>VUYV01000333.1:607929-834884 GCA_008711295.1 Anarhynchus alexandrinus | reverse complement strand
TTTCCTTTCTTCCTTTTTTTTTTTTTTTTGGTAATAAACGTGTGATGTTAAGCAGAACTGATACTCAGGCACTGCTTCGAATGATGTTGTCATTATCAGTGTTCAATTCAGAGGATGAGGCCAAGAAGTCAATGGCCAAACTAGTCTATAAAAGCAGGTCAAGGAGAAACAATGCACTGGGGAAAATTAGAGAAAATTATCTATTATCTTGGGGCCTGAATGTCAGCTGAGTCTTCTGGGCAATATAAGCAACAACAATGACCAGTAGGCTACCAGGTTTAGGTGCTTGGGAAGGGGCTGGAGCTCACCGGAAAATGGAGAGCTTTTAAAAACACTGAAATATAATAATTTTAATAAAGAATAAAAATAGTTTAAATATTTATAGAATAATAAATAATTACAGCAAAGATTAGGAAAAAGAGGGAAATTGTTAAACAAATAAAATGACTATAAACAAACACATTTCTCAAAGACATAAAAGGATTATGGCAAAGCTTGCCTGAGAAAATTGATAAAAAGCCTTATTCTTAATTTCCTCTCCATCCATTAAGAGCTAGCCATGTGGAGAAATTATTAGTAGCTGTAATATTTCAACCTGTATTTTTAATCAGTCATTCAAATTAATGCAAAGCAGATGGAATGGACCATATTTTCCTAAATCACACACATTAAAATATGTAATTGAAGTTTTTGAGCTTGGAAACGAAAATGTACTGCAGCCACAGTTCCAAGTCCCACGTTATCTGCCCTGACCTACCGCACCAAGGGCAGGTACTGTGGATTCACGACATGTCTGGAGCATCTCCTGTGCCACGTTGCGGACGAGCCCTGTTTGGTGAGTCCTCATTTGGAAGTGGTTTGTAGAATATGGGACTATTAAAAGTGTGGTCCATGTTTTTTTCCCCCCAAACAAGGACTAGGCTATCTAATCTATTTTTTTGGCAGATATTTGCCTAGCCGCTTATTAAAAATCACGAGTGGTAGTTCAAATGCAGACTCGAGACTGGTTGGACGTGGGGCACATCTGCCGCTCTCACGCGACCGCGTCAGAGCGGAGCCATCGGTCCTTCCCGGGTCCACAATGGGCCCCGTCTCCCGTCCGGAGCTCCTGTGGTCCCGCGCCCTCCTGTTATCCCCGGTGGGTGTGCAGTCCCGGCTCGCGCCCCATCCCCGTACGAGCCGGGGGGTCCCTCCCGGGGCGCCTGCGAGGCTGCAGCAGCACCCGGGGAAAAGGCGAGAGCATATGCAGCACCAGGACAAACACGTCTCCCTCTCGCAGAGATGGTCTGGCAAGAGCTCACGTAAAGGCGTGAAGAAAGTTGCTGCCAGGATGTAAGAAAAGAGGGGAGAAGACAGCTGTCCCCTGAGCACAAAGCGCGAGCTTTCCCACGAGCAGCAAGGCCAACAAAGCCTCTCCTCCCCCCGACGCCCCTTCTGCTCCTTCCCCACTCGGGGGAACCGGCAGCCTCGCCGGAAGACTAACGAAGGTTTATGCAAACTGCTACTGACATGTGGAGACCAATTAAGCATATGTGCATCCACCTATGCAAAAGGCGAGCGCGGTAAGCTGTGTGACGGCTCCCTCTTCGGAAGGGGCGATTCCAGGGCATCCTCCAGCGAAGCGCGTCTCCATTAGGACGTGGTTTTGTTGTGCTGCGCCAGCGGGGCCACGCACGCACCAGCGGCGCTCACCGAGTTCTGCCTCCTCTCCTCTACACAAAGCGGTTAGAAAAAGACGTTGCGTATTAGCCTGGTATGGGGGATCCGTGTGTAAAATAGAATCATAGAATGGTTTAGGTTGGAAAGGCCCTTGAAGATCATCGAGTTCCAACCCCCTGCCATAGGCAGGGACACCTCCCACCAGACCAGGCTGCCCAAGGCCACCTCCAGCCTGGCCTTGAACACCTCCAGGGATGGGGCCTCAACAACCTCTCTGGGCAACCTGGGCCAGTGCCTCACCACCCTCACAGGGAAAAACTTCTTCCTAATGTTCAGTCTAAACCTGCCCTCTGCCAGTTTGAAGCCATTCCCCCTCGTCCTATCACTCCATGCCCCAGTAAAAAGTCCCTCCCCAGCTAAAACAGACAACTCAACAGTCGTTACTGTTATGCGATCCGGGAGAGGCACGCAAACCCGCCACCGGTCATCTGCAGCAGTCGATCGGAGTATTTTATTTGGCAGCTCTGGACTAAGGGAAAGGGAAGTTATTCTTTCGTATATTTCCAAACTCTTTAACGATCACAAACTCCAAATTTCTGTTCCACTTCAGATGTTAATGGGTTTGCTTTCTGATTTGCAGAAATTGCCATGTTTATACACTAAAATGGTAAGCACTGAGCGATGATAGATGAAGATGTGCACTGCGGAAAGATGAACTGAGATGGGAAGGCTGGCTCCCGGAAAAAACAAGTTTGAAGGAAAAAATGAAGTCTCCAGTGAAAACCTGAATTAAACATGCCACAATATTTCCTGCTATTTCTATCAGAAACCCCAGATAGAGTCCCTCTGCGTAAAGGGGTTCAGAATTCACTGGAGATGGCTTTGAAAGGAAAACCCTCTCAGTGAAGACAGGTGTGTTTTTCAGCACAGTGTTGCTCTTTAAGTTAGAACTTAACAGTTAATTAATGTTTTCTAAATCAATGTAAATACACCCATGTTAATCTTATGCCACTTATTTCAGTATTCTTTTCAGAGCATTAACTGCTCCTCTCCTGTTTCAAATCAAATACTGATTTTCCTCCCCATTGGGGTGGGTTTGACGTTATTGTTCCTAGCCCTGTTCTATTACCTTCTGCGAAGGGAAGAGGAGCTTTCCCCCGGCAGCTCGCTGTGCCCCCGGCCACCGCGGGCAGAACCCCCAACAGCACCGCGGCCGTCCCCGGGTCCGGCTCCTCCGGGAGTCGCCTTCCCTCGGGGCCGCAAACCTTGGGCTTGGGCTTGATTTCAAAATATCTTCCTCCCGGCAAAATACAATATCCCCTCCAGGTGAGCCTGGGGAGGCAGCGCAGCTCTCCCGGCCGCGCTGAAGGCTGCGACGGGAATGGTTTGGTCAGTTTGGAGCAGCCCCCGAGACAAACCCCCCCGTTAACCCCGCAGCCGCAGGCTCCAGCCACGAGCAGGTCCCCTCTGCCGGCACACATCCGCGGGCAAGAAGCCAGCGGAGCTGCGATAGCGTACACTGCCTGAGAATCTGCTCTGCTGTTTCCAAATAAATAAAAAAACCCTCCGACAGAAGGTTGGCTACGTGCGTACACGGAGAGGGAGGCTTCACGCAGATAAATCTGGAGGAAAGCACAGGGTCTGCAGGGGTTTTTGATGGATTACGTTGCATGTTTGAACATAATACACATTAAGGCTGGAGACACTGATGCTTTGAATGGTGTGAAATTCCATCTAACGTGGGTTGTTTGCCTGACACAAACATGTTTAGCACGAGATGGAACAAAGGCGAGAAAATCACAGCAGAGTTTCTGAGTGATGCTTGAGAAATTGTTTGCTCTTCCTCCCCCCACCACTTTAAAAATGCTACTTTTCTCCTCCAGCCCCGCACCTCTCCCCCCCTTTCTGGTAATGGCTTAGTAAATAATTCAGAGAAAAAACAAGAACCAGAACTGAGCGTAATAAAAATGATGTCTCTATCTGCTGTTGAGGCGCATCGTGCCACTTAAGTAAGACAGATGGGAGGATATGCCGTACTTTGCTTAGTAAACCGCATTGAGAGAAACTGAATAAGCCTGAAATTAGAGCAGAGGGTGAGATGGGGGTGGATGTACTGGTACAGTGTTGCCTGACAAAGACGCAGGGAAAAGTAATTTACTCTGAAATGACAGTTTGAAGGGGGAAGAAAAATAAACACACAGGAGGGAGCTTAGACTCATTAGCAGCCCAGCCTCAGTATTTCATCATTAATAATAATAAAGAACCCAGCTGAACCAGTGACTCACAATAGCACTCAAGTCTCCGGGTCTCCAGTTTTAGTTAACGCGCAACGACCGGCCGTGCAGCGGGAGCGCGGGGTGCGGAGCGGGGCAGGGACGGGGCGGGCTGCTGCCTGCAGAGCTGCGGAGGGCACGGGTGGGCTTTTCGGGGACCGGCGCTGATTTACGCCCGGCGGAGGCGGAGGCGGCGGGGACTGAGCATCCCTCCCGCCGCAGCGCACCCCGAGCAGCGGAGAACCAGCCCCGCTGCAGCCGCAGCGCCGACGGGGGGTCCAGCGCTCGGTCCGCTTCCACTCGGCTTTACGATATTCCCCCTCATGGGAAAGAGATTCTCTGCCTCCGGGAAACGGGGAGCAGCGGAGACAAAGGGACACAGCGGCGGTGGGTTGTGCGTCGTGCTCAGAGGCCACGGCAGGGGACAGCGACGCGGCCGGAGCTTCACCTCAGATCTGATCTAATCCAAGGGCAGGGACTAGGGTGGGTCAAAACATTGTCTCTAACATTCGATATTCAAAGTATTTATCTCATTAGAAACCTTCCTGCTGAAATACCTTTTCCATCGTGCCTTCCCCGCACCACGGCGGGCTGTGGGCTCCGCAGCACCGCAAACTCAACGAGCCCTGCCGCACATCGGGGCTTCGCCGGGAAACCAGCCGGGGGAAAGGAGGATGCGAACCCCATTTGTGCCTCACTAAATGGCCTTTTTTTCCGCAGGCAGTACTGAGCCAGTATCTCAGAAGGACAGCATGCTGTGTTTATCATGAAGGTCCTGTGCCCCTTTTCTTGAGATTATTGCCCTAATTCTGCCGTGCTAAAGTATCTCTACGTGATTCAGTTGTAGGAGGAGCTGGCAGTCCCAGTGGCCAAAGATCACCTATAACTGAAAGCACATTTTCAGTTAAGCCTTGGACCCAATGTGCTAAGCAATTCTGACAACCTAAACACTTATTTTGGTGCCAAGATGGAAGCCGAGCTATTTAGAAGAGCGTGTCTTTGAATTTTGAGTGTTGAAAATTTGGCTTTCACTCTAACTCAGATTCAGGTCTTCAGCATTTTGCTGCCACTGGAAACCAAGCAAAGCGTGGCACCCCCAGAAAGCCCCATGCTGCTTTAAGGTCGAAGCATAATGTATAAATATTGATCACGTGCTGGAGGCTCAATCTTGCAAGGTGCTGAGTACACACACATCTCACTGATGCCCTTTGGACAGCCTCAGGGGAAAGACACTTGATAAATGCACAATACAGTTATTCCAGCAACAAGAAGTGCCAAGGGCTGTTATAGTTATGTCCCTTCAAACACAAGTGCAGATTTGCTTTGAAAGCACACATAGAGTGGAAGTCGCAAGGTAGAGGTTCAATACATTCATATACCTCAGCATGAGAGCTCTGACGGATGATGGGCAGCCTGACTACAAGTCTTTCATTAAAACACACGGTCCTTGCAAAACTGAGACCGGACATGGAAGAGCTGGCTCTGAGAAGGTTGGAAATGACCCTAACGAAGGTGCCCAGAACCAAACAAAGCCCAACGTCTTCACTCCATCCCACATCACCAGACCGTGAGGACCCCACGTGTCCGGGGGTGCGCAGAGCTGACTGGCAGATCTCGCACACGCGAGGAGCAGACTGAGTGCTCACCCTCAGTGAAAGAGACGGTGCGGGCCCCCAAGAGAAGTTCTCTTGTCGGCTGGTGTGCTTCCATCTCAGAATCTAGACGGATTGAGGCCAGACCGGCTCACCCAGGGCAGGCTCACCCCCCGTCCTGCCACGCCAAGCTGTGGCCCTGCATGGAAGGGCGAAATGTGACGCGTCCCTACAGCGCCTTGTACAAGCACATAAGGGGAGCGATGGTCTGGACCTTAATGCGGTGCTGCAGTGTTCCTTCTACAGAGATGAAAGTGTCTGTTCATAATCCTGGAAAAGTGCCCCACTGAAGATCCTAAACTCAAAACTGGGAAACGCTTCCCTTTTTTAAAGCGAAGCTTCTGGTTTTCCCTTCTTTGCTCGGTACCAGAAAGCACGACATTTGGGTTGTAAAGACTAAGTATCAATTTATGTTTAATCATGAAAACCTTGGCTTTCAGGCTCTTTCTATAGGTTCAACGGAATCTTTTCAACTGAGTTATGGTTTATATTTACATAAATTACCATATGAAACTTGTTAATATTTCCTGAATATCCTTTTTCATAGCGCTATTAGACAAGGTTCTGCGCTTTTGTTTGGGACTCAATGTCAGCAAATCAGAATTCACGACTGTGATCAGTTAGAAACACAGCAAAATAATTTATTCCCTAACATACAGTCTGGGTGTCAAATAATCCGTCCTGAGAAACGCTATCTGAAATCAGCAGAATTTTATCATGCAAATTACAGGAAGTGTTATCGTTGGGAACAGCGGGAAGTTCCTGATTCACTGTCATTTACACATTAAATGAGCTCAGACTTGCTTCATAGAAGGCGCTGTGCTGGGAGCGTGCTCTGGTCTCAGGCTTTTTTTAGAACCACCAATAGCAAGAAAGGGCAAGAAGAACTTCACCTATTGAGAAGAGCTCATTGTTGGGTTTCTTCACCGATGGCATAATTCCCTGCTGGTACAGTGATTTGTCAATGAGTTAGGCAGCAAGCTCTACGCCTCTCCATTGCAGGAAGAGGTCTTGGAGTCTGCGCTGTGGATGAAAAGACGCTTGGTTGGCTCCGTACGGGTGAGCCCGGAGCTGGGAGCTTGGGGGAGGATGGATCAATACCTTCCCTGGCCCCAAGGGAGGTGCTGGGGACACACTCTGCGTGAGACACCGAGTCCTGCAGGGACTGGGCCCACAGCCCCGCGCCGAAAGCAGGACCGAGCCATCATTTCTGAGCGCTACGCGCTGTGGCCTTGTCTTTGTTGCCGAGAGGTTTACCTTCGAATGTGAACTAACCCTCGGTCAAAACAGCAGAGTGAAGACAGCCATATCTATTTTACCGTGAGAACGGCACTACATTCCTACCAGCGCTGATCTTGGCAAGTGTGCCAGGGAATGACAGATTCGCTTCAGACGACATCGGCGCAAGCTGGTACGAGCTGATAGTGGTTATCACCCCCCGAGCGACGCTGACACATGTGCCACCGAGCACTGCCGAGCAGACACGGCGGCCCCGGCACGTACGTACATGAGAAGCGCAACACCTAAACCTGCGGGCACCCCTGGGCTGGGGGGGCTCTGGCCAAGCTCTCCAGAGCACAGCGCACCCTAAAAGGAATATGGTCCCTGCAGCAAACAGAGGTACTCATGCACTCAAGATCAGCCCTACTTTCCTGTTTCTCACGGAAAACCGAGAGGGAATTCCCCAGAATGATCAACTGTTCTTCAGCAGCGTCGTTCTCCCACCCGTAACGAGGGGCTGGGTAGGATGGCAAATCTGGACTGCAGATGTTTAATGACAAGGGATGAAATTAGATTCCATCCACAACTGAGTCTAATTTCTCTGAGGACCATGAATCTGTCATTGGAAAGGATGCTCCCGGGAGTGGATGACAGTGCTTACTCAGGGCGATGATGTATTTGTGTGATCCGCGTTAATTCAGCCTCGGTCCTTCTCCTCTTCTGTAGATGAGAAACACACAGGGGTTTCTGCGGCTACGCAGTGTTGTAAAGTCAATGGACCTATTTTCTAGTTGTACCAATAAGGACTCCTCCTCTTCCAGTCCTTGTTTATGTGAAATTAGTTTTTCTCGCGTTAGATGTTCCCTGAGCAGGACTCCCAAGACAAGGAATTCCTGGTAAACACTGGAAAAAAAAAGCTGGAGCTCAAGTAGAGGGTCAGCACCCGCAGCTCAGGATGGGCCGTGCTCATGTTCACCCTCACACCGAATCACCTTCCCTCTACGGGGGGAGTGTGCAGAAGAGCAGAAGACATTTCAGTGACAACAGAAACCCACAGAGCTGTGCCAGGGCTCCAGCCAGAGCAGAAGATGGCACCATAAAACCCTCAGTGTGCCAGGGCTGAGGGGCTGAGGGGGCTGAGGGGACCTGAGAGGGACTCTGAGTGGTTGTCCCTGCGGCTGTGTGAGACGTGAACCCCATCTGCGTGAGGCATCGCCGCGGAGCGCAGCGCTGGCAGAGCCGGGCAGCGGAGGAAGGCTTCGTCCGTCCACCACCGGTGACCCCGCGGCCGGAGGGATCCCCGCTCGCGCCGCGTGCAGGCACGGAGGGGAGCACAGCGGTGCGGGACGCGACACAAAGCTGATGAAAGCTTTTTCAACGCTTCAGAAAGTAACAGAGAGAAAGCATAAACATGATTATGTTATTTTTCCATCTTTTTCTCCTTCATTCCCACTGTCAAAGATGTTCATCCAAAGCTCCCACCATCTAATGCTTTGCTCTTCCCCCCTTCCGGACCAAGCAGTGGCACAGAGCTGTTCTCACCCCTTCTCTCACAACATCCAGAGAGTAAATTTGGAAACTTTTAGCCCAGCTTTCAGCATTTAAGTTTCAGAGGGATGACAGCAACAGGTATTTGACTTGTCAATGACAAACTAACCAGAGCAGAGACCGACTACGCAGCGGAGACGGAGCACCTCTGCGCGGGGCGGCTCTGACGGGAGCGAAGGCAACGCCGCCGGAGAGCACGACCGTGCCGCCAGAGAGCACGACCACGCCTGCGGAGAGGAGCTGCCCCAGGAGCAGCAGTCTCCCCCGGACCTCTGCCACCGCCCCACACGGAGGATTTTTAAGATCACAGCTTTCAGACGTCAGGTACCAGCCTACACCAGGAGACGCACTACCTCTCTGAAACTGGTGGAACTCCAGCTCCACGGTGCTCCAGAACTCCACAGAGCTGATCGGTAGAAATTTTGTAATATCCAGCCATTTAAGTTGCTTTTTTTGGTGGTTTGGTTTGTTTTGGTTTGGGGTTTGGTTTTTTTTTCCGCTTGATTAAAGTACCCTCTTCCCAATCCAGGCTCTTTGGGAGGGTTGAGAGCCTCTTGCCATTTCAACTGCTAGATGTTTTTTACTTCTTGTTAGTCCTTTCCTCCCAATTTGCTGTTTCACCCTGCTTGCATTGCAACACGGGAGAGCTGAAGATAAGAAAAATAGGCCAAACCCCCTATAACAGAGAGGTGATGAGATCAGCTACCATCTGGAGCCTGTGGTCTTCCAAAGAGGAAACTCAAAAACTAATTAAAAATACTCTGTGTCGTAAAGGCTAAACTGCCAGCGGGACTGAGAATAAATTGGAGATTATTAGACCTTCATTTCTCTGCAGTATCTTCCAGTAATTTTAGTTTTGTGAACCAAACAGTTTGTGGCAGGGAGGAAAGCCAATATAATAGGAAGAGGTTGCAGCGAGTCATGTAGCTCTGAGAGCTCGGAGTAGGAGCTCTCGTCTCTCAAGATTGTTTTATTGACTTCCATCTGCCGCCTTTGGACAGGTGAAACCTCCCAGTCACACATTCTCCTCTCCCGACAGCGGGGAAATACGCTTAAAATGGCACTGCCGGGAAGGAGATGTCCAGATCCCAGGAAAACCACCAGAAATCCCTCCTCAGTTTTCGGCTCCTCCACAGCTCCTACCCGCCTCCCACCCCTGCTCACACGTACCAGGAGCCCTTCTCCAGCCTCCGATCTTTCACTCTAAGCTCCCCCCACCCGCACAGGAGCCATCAAGGTGGAGAACACCAGCGCCTCTGCAACGCCTCTTCTTATCACAGACGGAACGGAATAATGCTTCAAGTTTCATTTCAGTGACAAAATCTCTCTCAGAGATCGCACGCAGACAGCAAAAGCTACTGACCTTCAAGGCTACTAAATGGACTTACTTTTTTTTTACTCTGGCTTAGACCAAAAGGCACCACGGCAATAATCACTCTCCGCGCTCGCCCCGGCAGCGTGCTGCCTGGCTGCCCGGTAAGGTCAGGAGGCTCATTGTCAACAAACCTGCTAATGGCAATCACACAAAAGGCAATTTCTCTTCCAGGGCCCATCACTCCATTAATGAACCCGTAAGCTAAAGAACAGCAGTTTCCAAGATTTATAGACATTTCTTTGCCTGTTTGGGGGCTATCGGCTCTGGAGAATAATTTCATTTTGGAAGACTGCATGGGATCCAGACGGGCAGCTACCTTGCAGAAGGTGTTTTCTCTCCCTAAATGTACTTTCTACGGTATTACAATAGGAAATTAAAATTAGACTATGTTCTTATGGATAACTCCAGCAAGGGGACACTAGCAAAGCGGTCTCAATCTCTCTCTGCCATTTGATTTACCAGGGCTTGTCTTGAAGGAGCTACAGAGTTATTTTTGCACCAGAGGTCTCTGGGTTGCAATCAACGACTTCATTTTTTCAGTCACTTAAGCATCTGCTGTGTTGATTTCCCATTGATTTTTATCTGTACATAGCCTTTAAAAGCTGTTATGGTGAAGCCCAAATAGTCGGCTTTCAAACTCATAAATATGGGTTAAGGCCAAGAGCAACTTTTGGCCAAGCGCGAGAGCTGTGGAGAAGCGGTGCAGAGCTGCCCACCCTCACCTGACGACATCCCTTCCCAAGAAAAGGGCGACAGAAACCGGGGCCGGTGCTCTCTCAGGTCATCGCCCGGTCTGCAGGCAGCCCCGACAGCTGGGGAAGGCCGTCCCCTGCATTTCTGCATCTGCACGTCTTCCTTAAAGATCTTTTTTTAATGTAGTGTAAAACACCAGGGAGACCAGCTTCCTGATACTGAGCAGCTCGTTACAGCAGAGGTCCTGATTTTGCTGGGGTTTCTCTCATTTTCCTGGTCCTTAAACGGCAATTCTTAATGCTCCGTGTGAGAAGCAATCAGTTTATCAGAGGGAAGAACACTGAATCATCGCGTGTGACAGAAACTCGCTTGTCCTCTTGGTGAAAATGGCCATAACCTCATCAAAGCTTTTCAGGAGAGATGATGAAAAGTGCTAATAGGAATTAGGTATTTAAATTGATGACTCAGTCAGGATTATTCAAAGTGATGCGCTGAAATTTGTTTTTCTCAGATGTCTGAGCCCCTCCGAGGGCCATAGAGGAGCAGAACAAACACTAGAGATGAGAGAAGTGGAAATTCGGCGTGACATTGCTTTTTCACCTTTGGAAAGATCAGTTTTATCTACTCACAAATGAATAGGACTTTCACTCCAGGGACTTTGCTATGTTTTAAGAGCTTTTCTTGTCTTGATTGTGATGCCATTTGAAAATGGATCCGCACGGTTTTATCTTCTCTCCTTCCATTAGTCCCACCGCTGCCTCTGACGGAGCAGGTCCTGTCCCAGGAGCACTGGGGGGAGTCGGGGACCGGGGTCTGGAGCAAGTCAGAAGATTGGGAGGTTCTTCTAAATGCTGATCCCATTTCTTTATGAATTCATGCCATTTGGGGACCATATTAATCTGGAAACGGTTCCTCTGTAATTTATGCTCAGGCATAATCTTCAACATCTAAAAGGAGAAGTGTTTTATTTTCAAAGGAAAGCGAGCGATTCATAAAACATTATATCTTGACATTTTCTGGAGAATATAAAGGGGCTCATTGCTCTGATTCAGGCCCTATTTGCATAATTTTTCCTTCACTCACCACAGGTAAATCATGGTTAAATATTGAAGCATTTATCACCTGTGTATTTTCAAGCCAGACTTTATACGAGCATAAAAGAGAGGGACACGCTTCCTCAAGCACATGCATCAAACTGCAAAAATACGTTGGCACTCGTCTAGCTCTGCGCTCACAAAATTAAGCCCCTCCCTGGCCGGCTCCGGGCACAAACACCTCTCTTTGGAGGAAACTCACCCGCGGATTATTTTTCACAGGACTCCTAAGGAAGGTCCCACAGCAGAGCTCGCGTATGGCTGAAATGATGCATGGACGTACGCGGCCATCTGCGCGGTGGAGAACTTCCCACCGGGAACGCTCAGGGAAATAAATATCGAGTAAAAGAGTGTTTGGATGTTCAGTCACCCACAGCAGAGCCCCCGCGCTCTCCGCTGACCTGTTGCTATCCAAGTTTATTGCTCTGGAATGCTCAGACATTTCATTTGGCTTAGAATTACCGGCTCCATCCTCAGCTAACGGAAATCGAGGGGACTTTACAGCAGATGCTGACACGGGGACCGCGTCTCGTTGTTCGAGTTCCCATTCAGCAACTCTACAACATCTAAATGGTAGTCAATTAAAAATATATATCTATTACACGACGGAAGCTTTCAGCCTTTCACAAGTGAAAACATGACAGAATAAAACGTGTCTGTTCTTACACCGTCCACTTTCATTTCAACCCCAAACCGTGACTGAGGGAAAAATAAATAAGTGAAAAGGAGAAACACAACTGTGTGTCACATAACATCAAACATTTTCCCTGGTCTCGTCCCCCATTTTCCCTTCTGTTGTCCTAATAAATAAAATAATACTTTGGGGATTTAGATTTACAAACAAACCGTCTCTGTATTTGGCTATATCTTCTATAGCAACGCAGGAGGAAGGTTCTGTTGCTCAATAACTAACTGTACACAGAAAACGCATACAAATTATTGCAGCTGTCGCTATCACAACTTAGGAGTAAATGCAGATGGCATGAAATAATATTCACAAACAGCTAATAGAATTTTAATGGCTTTAGAAAGAAAATAAAATGAAAGACACTGTATTTACTTGTGATATGAAGGGAATTTATAGTGTGCCAGTGCAAGTAACGAGTCACTTTGGACCTTGCATTTTCACACATTCAGAAGTGGGCAAGTCCCTGTGGGTTTTATTTATGGGAAGTTTAAATAGCAATCATAATTTGTGAAATATTCAAGGATGCATCTGCATAAAGTATGATGTTCGCATTATGCAAATGTCATGTATGATGAATGAAATGCATCAAATGTCTTGAGGACACCCAGATGTTAAGCCTACCAGGATGCCAGGAAACATGGAAGGAGGGAACATGATTTCTTCTTGAGTTAATTGATTTTCATGTTCCAGCATCACCTTCTAAATACTTCCAATCAAGAAGCAAGCCACAGTCACAGTTCACTTGTTGTGGTTGTCTTTTTCAATCATCATTCTCACTTTCCTTTTCCCAGCACAGGCCGAGAATCAAAACAGCCTTTTAAATGGTTAAATGAGATCATTTCCATACACACACACAGCAGTCGAGTGCGAACGCTCACTAGTTAAGCGCTAGATTTGGAGCTGTGCTTTCTTTATATTTTTTGTTCGGTGGCCAACAAAGTGGACAGAAAGGCCACAGTACAGCTGCCTGTAACGGGCAGTCGCGTATCAGCGCTGAGGACGGAGGAATTCCAGTCCCGGCACAAAACAACGGCCCGAGAACCAGAAGGCAGCGGGGGATTTGGAGGGTGGCACAACGCTGCCGCGGCTTTTCCTTGTAGATTTGGGAGTACAAATCGCGAACACCCATATGTGCTGAAGAGTGAAATGTATGACAGAGTAAAAGCCTGTCCTCTTAAAATGATCAGAAGTTCCGCCTTTGACTTTATGTAGACATTATTTCATCCCCAATACCGAACACATCCAGAACCAAGTCCCCCTCCACCCAACCCCATTATTTTTTGTTGAGCCGTTCACTGTATAGAAAACATGATGCCAGCAGCCTTTTCTCACGCGTAAAAGACTGTGTCACCCAGCCGGGGCTGCCGGAGCTGAGGGCTCTGACCCGATGTCCCAGAGCTGGAAGGAATCATCTCGTGGTTATCATGAAATCCTGCAGCTCGTGGTGCAAACTAATCCTCAGATAAAGACCATTCATCTCTTGTACCCCACACAAGGGTGACCAACAGAACCAGGAGCTACTCAGGATAAGGGCAAGGGCTCATTTTGTTGTCACTGGTAGTGACGAACGAATAACTGCTAATTATCAGACATATCAGGAAAAATTTCTACTGTTCTTCCTTGTCTTTGGGGCAAAGAGACAATGGCCATATTTCTATCCTGTCACTGCTGATGAAAATAAGAAGTTTTATTTAAATGAACAGGGGCATGTCAGTGCAGCTTTCCCATATGGCAGAGGAGGACGATGCTGCGGCGGGAGGGACAGAGCAGATGTTACGCACGTGTTAAGAACTGACACACGATCAGGACCTGCCTCAGACTGTATTCGCCAAAATCATCAACACGCCAACAGCGGGAGCAATCCTGCTTTGACCCAGAGGGAAAAGATTTGGGGTGAAATCCTTTAAAGTATTTAAACAACTGACAAACCAAGTTTGTGATTTAGTCCTTTCTGGGCACATCCAGAGTGCCCAGCAGCGGTGCCTCGCTGGGGGGCTGCAATCACGCCCGGCCACTGATGGGACGGGTCAGAGCAGGTACCTCTGCACAGCACCAAACCCCTTTGCTTTCTTGAGCTTCGGTGCTGGAGCGGACTACGACTCTTAGCGGCATCACTGAGATGCTGGCGGTGAGATGTGCTACCCAAAGTTATTTATTTTTTTACTGAGGCTTTGAATAAAATCAAGTAAGCTCATAATTAAGTTAGAAATGTAAATCTCAGTTAACTTCAATGATGCTGATCTTATTGATACGGCAAATCAGTAACTGTCTTGAAATGACAGATTAAAACTGATAAATATAATTTTACTATTGAGCACATCATTTGATGTTGTAAAAATGGAATTTGTGAAAGCCAGTTAAAGTGATGACTATTGAATCTGTTCACAGTGATAGATAGCTTTTAAACGCATGTAACTTGCCCGCAATCTGAAATTCGTAATAATTTTTGAAAATGTCCCTAGTAAAGGAATATTTGCACATAAATACACATTTTTGTCTGACAGGGAAAGTATTCTACTTTAAATATCAATATATATCCTCATGCCTTCTACTCAGTTTAACTTCAGGAGAGCGATGTGTGTGTGCCTTATTACCAGCAGACAGCAGGTTATAGGTAAGCTGGTTCCCCCTCAGCAGTTGTTTAGCCTCAGACTCCTGAAAAGCCCATCAGGACTCCGCAATCCATATGGAAGAGTAAAGTCAAGAATATATTTTTTCTTGCACCAGACACTATCAGACAAAGTGATTAAAACTACATCAGTCATTTGATGTAATAGGAATACTGCCTATGGAGCGGATTGCTGCTACAGGATCAATAGCTCCTGTTTTATAACAAAACCCAAATGCCTCGGCTTTGCTTGCAGTTTTTCTAGCGGCGAGGGGCTGTTATCCAATGGCTGCACTCAATTCCATTGACATCCGCTCTTAAACGTTATGGATTCCCAAAGAGTTCATGCAAATTCAAGCTACATCTGTCATTAAAACACTCTGCCCGAGTCTCTTTGGGAGTCGGAGCAATCGTGGTTGCGTGTGTGTAAAGTGAGCGCAGAGTTTCACCTCCGATTTTGGCTTCTAACAGCTTACGTCGCATCTTCACCCCGCAGAAACTGCGGCCCCGCGGCCAGGCCGGGGAGAGAGCGGCTCAGAGGGACCTTTGCCCGACGGTCTGGGCAGGTCCGGGCGGGCGACCGGCAGCCGGAGCCGCGGCGGGGTGGGCATAACGGCACTGCTCCATCGCGTCCCTCGGGAAACGGCGCAGATCAGCCGGTTAAGGCGCGTTACGGGCCCCGGAGATGGAATACGCTCAGTAAGAGGAAAGCACCGGTGGTAGCCAATGCCTCTCCGCCCGAGCAGGACCGGTCCCCACAGCCCCTTTCTCAGCGCTCCCGCGTGCTCCGCTGGAGCTCCTCTCCTCGTGGGAGAGCGAGATGCAGCCCAACAGACATCACTGCCCAGAAGCCATCTCTGGTATTAAACCTCAATAGTCTTGACTTCATTTCAGCCCATACTTCCTTGCTCTACCCTGATGTTTAGCACTTGCATTTTATTTGTCATTAATAACACGCACCAGAATATATAGTGGTAATAACATAATAGCACATGATATTGTTCTTCCTTTGACTTGGGACTTCCTCGCGCTTTGCTGATTTGTATTGCAGCTCTCCTTAATGTATTTCATGTGTGTGAGGGTGAATTTATACTGCAGTGAACCGAGGCACTGGCTTTAATGCATCTCCTTCCCTCGCCTCCTCCGAGTGCATGAATCTTCCACCTCCCTGATGCTGCACAGATATTAAACACATTATTCTGGTTTGATTGAATACTAGTGAAATTAAATTTCTTCCGTGACTTACTCCTCTCTGCCGAGGCCGAGCAGCGAATGTGCACTCAGGAAAGCAGAGAGGAAAGAGGGGAAAAAAAGGAGAGGATCAAGCGCTGAACTGAGGAGTGGCCATTTTCACCTCCATTAGCAGTTTCATGCTAGATATGATAAATTTTAGCTTCAGTGGTGCAAATTCCAACATCTGCTCCATCTCTGCGTCACAGACGTGTTGACAGGTGTAGTCTCCTGTTCAGTCGTGCTCGGGAGCTGGCAGATGGACTGTCAGCAGTAAATAAAGGGTAAATCCCACCGGCAGTGCCAAGGGGCTCCTGAACTTTTCCTTTGTTTTCACTCATTTGATTTCACGTCTCTAGACTCTCTACTCACTGTCTTAACAGCATTTAGCAAGAAATTTCCTTCTCTTTAATCCTTTCTCTTATCTCCCTTGAGAAGATGAAAGCTAAATGATGTTAATCTGCCAAATATTTCTGATCATTAAGAGTGCAGTAGAAATTACCACCCCGCCTGGAAATTAATTGCAAAATAAAATGAGGTTGGAGGGGAATGTCAACACCTGAACGTCGTTTCTCCTCACACACTGCAGGACGGCACTCTGCAGGTCCAGCATCCAGCGTACAACCAGAACTGGTGAAACGGGGCACAGCCCAGTCCCCTCCAGGGCCAGTTCCCCCCCGGCGCTCGCCTCCGGATGCTCAGTCCGGACGACGTGGCACTAAGGACAGGCACCAACGTCCTAGCACTGTCCCCTCGGTTCTGCTCTGGTTTAGCACACAGCATTTGCTGCGATTATGTTGGGACTACGCTGACATCCGGGTTTGCCACTATTTCAGCCAGGCTGAGATGTCACCACCAGTTTCCCCTCCCAGCTTTGTCCCCTCAGCCGGGTCACCGCGCAGCTTTGGCCCGTGCAGCCCCATTACGGGTGCTGGCGATAGCCCCTGAGAAGAGGAACGTGTTTCAGGTCCTCCACGGTACCTGAGGAAAAGCACTTAGGCACGAGACGGATGAAGCGTTTGTACGAAGAGAGGTGACAAGTAATTTCTCGAGTCAGACCTTTCCAGGTAAGCAGCTCCGTGTGTTATTAATTCGAAAGGATAACCACCAAACCCCCCAGGTCCCTGCACAGGTACGGAGAATCTGGGGCTGTCCAGAAAAGGCCAAATCCACGGCTGATGGGACACCGACAGCCCAGATCTTTGGCAGCTTTTTGTTTCTCCTTTTAAAAGCTTTGTGTAATTGTCAATAATTAATGCTGAATAATAACTGAATCCATGGGAGACTCATTAATTGTACACCCTCACACAAACTCCAGCAGATGCCCTGCACATTACTTTGTTATTATTTAACAGTATTGGTACAATGGGAATTTGTGCGCAGCCACACGGCACCCGCGAAGGATGGCTGAGCCAAAGCAGCTCTCCCCCACGTTGCAGTTCATCTTCATCACAAACTCGTGACGTGACAGACCACCTTTGTTCAACAGGAATCGCAAAGCCAACGTGAGATCGTTAGGGGATTGCAGATTTAATTATTTGAAGGTTTGGTTGCTCGCAAGGTTTAGTTGGAACACAAATAAACACACTCTGGTACTTTTTCTGCACCTGTCAGGAATACAAAAATTCATACTTGAAGAAGAGATCCAAAGCCACTGAAACCAGTGGTGAGAATCTCATTTGCTCCCCTTCACTTGGGTCTGAATGTGTGGAATAAGACAGCAGGAGGCAAATCCTGATTTTTTTATTCCACTCTTATTCATGCAAAACTCCCGCTAATGTCAGCTGGAGCTCAGGGGGAACAGGGGCAGAGCCACGTGTGAATAAACTGATCCAACACGTCTTTACTCAAAGCCCTCTCTCTCCCCGTATCTCCCCAGACAGTGAATGAATCTGTCCTCTCAGGGACAGAAGAACCGTCTCTTGGATTTGGTCACAACAATGCAGGAAAGTTTGTAGCTTCCTAATAGAGCAAGTTTTTCTTGGATTTCATAATTCCTCTTCAGCTGCTGTTGATATTTATAAAACTTGAGCATTACAAGCAGAAAGAAAGAGAATCCTGGCCATTCTTCGACAAGAATGAGGTTACCCGCTGGGAAATAAAAACATGCAAAAGCCACTTTGCTGTTCTTCTTTTTCTGATGAAAGAAGCTAAGCCAAGACACCGAGGAACTTGCTGGCTTTCCTGGTACTGACATCAACAGCCTTCCTGTGCTATAAATCACATTTTGTTGCACTTTTTTAATTTTTTTTTTTACGTTAGTTGTACAACTCCCCTCAGCTTCTAATATTCCGTGCTTACGAAGGCTGCGATAACCTGTCTACCTCCTGCGGGCAAGGCGGCAGGAAGGCAGCTTCTGGGCAACACAAGGGGTTCTGCACCAAGCAACAGCGATCGTTCCGGGGGTTCTGCGGCGCCGCAGAGGTGCCGACGGCCCGGCGGGCGCAGGCAGAGCCGGCCCCAGCCCTGCCCGGCGTGGGGACCGGGAGAGAGCCGGCAGAGCGGGGTCTTGCGCGCTCACAAGGCAGGTGAGGGATGGGGAAGCTCACGGCGCTGGGGGTGCTCCAGTGGAGCAGCAGTCAGTCCCGCGGCAGTAAAACGAAGGAGGGGGGCTCGCTGAGTAGCCCATGTTGGGTGAGGGTCTGGCTGTACCCTGGCAGGCACCCCCCCCCCTCCAGGCTCCTGCCACATCCCCTGTCCCAAAGGAGAACTGGCAGAGGGTATCATCAAACGCTGAGGAGTGTATTTGCTCGTGGGGAGGGCGTGGGTCCCGCCACCCGGACCGCAGCCCCCTCGAACCGCTTTGATATGAAAGGAGCAGGACACAGACAGCATTAGCTTTCATCGGCGCTCACCTGCCAAAACCCAACTGATCAGGGATAAAACACTCTGATGTAACTTAGACAAACATTCAGAACTGCTTATAATACATACGGAAATGACAGACCCAGGGAAAAACTGTACCACGTTTGAACTTCAAAGCCTTTTCTCTCCCTCCGTCGCTAGCTGCTTGCCAAGACCTGGTGAGTCCGTAGATTCGGGGGTTCTCCGCAAGAGCTGGTGATAGTTACTACTGCTTAAAACTATTTAGGGAGACGGTGTCTCTGCAGTCATTAGACTCATTAGGCGGCTTTTCAGGCTGAGAAGCAGCTCTCCAGAGCAAAACTATTTGCACACAAAACTTAGACCAGAAATTCTGTAATACTTGGCTTAAAAAATATTAATTTGGGGAGTGGGGAGGGGAGTTAATGAATTTCACACTCATGAAGTGCTATCAGATTTTGGTGCCATCTGCTTATGCTTCAGACAGTTTCCAAGGCAGCTTTGCTGTTCTGCGTCAAGCCTCTGGTGAGAGACCATGTTCGAGGGAGAGGGGCGACCTCCCTGCTCGGCCTCCCAGGGGAGCCGGTATCGAGCGTTACAGTCTGACGCTGAATATATGTGCAGTCACTTTATAAATAGCAACAGCTTTTAACTACTTTGTTGAAGGAAAGGGTGAAATGAAATAGAATCAGAAAAAAATGGTACATCATGCGGCGGAACGGATTCACTCTCTTCTAAAGACAATTTTGCATTTGTTCTGCACTGTATTCATTTACTCTCTATTAATCCTAAAGCATAACAAATTCATAGAGGAATTACTTCACTCACCAGAGAGAAAGCCATAGAACCAGCAAAATCCTAGCACCAACATAAGGCGCAAAGAAGCAAGCACGTAAGGCAAGCTACTGCACATTTTGGAAGGAAGAAGAATATAATTGCTCTTATTAGAGGCTACTCGGGAGGACAGAACCGGCTTCCAAAACGGCCACGAGCCGCCGCCTGTATAAAGTCGTGGGACACACGTCCTAGCTATTTGTCTGCATCAAAAGGCAGAGTATCTCTTTGAACAGAATAAAGCACCAACTCAGAGGGGAGTCGTTTTCTGGAGGGTAAGAATTACGACAGTGTACCTCGGAGATCTTCAATGCAAACAGTCGCCTCCCCCGACACCGCTAAGCCTCTGCGATCTGACGAGATCACACAGCACAACATGGGCTGCACAGGGGTTAAAGCCCTTTGAAGAGACGCAGCTGAAAACACCAGTCGGATGGCAACAGAAAACCCAGTAACGGCATTTGTAAACTCACATTTACTGTGATGACGCTGGAATGCAGACGCCTTCTGTTTTGGGAGATTTTTTGCATATTTTCCTACAGTTCCAAGTGACAGGCAGACGACAGTACGCTACACAGTTTGTCTGTATCTGCTTTTGCTTCGGCGCATTTCTTTTGCTCCGGTCACTTCACACCCGCGCGTTTTGGCGCTCCGCAAGAGTCTGTCTCAGCACTGTATCCTGGGTGCTGCACATGTGCTACTAAAGGGAAGTTATGCATCTGCACAGAACTAATGGCAACAAAAGACATAAACATATCCCACTTAACTGTTTATTGCATCAAATGTCCCTCAAAAGTCAAAGTCTGATGATTCGCCCGTCCATAAGTCCCAAGAAACGTGACCCTTGAGACGAGCGAGGCTCTGTAGCTGTCCCAAGTTTAACACACGAGCGGCAGTGGGGTCCAGCACTGCCCACTTTGAGAAGTAAACCAGCGGTCCCTGCCCTAGACAGCTGAGAGCACCAGGGATTTTGTGAAAAGCACGGCCTCGGCTCATGCAAAAAGGACAACACAAAGAACGTGGGGTGCCCTGCACTGGAGGGGTGCGGGCGGTACACATTACATCGTGTCCTTCGTGTATTTTTGGAAGGTGGGAGTGAGAATGTCCATTTCTGGAAGAGATGGAAGAGCAGCAACAGCTCTGCAGAGATTTGCTTGGAATGTTGTGCATGATGATTTCAGAGAGCTTTCTGCTCTTCTGTTGACCCCAGGTGGTACACACATAACTCCTCCAGCACAGAATACACACAAACCTTATCTAGAGACATTAAAGAAAGCTGCTTGACATTGAAAATCAAATTGATTTCTTGCCAAGATTTCACAAGGGCATGTGTGACAGCAAATGACATGCTTAAGCCTTGCAAGAAGAAAATAAACATGTCCAATGCAAAACCCATCAGTTTCTGTGCCAGTTTGAATTATGCACATCTGTACTGATTTGACACCCAGCTCGCTTGGCAGCAGAGGCAAAGTGTGTGTTGCCACAAGCTGAAATAGATAAATAGGGTAGAGCAGTGCTCGCTGCCTTATACAAAGCTGCAGAGAAAGCAGCTCGCAGCTCTAAGGAAATAGCGTCCGGTCTCTTTGTTCCTCGCCTTCCTCTTTGATAACACTGCTCGGAAAGGCACCGCTGCTGCCTCTGGACTGTCGTTTTGACTTTCCTTTTGTGCTATGTACGGCACAATCAGCCATCAGAAGACTGTTGACCACCTTCCTTCTTACAACTAGGATAGAGTCGCAAGTCAGGCAGAAACAGCCTTTTTCCAACAAGCCAACAATTCGGCGTTTAGGGGGCTTTGCTGGTGTCCTGGTTTGAGGTAAAACAGAACCAATTTTGCTCAGTAACTTTGCTTCTTAGCTAGTAAGAGCACCGCAGCTCGCACCCTCGCTCCCTCCCGCTGCGCAGACACCCGAACGAAAGGCTCCCGGAGCCAGAGGGGTTTCTACCACGAAACTCTCGGCCATTTGGGGGGTCCCTCTCACCGAGCGCCTTTTCACTTCCCGGAACTCTGTGTTCCCGTGTGAAATGAGGCCAGCCGTCGGAACTCCAGTTTTTAAAGAAAAGCAGTGGAAGCGGAACCGCTCGCCATTGCCCCACTGCGTGGCGCGGGGCCTCTCACCCCTCCCTGCCGTTTCTCTTGAATTATTTGCCAAATCAGAGTGTAGGCTCTCCAGGCCAAGCACCATCCTTTAACACCAGCGCATCTCGCGCCCAACACACTGGGACCACTGGCTGCTGGGGTGCCATAAATAACGCTTCCCATTTCACTACCTGGTGAACAGGAACAAATGTTTCTTTAAGTCCCCGCACACTTCCATCCACCAGAGATTAATGTAAGTGCCACCTCCTGCCGTGCATTTTGCTATATTAACATAAAGTTTCTATTGCACAGCAGTTTGATCCATTTGTGTTTATTTAACTCCTGTGTTCTGACAGAAGAAGATGGAGAATCTGCATAATTAATAATGACCCAAGCAATCTCACTTAATGCCTGCTCTGAAACCCCTGACTATCCTTGTTAACTAACGACATCTATAATAGTGTCAGACAGGTAAAAGACTCCTTTAGTCTGCTGAGATATTATTCACCTGGGATTATCAATGGGTGTTTTTCGGCTCTAGCCATTAGCTGGAATTGCTCAGGTCATTCATAAAACTTCTTTTACTTCTCACAAAGGGAGCACAAAAGCAGGGCTGAGCGAAAAGCCGCGCACCAGGATGGATCTCCTGTTCATACAGACGTTGCCATAGTCCGCCTTTGCCGTCACCAAGGCAGAAATAGGGATAATAAGAGTTCTCCCCATAATAAGCCGTTCTCCCGACAGCTTTGGCAACATCAATGCCTCGTTAAATGATCACAACAAGGTGTGCTCGCTGCAGAGGGCTACCTTCCTCCTCAGGGCCTCCCTCTGCCCCCTTGAAAGACACCACAGCGTTGTGGCTGCGCGCCGGTCCCTGCGGGGTCCTGGAGGAGCATCCACGGCACCTCCAGACTTGCAGGTCCGCTGAGACGAGCCCCGAGTTCAAAGCCCAGTCCGTGTGATCCCAGCCCGGACTGCCCCTCAAACCACCCGATTTGGCTCAGCTTCCCTTTGAATTAAAAACACTCCGCTCAGCAAACCAATCGCGCTGCCGGCGCGTCCCCAAGCTGCAGCCGGCGCGTCAGGAGCAATGCTGCTCTAACTCTGGTCCCAACTTACGATGCAGTGAGCCTTAGCTGCCCTTAAGCACATAGTCTGTACCCACACTATTTTTATTTTCATTTACCAGCAGTTTTGAAGGGATTTAAAGACCGCGCTCCCTGTGTGTCTCCGTCACAGAGCATCACGAAACAGGGAAACTGTGAGATGCGAGGTGGGAAAGCTGAAGGGGACGGGGTTGAGCTTTCCGGTTGCTCAAAGAACTGATTCAGTCCAGTCCTTCCCAGCAAAAGCTTCCCAAGCGCTTCCTCACCGAGACGCTCCCGGCCCGAGCCGACCTTCGGGCGCACGGACGGTGTGTTTGGGCTTCTGACCCCCGCGGCANGACGTTGCCATAGTCCGCCTTTGCCGTCACCAAGGCAGAAATAGGGATAATAAGAGTTCTCCCCATAATAAGCCGTTCTCCCGACAGCTTTGGCAACATCAATGCCTCGTTAAATGATCACAACAAGGTGTGCTCGCTGCAGAGGGCTACCTTCCTCCTCAGGGCCTCCCTCTGCCCCCTTGAAAGACACCACAGCGTTGTGGCTGCGCGCCAGTCCCGGCGGGGTCCTGGAGGAGCATCCACGGCACCTCCAGACTTGCAGGTCCGCTGAGACGAGCCCAGTCCGTGTGATCCCAGCCCGGACTGCCCCTCAAACCACCCGATTTGGCTCAGCTTCCCTTTGAATTAAAAACACTCCGCTCAGCAAACCAGTCGCGCTGCCGGCGCGTCCCCAAGCTGCAGCCGGCGCGTCAGGAGCAATGCTGCTCTAACTCTGGTCCCAACTTACGATGCAGTGAGCCTTAGCTGCCCTTAAGCACGTAGTCTGTACCCACACTATTTTTATTTTCATTTACCAGCAGTTTTGAAGGGATTTAAAGACCGCGCTCCCTGTGTGTCTCCGTCACAGAGCATCACGAAACAGGGAAACTGTGAGATGCGAGGTGGGAAAGCTGAAGGGGACGGGGTTGAGCTTTCCGGTTGCTCAAAGAACTGATTCAGTCCAGTCCTTCCCAGCAAAAGCTTCCCAGGCGCTTCCTCACCGAGACGCTCCCGGCCCGAGCCGACCTTCGGGCGCACGGACGGTGTGTTTGGGCTTCTGACCCCCGCGGCAGCCCGTGCCCCCGGCCCCCAGCGCCCCCAGCGCCCCCAGCGCCCCCAGCCCCGGCCACAGCCAAACGAGGGGCCCCGCGGCTCCGCAGCCCTCCGCTGCCCCGGCTCAGCCCCTGCCGCGGGCAGAGCCAGCACTGCGGGCAGGCAGGGGTGCGGGCAGGAGCGCAGGCAGGAGGGCAGGCAGGGGTGCAGGCAGGAGCGCAGGCAGGGGCGCAGGCAGGAGCACAGGCAGGAAGGCAGGCAGGGGCGCAGGCAGGGGCGCAGGCAGGAGGGCAGGCAGGGGCGCAGGCAAGGGCACAGGTAGGAGGGCAGGCAGGGGCGCAGGCAGGAGCGCAGGCAGGAGGGCAGGCAGGGGTGCAGGCAGGAGCGCAGGCAGGGGCGCAGGCAGGAGCACAGGCAGGAAGGCAGGCAGGGGCGCAGGCAGGGGCGCAGGCAGGAGGGCAGGCAGGGGCGCAGGCAAGGGCACAGGTAGGAGGGCAGGCAGGGGCGCAGGCAGGAGCGCAGGCAGGAGGGCAGGCAGGGGTGCAGGCAGGAGCGCAGGCAGGGGCGCAGGCAGGAGCACAGGCAGGAAGGCAGGCAGGGGCGCAGGCAGGGGCGCAGGCAGGAGGGCAGGCAGGGGCGCAGGCAAGGGCACAGGTAGGAGGGCAGGCAGGGGCGCAGGCAGGAGCGCAGGCAGGAGGGCAGGCAGGGGTGCAGGCAGGAGCGCAGGCAGGGGCGCAGGCAGGAGCACAGGCAGGAAGGCAGGCAGGGGCGCAGGCAGGGGCGCAGGCAGGAGTGCCACCCCCAATTTTAAGCAGGCAACAGCCCCCTGGCCACAAGGTGTTTTTAAAGAGGCCAGGGGAGATGTGGGGCTCTGAGTGGGCAAAGGCTTTATTTCCTCCGACGAAGTAAACTTGTAATTCCTAATATCAGAACAATCCCGTCTGCCAAATCAGATGAAATGCTTGTAACAGGGGCTAATCAGATTCTACATTAATGAGAGAAAATATGAAGCTAATCAACACCCAGGCAGGTCTCTAGGCTGCAGGCCTATTAAACTTCATAAAAAATTAATGACTGAAAGAGCAAAATCGTTTGTAAGGGGTCTCCAGTGGCAGTGGAAGCGTCTTGAGTACCGTTCACCTCTCATTACACTGAATTAGCCTCACTTTCCATCCCCAAACACCCGCTACTGCGCAGCGGCTTCTGCTCGGCCCTGGATAGCTCTGTTTCAAGAGGGTCCTGACATATTTCTCCATCCTCCCTCCCTGCCTCGCACCTTCTGCTCCACTTCCATGATGGCTTTTTCCATTTTAATTAAGGAAAATTGTACTCCGGCAGCTCCCGGGAAATACCTTTGTTCCTCGAGGGCTGTGGGTTCCCGCGGCGCGCAGGGCACGGGGCGGCTCCGGCGGCGGCTCCCGGGGCGGCAACTGCGGAAGAGGGACGAGCTGGTGTCAGGACAGAGAGCACCCGAAAACCTGCCGCCACCCCGCCAGTATTTTTGGCTTCGAGATATTTTCCTGGTTGGAAATGGGATTTCCACCTGGAAACGTGAGTGGGGGGAAAGCTTCTGCGTGACGTCTGCGAGACTGCTCTGCAGACGTTGGGCTCCGTCGGAGCTATCGGAATTTAGTCTCAGTGCCGGCAGTTCCCCTGTGCCACCTCCGGCGGGTTATGAATTACTAATAAGATGCAAAGATGTAGATCATAATACAATGAACTGTACGAGAGTGGAAACAAGGCAGGTTCTTCTGGCTTACGTCTGCTGAACAAAACGGATACTCCACCGATTTCAGCTGTGGTACTCCAGTACAAATAAGAGAGGCTGAACCTGCCTGGTCCGGTCCCTCTCTCACACGCATTGTTCGAGTTCTCACGTAATTGCAAGGTTGTGCGCAACGGATCACTTAAAGTGATCTTCTGTATTCAGTGTTGTGGAGGCAAAACAATCATTTCTTAGATTTTTTTTTGGCTGGGAAAACAAAAGACCATTAGAGCAAATCTTAAATATTTAATGCACTATGTAAATTAGATGTTTAAATACATACCTAGTTCAGTGAAAGAAAAGTAGAGGAGGTACATTAAAAAGTATAAGAAAGACATCTGGAGGATTCAATAATCATTGTTTCAGTACATGTGTCTCAGAAGACCCAGAGGTTTTGATCTGAAATATCTTCATGCCTGAATGGTTGTCAGGGGCGTAGTCCCGGTCCTATTTATAACCCGGTGCAGCTGAATTAAGCACCTCTTGTTTCTTAATCAGGTTACAAGAGACTGTCATTTACGTCTTCACTATTGAGACGTTTCATTTTCTCTCCTTATGTGGTGTTGCGGTACATTAGTGGGAACTCATTGCCAGTAATGAACCTGCTCTGAGAATGGAAGTCCCACAGCTTATCAAGGCTTAATCTTTGCACATCGCTCCAGAGACACGGGCACGTTCTCTGCCGCCCCGGACCTTGCGAAATCATTTACCTCTGCACAAATAAGTGTACGTTTCTGCCATTTTGGTGTAGCAGCAGCTGAGATCCGCTTTGTTCTCAGCTCGCCACGATGCACAAAGCTGCATGAGATGCAGAGCAATGGAGTGTGTCTTCTCCGACCTGGTCATACTCAATCGCACGAACTTGCTCCAGGAGCAGCACTGTAGAGCAGTAACTGCAGAGTACTATGGTAGTTTGAGCTGTAGGATCCATATTGTGCTCCTATATATTTATACAGGCAAATAAGCTGTGGTTGCAGCTTGAGCAATGCCTGGGTGAGAGATGAACCAAACTGGAATCATGGTACACCCTTCCTCTTCCTTCCCCTGAAAGGTTTGGGACAAATTCTCGCCTGTCAGATGAGAGCTCTCAGTGACATAGTTCAGACTTCGGGAGTCCAAAGCGTTGAATTTCAGAGCTGAGCACACACACAGAGGGGCAGCAGCTTCCCTGAGTCAATGGCAAAGACAGATCTAAACCTCATCTCTCCCGACTGCCAGCTTAAAGTGTCTCCATCTTAAAAAAACCCACATAAACTGCTTTGGAGATGCAGGTTTACATTTGTAAGACCTTACTCCTACAGAAGATAAACCCAAGACCAAAAATTCATTTGAACACAAACTCTGTAGGGTAAAGTGCTGGCTACACACGCTCTGGCTACAACTCCAAAGCCATAAAACTGCTCTTAATGTCTGCGTCCTCTGTTCCAGCTCCCTCAGACAAAACACTTTGGGACATTCAGCGCCCATCAGCCGAACTTACCTGAACCTGCCGGCTCCAAGCACTGCAGAACCGGCAGCTTTTTACCACTATCTCATGGCAGCTTTATAAAAAATTAATCCTTGCCTTTTCTTTTTTTCTTTGCCACTTACAGAGGAGAAAGTGATAAAGCTGCCCCTGACTTAAACATAAAGTTGTCATCCACACTGCCAAATAGTCTCACCTTGCAAAAGGCTGCAATATGACAAAAATGCATGACTATCCCAGCAAAAATAGGGCAAGAATAAGTAGAAAGCAACTGCTCTGACACCTGAGGGCTCTTTAGGACTCTTCAAGCAACATCACTTTCTTGGACAGCGTGCACGGAAAAACACCGCTATCCCTATGCACGCTAACAGCCGCCTGTTTTGGAGTGTCAGCTGAGAAGACAAGCTTAAGTGGGGGTGATGAAGAATCGATTCCTGATAATAATTCTCCTGTAACTGCTTAGTGGTGCCCATGGAAAAGACATTGAGAAGGGTTCTACGCTGCCAGTGGCTACATGGTGTCTGTGGATGAAGCAAGACCGGCTTTCACGAGCTATCAGTCAATTTTCCCTGTTCCAGAATTCAGGCAATTAAGCAATTACTGGAGATCTGATGAAGACTCTGGGGATTTCCCAAATGAGACTGGTGATGCTGTCCTGTCGTTCGGCACACCCAGCACAAACTCCTTGACCTTCTCTGGTATTCTTCGCATCTCCTGGCTGTCTCCATAACAAATCTCCACTTGTGCAATGCTGTGGTTGGAAGTTGTGACCCATCACCAGAACCTCCCTGGCTTCTGCAATTCCTTTAGCTGCACCGCCAAACAAGTTATTGTATGTATGTGCCACTGATGTCTTCCTCCAGCACTCATTTACTTTAAAATATTTTGGATATTATTGAGTAACAGAGGCGGGATCCACCTGTCCGCTGAAATACTAAGAAATCTCTCCTTTTAAAAAAATATAACTATGATTTATCATCCATTGTAGCTGGACTGACTCCGAGGTTGGGAAGGTGGACGTGCTGGGTACAAAAGGGACAGAACAAAGGAGGTGGGAACAGGTGGAAGGAGCTTTTGATGACCACACAGAGAATACGACATCATTAAGAAGACAGATGCAGCTCTTCCTCTAATTTATTATCTACACTGTCTCTTCCAGGATCACGTTGTCTGCAGGGCAGAGGAAGGGGCTGTGTGATCGCGCATGAGGTAAGAAGGCAGAACTGGTGCAAAGAGCTCTGAAAAAAAGGAAATAAATCAATTGCTTTGGTACCTTGGACTCTTAACTTTTTCAGGCAGAGCATATTTATTGCAGAATCTCATCTTGTTACTAATATTCAGTTGGAATGCAGTAAGTGAAATCAGCTCGTTAGAAATCCAGGCAATGTATTCATGTGTTTTTTTCTTCTCTTTTGGGAATCCTCTCCCGTGTAAATAAGACACATAATAACCCTTCTCTACATTTTACACATGTGCGCTGCTTTTCAGCCGTAAATGTCACAGTGCTAGCGTAATTATCCCCATTTTCCAGAAGAAAAAAAGAAGCACAGAAGGGTCTGATCCACAAATATTAGACGTGACAGCTAAATTTGGATGCCCATGTAGAGTGCAATTTTCAGTCCTCCCACCACCTCCTCTGACACAAGGAGGAATTGCTCAGGCAATCGCATCAAAACCGCCGATGCCGACAGTTAGGCTCAGATTTCCAAACTAACACAGAAGATTGTTTACAGTTGGATGCTCCTGCGTTTGGAAAAAACTAAAATTTGTTTTTGCGTCTGAAGGGGCATCTGGGTTCATCAGAAGATCTGATCTTCATCTTCATCTTGGGGCAATCCTGGCACGCGCGCTCTCCGAAACAAAACACTGAAAGGTGACGCAGATCTTGGCAAACCGGACTGCGAGGTATTTTCTACGGTGTGAGTTCCGCAGGTCTGGGACAAGGGCTCTCAACTTGCAGGAGCCTTAGAAGGATGTTCTAAGCCGTAACTCTTCCAGGGAGCGTATGAAAGGACTTTTTATTTGTATTTAGGCACCGACTTGCGAAGTCCATCAGCTCCTGCTTGGCACACGCAAGCACTCACACTGCACAAACAGAGAGTTTAAATGCAAAGTGAGTGCTCAGGATACACGAGCCACTGCAGCACATTAAAGCCACTTAAATGCTGCTCTAACCTGAGCGAGTCCCTCACGCGCCGCCGGATGCCACCACCAGGGCTGGGCTGGGGCAGCTCCCACCGCTGGAACCTGCCCGTGCTGCCATCTCCCCTTCGCAGCCGGGAGAGACCGCGCCAGGGCTGCGCAGAAGGGCCTGAGCACGGGGGGAATCAGGCTCTGGAGAAGATACAGTGGCCAAAACACTACTCCCGCACAGGGAAAACTGACCATGTTTTTTTAAATATGCACCCAGAGCACAGATGACAGAGAACACGAAGACAGTAAGACACGACAGAGCCCAGAAACTGCTCAGCAAGATACAATCCCTCTGTGCTCCATCTATCCCTCAAGGACCTACCAATTTTCAGCTGACAGTGCCATAGATTTAGCTCCATTTAATTTCTGAATTTACACAAAGACACTGTAAGTGATTGTGATTTTCCAGTGGAAAAATAGGGTCTCGCTGTATCTAACCCTCTGAGTATTTTAATCTTTAAATCAATAAAATCCATTAAACAAATTGCTCTCCCCCCTTCTCCATGCATCCTATCCAAACTGAACCCTTTTGCCATTATTTATTTATTTTGAAGCCTGTTTCGCAGCTCTGATGATGGATTGAGCACTTCTGCTGGTGCAGTTCAGCTGTCGAAGGGCTGCAGCGAAATCACAGTCTCAAACTTTGAATGGAAACAAATGGCCTGTAAATGCAGTGCTCGAGAGGAAAAGACACTCCACAAAAAGCCTGAGATGTTTATAGATTTTAGGCTTCATGCTCTGTATGTGCAAATCAGAAGTAATGATTAAAAACAGCTCTTCTCTTTGGAAAGGTTAAGTGTCTCATCTCATACAAAGGAACTCTGTGTACCAGCACTCTTAAATCCTGGAGTGAGATCAAGTGCGCGTAGTCTTGATAGCAGAATATTTAGTGATAAAGAATGAATATCAGGGAGGATTGAAAATATGGAGAGCAGGCAGATGTGCTGCAGCACTTGGAACTGTATTGACAAGACAGAGTCGGAAATTCAACCAATAGAGAACACAAAAAAATAGGAAAATAGTTGGAGATTCATGTGTTTAGGTGGGGGTGTCTCTTCACCATGCTGAGGAGATAAAGGGATGGAAAGATTTCCCACCCCCTCTTGCTAGGAATTCCTGCTCGGTCTGGGTAGGGACAAAGAAATGGGTAAAGTCTCTTGGGAAACCACACGTTAATATAGCAGTGGTTCAGGACTTCATTTTTCTCGGGTTTTGGGAAGCAGCAAGAGCCCCTTCACTTGTCAAGGCCAGGGTGAAGCTCAGGGACAGCTCTCAGATGCAGCCTTCAGAGCCAGGCTCATTGACGGACCTTGCCTGCTCTTAAGAGGTTAGCAAATTATGAACTGAATATTTCATAATACACTTTAAAAGGATTGTGGGTCCAGGACATCCAGTCTGATCTCACTGAAACTGCAGAAAGACACTGGGCCCAAGTTCCACTACTCCTGGAAGCAGTAAGAGATTTTTCTCTCTGTGTATCAGCCCATTTCACACTCAGCAAAGAACAAACTGGGCAGAGCCCTGGAAGTCTAGTGAGAAATATTTTTCTTACTGGTCCGTTGGAGCTAATGAGATAGTTTTCTAAATTAAGTCTCTAAACATGACATTAAGCAGAATGGGGAGGAGAGTAAAGGGGCTGGCAAGACTCCATAATTAATTTTCTGACATTTGGAGAACTGTGACATTGGGTCTTATCTGTCTGTGATGAAATACTCCACAGCCCTAAGGCAACTGATAGTATTTAACCAGTCTTCTGATATCCAGACAAATAACAACTTATTATGTCTCAGACTCAACAGAAGGACCAAAAAAAAAAAAAAAAAAAGTTCAGGGCTTAAAATTAAAGCATTGAAGTATTGTTATGACTGAGCTTCTCAAGCAACGAAAATCCATTTTTGGTGTATTGGCATTATAAAAGGCAGGGTTAAAACATTAAGTTCTGGCTCGTTTACAGGCCAGCACTCTGTGTCTCCTGCTTCGGATGGCATGGCTATGTCAGAAGAGAGATGCGCCGTTGGCACGAGAAGGGGGAAGCGATGGGAAAGCAGCAGGAGCTGCTGCGGAATATGAAGAATCAGCAACAGAGTCCAGCGCCTGGGGCTGTGCGTCTGGCGTTTGCTGTGGGTCTGGCGTTTGCTGTGGGTCTGGCGTTTGCTGCCGGGAGAGGAACTTGCTTCTGGTGGCTGCGTTTCGGGTCCTCTGAAAACGAACTCGAAGAAGGGCGCGGGCCAAGCACATCCCTCCATAGTTGCTCGTCCGGCATTCACCGCAGAGGTTGCACACGCGCAGCACAACTCGCCGGTGGAATTGGCCACGCCACTTGATTTTTCTGTTTCCTGGTAAGAAGAGGGGAGTAAGAGGATAATGCTCGCTTTGTCAGTCTCGTCTATACAGATTAAGATCTCTCTGACAGCGGAGCTTCTCTTAATGAGTTGAACACAAAGGCATCTTGCACCAACATAATGCTAAACCACAGAGGAACTGTTTGGGTTCCTATTTAACAGAAGAAAAAAAAAGAAGGCAGCAAGTGCCAAGAGTGTGCAATAGGGAACTACGCGCAGTCAGAACTCGACGATGAGCACCAGCGACCGGAGCGACCTACGGGAAACGTCCCTCCTCTGACCACAGGACAGCTGCCAACACACGAGAAACAAGAGGAGGTTTTGTAAAGGATCCTTCATTTTGACTTCCTGAACGTGCAAAAAGCAGAAAAATCTGGGAGCACAGTGAACCCATTTAAACAGTGTTTAGCAAGATAATTGCAGCAGCTAATTGCCAAATAATAATAATAATAATAAAACATCTTGAAGTTTGCTAATGGATGGGTTGAAATACTGTAATTCTTAACAGATAGCAATTAATACAGGCTTGAGTATCCAATAAATTAAGAGACCTCATCTATTCTGTACTGGAAGCACATGATGACATATTAAATGATGACAGCTCTGGCTTAGGAATCAGATACGTCTGGAATTCTTTTATTTTTATGAGGACAGACAGACATTCTCTACTGGAAGCTAAATGAAGTTAAAGCCCTTTTGTAAACAGTTTGCAATCCCTGCATTCATTAAAGTCAAAAGAAATTGTGCTGTTAATCAAGTCTTCATTTTAAAAGGATCAGAACTGGACCTGTCCTGTAGCCCTCTCTCTCTCCCCACTTTTCTCATAATCACAGATCAAGCTTGTGTAAATTAAAGCCTAAATTTGGCTTTCTGTTTAATTTAGTTCTGTTCAGCTCTGGCCTTTTAGCCACAGTATCGTTTGCAAAGGGCGACCAGAAGATTCCAACCTAAATTTTCTGCCGGTTTTCCTTTGGTCCGTGATGCAGGGTACAAAGCTTTTCTTCTCACAAAGTTCTATTTGCATAAAATGTATATATTTGCTTGTACCATCTGAAGCTGACAGCATATGAGCACACTCCACACTCTGAAATAATTTTACTCCAAATTGAAAATCAGGAATCTCTCAGGGGGTGTGGGGGGGTTGGTGTTCAAGGCCATTGTTTCAGGCAGTGTCACGTAGCTTCTTCACTCTGAAGCAAAACCGAAAAGCAGGCTGTTGTAAGTTACATATTTCTGAAATTTCTCAGGCTCAGGGTCCTCGGCATCACGATGTGTCACAGCTGACACGATCGCACATGGCGCACCACTTAAACACATTTGAACAAGGTTCTTTTCTCATTCTAAAGATAGAGCATAAAATCTCCTTTCTTCAAAGAACAGAATGCAGCTACAGAAATCGTGCGTGGACAAAGGAGAGCATCGGTCCCTGAAGGAGGAGGAGCGGGGCTGTGCCATCAGGACTGGGTTCTGTCTCACTGTCTGCAGCACACACACATATGCCTTCCCCCGAGATGCAGAATGAACCGTCAAAACCATCTGAAACCAAGGGAAGTCTATGAATGAGTTTGGAACTGTCACTACTATCATTTCTCTACTGTCGCTGCTCTAAAAATGACTGTTTTCATAACGAAGCCAAAGTATGGTTGCAATTTGTTAATAGCTGAGAGTGGAAGCTCAGCCCTTGTGCCGTATGGGGCTAAAAAGCGGCGTCTGTAACCTCAGCCCTACGCTGCCGCCTGCGAGCGCCGACACGGGCAGGAAACGGTCCACTGCTGGTCCTGGACAGCAGTATTCCGAACGGCTCTTGCCTGGGCCTCGTTGGCTCCATTGATTTTATGAAAATGTTTCCATTTTAATACAAGGGCACCAGCAAAGGATGCACACCGGAGGCACGCGGCTGCTCCTCAGGTTGCAGTGACAGCCAGAACTTTGCTCTTGAAATGTCTTCTGCGTGTTTCCATCCTCTTGATAGTCCACATCATAAATGTCTCATTTGAGCTGCTCCAAGATATAACGGCAAACATGCCTGTGTTTGTCAAGAATATAAATCTAATCTCCAAAACACCTAAAATACTAGACGGTATTAAGTTGCTGGGGTTTATTAATTTTTAAAAAGTGTGGCATGGGAAGAGATTTTCAAAGAGACAGTCTTTCTCTGAAAGGTTAGAGCAAGCTCAGTTCGGCTCAGTTGCTGCCACTCTCCAAAATTAAAGGTTAAATTTAGCCAAAAAAAGGGAAGCGGTGTCTTCCATCAGTGAGCATTCAATTGCAATGACATAACAATGCCACAAGAGCAATTTAATTCTTGGCATATTTAGAGGTGGCATTAGGGAGTCTACCAAGGTAGCAATTTTCTAGATAATCAACCTAATGTCTTCATTCTAAGTGCATTTATATGTGTAAGTTAATTAGGGGAGTTAATTTTCACAAATGGCAGAAAATCTGCATTTTCCAGTAAGCTTTGTTTCGTGCCAGTTCATGATCCAAGGTAGCGGCGAAAGATAACCTGACGCTCCTATCTGTTCCCATAACCAGCCTGCACCCCGAGCAGACTGCGTTTGTCCGCCTGACAGCTGCCCCGGCGGCGTTCCGGGGCTCGCGCTGCCGAATCCAAGTACTCGCCGGGGGGCCAAAGGACAACTTTCCCTACACCAGATTGCATCGTTGTGGAGAGTACCAATCGCAGCCCCTAAATACTGCAGCAACTTAGCATGGTCAAAGGGTAGGGAGAAACTTTTGCCGGTGAAAGTAAGAAAATGGCAATAGAAGCTAAGTGACCTTCTTGCTTTTCGTGGCATTTCAAAACAGTTAAGCGCGCCGCGTTTCCGCGAGACCACTGCGAACCACTGGGGAACCGGGATGAATATGGATCAAAATGACGGGCAGTAAATACGGAATTGCAAAAATGCATCTCAAGGGGTGGCAAAATGTCTCCATTGTTTAAACATAAGTTCCCCACCGCAGCCCCATTACCGGACACTGTGCTGGGGGGAAAAACGCTCGAAAGTAACTCTGCGGATGACTTCACAATTGCCTCAAACCTTTATGCTAAAATTCTGTAAAAAGGATAAAAGCAGACAGTGATATCTGGCCTCAGTGAAGCAAAAGGGAATTTTACCACACGCTTTAAAAAGCCCAGAATTTCAAACAGAGTATGTAAAAGTTAAATTGCTCTGAATAGCCACGCCGTATCTCCAAATTTAGCAGGGCTATCTGAGTCCACAGCAAGTGCACATGTATTAAAATAATGACTACTTTCCACTTTTTAAAAGCGTTAATGCCTTCAGTTAAAAAAAAAAAGAAAGCCTTTTTGTTGATTGCTTTTACACTTGTCCCTCTGAGGAGCTCTCAGCACCGCTCTCTCCTGTCCTCCTTTCTGCTCGGCTTCTGCGTATCTTCCTCCCCGTGTCCCCTTCGACCCCACTTCCATATTCATTTTTATCTTATTGAGCACAAGCCAAGTCGGAGCGAAGACAGAGGACGTATGACAGCAGAGCCCCGGCGCCTGCCGCAATGCCACGAGAGCAAATACGGCTTTGAAAGCACAACTGAAACATGAGCCACTTTCTACCGCTGGTGTGGGGCCAAAAATCCACTCCTCTGCTCCCCAAATCCGTCCACCCAAACAGGCTGAACCCGTAGCGGGGAGGAAGGAGTTTGCTCTTCGTGCGCCAGATGAAAGACGCAAACGTGCAAACTCACACAAAGGCAGGAGGACGCAGGGAGAAAAAAAACCTTATTTCTCACTGGTTTGTGTGAATGGAAACTGCTGGTCTCTACCCGGCAGTACAGACACTCCGGATTTTGTGTTGTGACATACTGATCTGCCATTATGTTTTGTGGAGGCAATAGTGGAAGAAAGGAACATATGGAAACTTTGATTTCCACACTTACACTACTCTTGCTATCACGGTTTTACATCCAACTATTCTTTTCAACATGAAATTTAATTATCTTCTAAGCATTTATAATCCACCCATCACGGCAGTAGCCAGGTGCCAAACACAACGATTAAAAAGAATGATTGCTTCCCACGAAAGGGCCAATTTCCTGGTCCACGTCCTGAGGAACGGTTCTCGCCGCGCCTGCAGGAGGGTAAGGATTTACGGGAAGGGAGCTCTGCCGGCTCGCAGACGCCGGCGGCGCGGGAACGTCACCAGCTCAGTGCAATGCAGTTGATGTAGAGAGATGTTGGAAGAGGGTCTGTGCCCGGAAAGCAAACGCTGCACCGGTAAAAGAATGTGTCTGGAACGCACCCAGTGCCAACTGCTTTAAAATGCTGTTCACTTCTGCGCCCTCGCAGAGCTGCCCCACTACCACCGCCCGGCAGAGGCCACACCTGGAACAGAAGGAGAGACAATAACTTCAGATTTTGCTGAATTTTACAGGCGACAATTTGATGTGCTTTGGCAACTTAAAAAACCCCACAAATTCGCTACCGCCTGTGCCCAGTAACAGCCTCACGGGTTGGGGAGGCACAGGCTGGGGGGAAAGCAGGCGGCGGAGCAGCCGGCACCTGATTTTAAAGAAGTTATTGCATCTTAAGTGATCGATCGGCCGTTGCCTCAGCCGCGCCGGAGGAGAGGAACGGGAGCTGGCAGAGCCGCCAGCAGCCAGATGTACCGCAGCAGCGCAGCCTTCCAAACCCTCCTGCCCCTCCGGTTTTCCTGACATGGTTTCCTATCAAGCAAAATGGCAACCACGACAAGAGGGGAAATAAAAGCCAGAGCCCGACACATTCAGCAAGAGAGTGAGAGCTGCGGCTTTCTGACGGTGATGCAAACCAGGAGGGGTTGAAGCCCGGTGCTAGGCTATTTTATATATGAAATATACATTTTTAAGCTGTCTATTAACCTATGTTAGCCTTCAATTAGATCAGTAATGCTTTGAGGGAAGAACGGTTTCTGATGTATGCTTATACTGAATAATGAAAGATTGGCCCCCAGGTACTACAGCCCTATCAATAATAAACATTATTACCAAATAATAGCAACGAAGACTTGGAGTTAATATTTAAAATGGGCATGAGACCAAGAGCATGCCCAAGCACATTTCACGCTTATTTTAATTGCCACAAGACAAATAGAATGAGGATGGATGTTCGCTCAAAAGGGTGTGATTCTGTTTTGCTGAAGCACTCAGATTTTAGTGTGCTATTGTTGAGCCTTTTTGGAGTAAATTGTGGGTAGAATTGCAATGAGAGATGTAGTTGCCTAGCAAAGGTCTAAGATTTCCATTTAAAATTAATGTGAACTGTTTCTCTGAATCTGACATATGGGCTTTGAGAACCCCTGCCAAGATGTCAAGAGCCAGAATGCTCCCCCTCTAACTCCGAAAAAATGCTGGAGGCAACTTTCTCCTGGTATTTTGGCATTTGGCTCAAATGCAAAACAGAGAGACACAGAAACCCTCCTGCAGTGGAGCTGCACAATTCGGTCAGTTGACAGAGTCACAAATAACGCGACGGCTCCGATGGAACGTCAGCTCTGCTCCCTCCTGGACCAGCGGCTGAACCTGCCCTCAGGGTGTCCACCTCCGAGAGGTGGTTCTGGGAGGCTTCTCCTCCTCTGCTCTCCAGTGATCTCATCCACCAGGGTAACATCCCCATATCATCTCCAGCGCAACAATGCTACAAGGAGAGCTCCGTGTCCCTTCAGACCAGTGAACTGAAAGCCCCTGGACACTCCACGAAGGCAAGCGGTCAATGGCTCATCTGAGCAACCTAAGCCCCTGTCTGAGGGACGGTGGTCAGAGACCATCAGGCAGATCAGGGTGGCACAAGCGCCACCGGAGCTTTTGGCTCTTCTGAAATTCAGATCACCCTCATTGCCCTACTCTGCGACCAGAAAAGAAAAGAGAAACAATTGCTGTGGTGGCGTGACAGATGCATGGTCTGTGGTTAAAGTGTTGGCATAAAACTGGTGCCAAAAGGAGATTTGGGAAGTGCTCAGTTCTTACAGGAATGGCGGCCATTAAGTACCTCACGGGGCAGATAGATGGAGGAAAATTATGCTCCCATTTAATCTCTTTCCAAACCTCTCAGCTATTTCAAAGACTTTTTATTATGACCTTTTGGAGCCCCCAGGTTTTGCTCCGAACACGGGCCGGGCTGCTTGTGATGCTCTCCTGACCAGGCAAGCTGGTGTGGTCCCCAGTCAGGTCCCACCGTTGCTGCCGCTCTCTGCATCACTGCTCCCACCATCATCCCAAATCCTTCGTCCTGCTCCAGCCTGGGCCCCTGGGCACAGCAAAGGCCTTTTCAAATTATCCAGCTCTCCACCTCCCGGATTTACCTCCCCCGCATTCAGATCACCTTCTGATCTAGACTTTGCCCGGTACCTGAGCTTCCTCAGCACTTAGGAAAGTTCATTTCCCTTTAAATAAATTCCCCTTCTACTCCACTAGAAAGAATATACCCTTCTTGTCTTTGGTTTGTTTTGTCTTTTTTTTTTTTCCACATTTCCCAAATTATACCCTTTCTAATAAGTGTGAAACTCTTTGCAGTGAAACACGGTGGCAATAAAGGGTGAAATCTGCCAAGGGTTATACAGAATCACAGATTAAACTGCCTCAGAAGGCAGCGTGGGGAAGGGGAACTGCAGAGGAGGGGGGGTAAGGAGAAAATAAGCATCAAGGTGTATGGAGGATAAACACAGTCAGTTCTATAATGTGAGAAAAAGGATAAAGATACCAAAACTGGCTCCAGAAAGACAGAAATGAATGCTCAGCTTCCCACACCATCTTTAGGGCGCCGAAGGAAGCTCACAGACAAATGAGAAAAGATGGTGTCTGGATGGAGAAACCTCGGCCAGAGCCAGGACAGGCGGCTCCGCGCCGCCTCCCCCGTCCCAAAACCGCCTCCTTTCCCCTGGAGCTTTTGGGCAGACTTACGACGCGTTGCCGGCCGGAGGCACGGGAGCCAGCGGGGCGAGGGCACGGGCAGTTTTGTACAGCTGCAGCTGCAAACAGAATCACTGATGTAGGTTCTAAGCTATTTGGGACAAAATTTTCTTTTCATTATATTCTCTACGAACACAGCCTGACGTGGCCCAAATGTTCCGAGTAACCTTCTCAGTCCGGGTAGGAGAGCAGTGAGACACAGCGCCAACGGGTCTAGTCCCCAGCCGTTCCTTCTGAAATGCAAACATTGCCTTTTACAGCTGGATCCGTGATAGAAGTGGGAGGAGAGAGAAAACTTAAATAAACAGAAAGATGAAATCACGAGAAGAAAATCCCAGCCACGCTTCTCCTGTGTCGGCGGACGCAGTACACCTCCTCCCAACCAATGCCACTCCTCCCCTGCGGCGGCACTCGGGCAGAGCGCCGCCTGTATCAGCAGCGACCCAAGGGCACAGGGCCTGGAGAAGGGAACTGTGAGGAGTCAGGACAGGACAGTGTCCGACACGGGGTTTCTTCTGCTGCAGTGTGGCTCCTGCAGGAGGAGATGGTGCTGAGCCATCAGCTCTCCCGCCAGCGTCAGCCACGGGCTTCCCGTCCCCTCCGCAGCCACTCGCTCATCTTCTGCTCGAAGCCACGCTTCACGGCGGTAACGCTGCCATTGATAGGTGCCGTATAAATGGCTTCTACACAAGGCTTGTTGTCGCTTTAAGTGTGTCTTAATTACACTGCGGAGTTCCGGGACCAAATTCCCTGGCTTTCGGATAGATAAGTGCAGCCGAGCAACACAAACACCGCACCAGGGACAACGCTCCCCACAGAGAGACACAGCCTGTTCTGGCCACACCAGGAAAATATTTTCCGGTAATGGAAATAGTCTGGAAGAAGAAACAAAACACGCAGACACACACAAAGATGTTGGCTTTTTTTGTTTAATCTGACTTGGAATATGCTGAATTGGTTCATTGTTTGCAGAGGAATCTGAGCAGAATTAATGATTCGCGCAGGCAGGAAGAGGCACTGTTCTGCAAATGCAGTGGCCAGACATTCTCCAAGATCTGTAATCTAATTTAGCTCGGAGAGTTAATGATTTTAATGATTTGTTGTGATCTCAAAACAACTGTTAGGAGATAAATCTACATCATTAAACCTATTATGGTGTTTTGCTTCATTTAGCAAATGGTGTTTTTTTGTTCAGAAGACGCCCACATTTTAAACAAGCAGAGAGGTCAGCTGCTGGTGGTAAGGAACAATTTATTCCCAGCGCCCTCCGAGGCTGAAATGAAAGGTGTCCTTGGGAAAAAAAAATAATTCTTCGCAACTGTTATTGACTATTTTATAAACAGAAAGCTGTGCTGGCGCTGCGATGTGTGTCGTCGTGTGAGTGTCTGTTACAAACCAGACAAGTTTTCTGAGAGCAGCCATCGAGGGGACGGTTCGGGATCACTCGGTTGAAGAGGCAGTCGCTTCCCGGGGAGCCACGCGGGGCTGCCGCGCGCCGGGAGCGGAGCTCACTGACGCCGCTTCAAGTTTAGGGCAGTCGGAGAGCAATAGCACGAGAAAGACGTCAACGTCGAGAAGCTTTTTAGCAGCTCTTTAGCGCTGGATGGGGTGTTTCGCTTCTGGTTTTGGAAAGACGGGTCCACCTCCCAAAGCACAGCGGGCGATGAACCGTCCTCTTCAGGACACCTCCGCGGAGAAAGCAAAGTGCCACTAACGAAGCCCACATCCTCCGGCCGTCCTTCCAGCACCGCCCTTCTGCCCCGCACCTCTCCTGCACACCAAGGCCCAGCTCAGGAAGGTAGAGTTTCCATAAGACTGATGCAAGGTTTAACCCACAGAAGGTGCATTTAATTCTATTGAGTCTGAGGAATCACACCGCCGTCCTCTTACAGATACGGTGCGTAATCCTCCTGCGCGCACAACCGAGCGACAGCCAATGCCCGGTACCACGGACACGAGTGACTTGACTTGCATCACCCGTTACACTCTTCACGGAATGAGGGAGAGAGTTGATGATGAAGCACAGGCAAAGAGCTGAAGCTCTGGGAAGCGATTTCAGCCGCAGGAGGAAGATGGAGAGCGCGCGTTCCCGCAGGCAGCAGCAGGCGCACAGCCGCCGGACGGACCACCGCACGGACCACCGCACGGACCACCGCACGAACGCGCTGACGCAGCTCCACTGAAGGGACGGATTTTGACTGCGGTTTCATTCTGTTCTCCCATCACAAGCTTCCTCCAATCTATTCTATTAAAAAGCTTCTTATTCTGGCTGTGGCGAGGACGTAAGGAAGAGCAGAGGAGGATATATGTTTTCTTACTTTTTGTGTCCGTTGTTTACACAGGAGAGAGCAAACAATCAACCTCTCCTCCCTGCAAGCTTGAGAAGTCTATTATGATTTGACTACATTTGCTCAAGCTGAATATTTTATAAATTTAAAATGTGACGCAAAGGAAAAAAAACCAAAACCAATCCTGCAAACAGCAATGACTGACTATTTTCTTGCCCAGCTCCTTTATGATCCCCGGGCAGGGAGAAATATTCCAGTTCCTCAGGCATCCTTCAGAAATCCCACCCACGACTCCCCGCGTTCCGCCTGCCGCCGAGCAAACACGAGAGATGCGGAGGGAGAGAAATGCATTTGTTGTGTTGTGGAAGTTAAGCACCCACTGGGGTCTGAGCTCCATCCTCGGAGCCTTATAATCCCCTGCGCCGCATGGATAGCACAGACTTGTCACTTTAATAACCCAAAGTAAATAAAACCCAAAGAAAATTCCTCTCAGTTGTGTTTATTTTGGGGAAACTTCTTTCTTCAGCTCTGAATACAGGGAATATATTTTATTACCCACTGTGACATCTCGAAATGCAGCAACTGAACTGAACTGGAAGAGAAAGTCACGTTCTGCCCTTCCTCATCGCTTTCATCCCCGGAGATTCCTGTTCCTTATCAAAGAGAAAGGACAGGAGGGGCTGCGGCTGCGCAGGCTGCGGCGCACCCCGTGCGCAGGGAACGCACACGCTGCACTCGAAACACACTTCGGAAAAGCGATCAAGAAGTGGCGATAGGCACCAGCTGGCCGGCAGCCTGCTCCCTGACGCTGGCTCCTACAGGCCAAGCTCTACCCTGGGTCTAAATTAGTTCCTAATTTATACGTGTTAGTCAATTGTATAACTCAAATGAATAAATTCACGTTTTTAATTACTGGATCACAACATGGAATTTTTTACTAAGTTGTTCGTAGTAGTAGTAGCAATAATACACCGCTCCCACCCCTACAGACACCTCCTGCCGTCGCAAAATCTGGGAGAGCAGCATCTCTTGGAGGGTCCCACCCCGGTTCCAGCGCTGGCGCGAGTGCTGCCCCCGGAGCACAAACCGGCCGGCAGCTCAGGAGAACTCTGCTTTCAGTATTTTAAGAGGAAAACCTGAAAGTCCATAAAAACTATGGATTTGGGCATTTATATTCTGCCTTGGAGAGAGGGAGTAAATAAATAACCCTTCCAAAGAAACAGAACTTTTCAAACTTAGGTGAGAAAAATACAGTTATATCGGGTTTTTTTTTTCTAATTTGAGTCCTAGATGAAAGTTCAAGGTCATTCTGTTGTGTTCAAACCTGTTCAGCCTTTACTCAGCACCGAGTCATCAGAGCTTGCTCTTTGCGAGCATTTTGGTGCAGAAAACATCTGGCATCGTACTCTAAGTCAATATATGCAAATGATACAAATACAGTTGAAAATGTGATGGCTTCACGATGATTGTGCCTGCCCAGGAGAATCATAGCTGAAGATGCAGCGCTTTATTTTGTGGAGTCACTCGTGTGATTTTACATTTTCCTATCGGAAGCGAGACGCTCCGTTCATCATTCTGACCACTATTCTTGTGCCAACTGTTGCAGCCATGCCTGGCTGTGCTGTGATATTTGGAAACTACCCTCCAGGTAGAACAAATGTTGTTTTATTTGCTGGGTGGAAATTTGTTAAATAAATCATAGATTCATAGTGGCATAGGAAATTAGCAATAAGCTGTGCCTGGAAGGTTAGACATATTGTACTTCAAAATAAGCAGGAGGCCGCTTTGCAATTCAAAAGAGATATATTGGGAAATGGGAAGACACATCTGTTAATCATTTTTCCCGATACCCGAAAGGTGGTTAGCCGGAGTCCCAGCAGAGCCCCGTACTGACACCGAGTGCCTCTCTTAAATTAGCTTCAATGACTTCCCTGCCCGCGCCCGGCCGCCAGGAGCAAAGCTTGGGAGCTCTGACGCCGTTGGCTGCCGAGCGCGGGGGCTGCCCGGCGCCTTCAGGAGCAGTGCTGTGGGTTTCCCCACTGGTGGGAGTCCCATATTATTACTGCATTACGCCTTCTGTTCTGAAACACCGCAGGGCGTTATTAGTCTGGAAGGGCTGACATTTAGTAGGGGTTACAGCCCGGGGTGCTCTTTATTTGACAATTACTTACGAGTTTCCCTTAGAAAAGAACACATATAAAGAGTGTTTCCGAAAGCTTCCTTCAAAGTGACATCTGATGAATTTAAATAACGGGTTTTAGCACCGCTAACACTTCCAAACATTTTTACATTTATTGTAACCTTTACAAACCCTTTGTTCCTCTTCCTGATCATTTCATAAGCCCCATCTACCTGGATATTTCAAGCAAGCATTTGGAAAAGCCGCTGAAAGCCTATGTATTTCCTTACTGAGTCCTGAATCGCTCTTAGCATCAAATATTTCTTCTCAACAAGAGATACGAGATATGAACTGTTTCCTGAACAGGTTATGGGTCAGGCAACGCATTTGCTTTTTGATCACCTACAAGAACTGATGAAATCAGAATAACTTCAGTTTTTCAGCTTTTATTTTACGGAGAGAAAGAGTTTAACAACTTAAATTGGAAAAAAAAAAAATAGAGCTTTTAAAATTCTGAAATTTTAGGCAAGTGAGGCTATTTTCCATGAAATTTCACATTGTGCCGAAAAAGAACTTTTTTTCCCTATAAATGTATGTCTACATTAAAAAAATCTCTACCCAGAGGTCAAAACTGCTGACAGGGGCGGTGGAGTAAAGGCCTTCAGGGACATCTTCGCTCACCGTTACCGGAGCTAAGCAACTTGATTCCGTTTTCAAGGAGGCAGAGACATCCTGCGGCCGACATCACCGCCCCCAGAGACTGATGCCAGCCGAGCCCTTCGTCTCCCCAGCAGCGGGGCAGGCTCCCAGCTGGAGACCCCTCTGCCCTCTCCCGCCCGGTCCTGAGCCCGGCCCCGCAGCCGGGGCAGGTCGGGGCCGTTCCGCAGCGTGCCCAGCCTCCCACATGCGGCATCGCCTGCCCACGTACCGCTGTTACGGGCGCCCGGCAGGCAGAGCCGAGCCAGGTCACGACTGTGCCCACGGATGAATTAAAGGATGAGCTCATGCAGCCAGACATCTCTCAGCTATTTGGATTTCTTTTTTTAAGCTCTCCCAGTTCCCTCGGTCTATACAGGGCTTCTGAAACATTTCTTGAGGGGGGGTTCAGGATCCACAACAGACCTGGGCACAAAACCCCATCTGCTGAGCCTTCGTGCAGGGCTTACGCGTGGGTTTGTCACTCCCCCGGTCGCGGAGCTCCTTCTGGGATATCAGCTAGCAGCTATTGTTGGGGTTTCACCCTTCAGCTACCCAGAGAAGGAAAAGAAATGGCGAAAGAAAGGCCAGCGAAAGTTCAGATAAAGCAGAAGCGATGCTTATTGCTGCAGGGCAGCTTAAACTGAACTACAATGTAGTTTAGATAAACAAGAATTAATTATCTTTCTGTTAGTCTGTGAGGCAACTGCTATCACATATAATTAAATTATTTTGCAACTATTACTTTCTGAGTGCTTAACCAAGAAGGAGAATAAAGGTAGGATTTTTTTTCATATGTTGCAAAATAGTTTCATGTTGAGAATATTTTGTTTTACTGTATTAGCTCGTGTAAGCTGTGGCAGTGCATGTTTCCCCTTTCTTTTATTTGCCCATTGGGTTGTTTACTTATTGGAATTGAAGTCAGAAGTGGTTTGCTCTCACAAGCAGTACTGAATTTCTAATAAATATGTAAATAATATATCTCTGAGCTGTTGCCTTTGGCATTTGTTCATACATTATCCTCTGCAGTATTTAGGCTGCTGTGAACACACACTTGTTGTAGTTGGAAGAAATATCCATGATCCAAACAGAGCCCCAGAACGGCACTGCCGCGCTCGGAGTGGCGGGTGGTTTTCCTCTCTTTGCTGACAATTGCGCGCGGAAGGTACCACTCGGAATATCTTCGGAGAGCAAAGAGAAAGCGGAGAAGAGCAGAGGTCGCACCTGAGCAGAGAGGGGCAGCACAGAGCCTCGCGGCATCCGCGTCCCCGGAGGAACCCTTATCGCTCCCACGAGCAGGAAACCCAACGACCTTGAAATTAAGCGATGTTGCCACAGGGTGAAGGGGAATTTAAGCGAGCCCTGCTCTGAATTTTACCTAGTGACTGCATACTGTGGCCCCTGCCACACCATCAGCCCCCCGGGAGCACCCATACCCCCGTGGGGGCTGCCGCGCTTTGCGGGGTGGGCGCAGGGGACGGGACCGGGCTGGAGCTCAGCGCCGGGAGGGAGCAGAGCTGAGCTGAGCCGGGGACGGGGGATGCCACAGGGCAGGGAGGAGGAAAATCAGCAGCAGGGTCTTGGGGGAAGAGGCTGATCCTTCAGGGCATGGTGGGACCTGGGGGTAAAGGAGACGCCCAGAGATTAAAACCGTGCCGTGCAGAAAGTGCACCCGTAGGAAAGGAGGGAGAGTATCGCTCGTAACGCAAAAGCACAAATACTCAACCACACTCCTCACGGCACTGCGCGCCAGGCGTTTACTTCAGACGCTGATGTAAAAAGCAAAGTCTCTGAGCTCGGAGCGTCCTGCCCAGGGAACTCCAGTCAGCTCCTGCCCTGGAGGCCCCTTTCTATTTCCATCCAGCTCCGAGGAGGGAAGAAAGTCTCCTCTGGCTGCTGGCCCTGGGACAAGACCTCTGCGAGGGGGGAGAGGGGAGAGGGGACGGCTCTGGGGACTGTCACTGCTGTGCACGTCCTTGCGAGAGACAGGACCTGGAGGGAGCTGCTGCGTTGGAGCTCAGCCTCTGCCCCTGAACCCGAGTGCAAACCGCCAGCAGCTAACACTTCCCTCTGCTGAACCGCAGCAGTTTTGCCAAATTCTCCGTTTTCCTATTTTTTTCTTTTCTGCGTGCTGCCTTCATGTCTCAGAGCGAGAAGCCGAGAAGGTTCGGCCTTCCTAAGGTTTGGAAAACTCCGTGTCCTCAGAAAGCTCCTACGCTGGCCGTGCCCGCGGCTGGGTTCTATTTACCGTCAGTTCGTCCCTTTACGCCTTCGCGTTCCTGTAACGGAGGAACCCCCTCGTGCTAATGGGGGCGCTGAGCGACGCGCGCAGATCTGCGGACGTAAATAGATCCTTAATTGCTTTCCTGAGCTGAGGCTTAAAGAGATTCAACGAAGAGGATGGAGAGAAGAAAGTGTTATTTATTTGGGGGAGACCAGAAGGTTAAGAAATTTTCTTGCATTTAACCAATGAGATAATGAATCTTTTCGCTCACAAAATGCAGTAGATCCATAGGTATGTAGGACGTAATGTAATTCCACCCATATGAGCGCTTTCACATCTAATGGCAGAAGAATGTTTTGCGCCTCTCGTGCTTTATCAACAAAATGCCCTGCTGTAGCTACTTGGCCTTTGGAGATTATTTTCTCAGGGAAGCTGTCATCACACAGCTGATTAATTACTCTAATAATCATAATTTTTTTTCTAATAAAAAACCCTCTTCCCATTCATTAACTACATTGCAGGTAGGTGACAGTGGTAATTATTCTCTGGAAGTACTTCTGAATTATCTTTTCTAATCCAGCCTGTGCTGACATTTTTGAGAGAAAAAAACATTTTGTCTTTCTTTCATGAGCGGGGTGACATTTGAATATGCAAACAGTGTCAAAGCGTGCCCTCCGGATGTTTTCCTGAACTATGATTTATGAGGTTTGGCTATTGTATTTGCTATCATAGACCTAGAAAGGTCATTAGACAAAGAGGCTTTCCCTGCAGGGGTCCCTTGCCGTCTTTATCTTCTGATATTTTAATTTTTTTCTGGAGCATCAAGCGGGAGATGTGCTGCGAGTTCTCCCATCTGCCTCTGCTGTTTATTATTTATTTATTCATGAGTGTAAAAGTCCCGTGCACTGCTCCGGGCGCAGAAATCCACGTACACATCCATCCGGAGCCTGACGGGTCAGACGGCGGCGGTGCGGGCTCCCGGGTGGGCACTGCACGCTCGGCCGCAGGGCTCCGCGGCTTTCGCCTTCGCGGAGGGGGATTTCCCGCTGAGGGTGAGACTCCCACCCCCTCCCGGCACGCAGCCGCCGAGGATGGCAGCGGGGAGCGAACCCGCCTCCCCCACAGCCGCTCAGGCCCCCAGCCCAGACCGCATCGCCGCGTCCACCTGCTCACAGCTGATAATTAGGGACGGATTTTCAAAATGTCCCGAGCTCTGAAGTTTTCCGAATTTTGTACTTTCCTCTCCGAGTCACTGTTTGAGGAAATCGCCGCAAACACCGGAGGGACTGCACCCTCCAGAGGGGTGCACGGGACCCTCTGTGACTCGGAAAGACGGCACTCCCACCCCCGTGGCGCCTCGGTGGCACCGGGGCGCGGGACTCCGCGGGCCAACGCTGCTGCACCTCCCCACCCCCCTGCCCACCCCCCGCGCGGCTGCAGGAGCCATTCACCACCATAACGGGGAACGTTCTGGCCCGCAATTAGTAAAGCTGGGTAAATACTGCAACAGCTGCTCTGTAAATATTAGTCTGCATGTTTAAATTAACTTTTCGTTGCCCCTGCCCTTTCCCCTTTTGTTCCTCGTTCCCTGCAAGTGGGTGCTGGGACGGGATTTACTTGTGCAAACGTTTCCAGACAGCCACTTTAAGTCTCAGGTAGAAATATTCAGGAAAAAAGAAATACATATCCATGAGTGCGTTCACACACAGTTGAGAAGTCAGTCACAAACAACATCATGTGTTTCACGGAATCATAAAAAAAATGAGATTGGAAGGGACCTCTGGGGATTATCTAGTCCAACCACCTGCTCGAAGAGGGGCTGACTTCAACGTTAAATCAGGTTTGTCCAATTACCATTTATTAAAACTTAGTGAAATAGAAGCAGCCAGCTTCCAGTGAAGAGGAACAGCTGCCAAAGCGATCAAAATAGAGGACTTTGGCCACCAAAATAACTTTTGCTATTCTGTTCTTATGGCTGGTTTCTGCAGCTGCCTCTCCTGAACAGACTCCTCACGCCTCTGCCCATCTTCTGTCTGTGCCCGATACCTCTTCCGTCACTGTGATCTTGTGTTATTAGCCAACATTTTTGATAACAAGATAACAACACAACGTTGTTTTCAGTCTAACCGGAGAGTTAACACGCTGAAGGACGCGGTGGATGCTGGTCACCAGAAACAAAATGCTGTTTTGCAATGTGTCTTGGCTGGCGCAGCCTTCGAGGCGCTCTTGCTTGAACAGAGCTCCCCGAATCTAATGTTAAGTGCCTAAAGACAAAACAGCACTGCTCCTGTGTTTATTAAAGCTACAAGTTTTGAGCTAGCCTAGGGAAAATGAGGATAAATTGATATTTTTATGTTAAAGCTGGAAGCCAGCCTAGGATCTTATAATTCCTCTGGTGTGCTTTGAACAAGAGTCCCAACCTTCCCTCCGCGCAGCTTTGCTGTATCACGCCGGCACAGACGTCACCTAAGGCTTGATTCCGCAGAGCGCGCTGGAGGAACAGCACCAACTCCACGGTGTCAGCGCCGTAAAGGACATGGAAGGCTCCTACAGAAAAAAATAAGTAGCTCTGCCCAAAGAGCGGGACGGCTTTTCTGTAGCTGTACTAATAAGCAACAGACACATCTACATGAATTACTGTTCAGGTGATGAGTAACGTGAGATTCCACTGTTAGAGAAAGAACAGCCCCAAAACGAAAAAGAAAGGTGTAGAAAGGCAGGGCTGGTTTGAATGCACGCTGGGAACTGTTCATCAAAGCTACCAGCATCCACATTCACTACAAATCTATGATTTCCGTGAGGCTAATGACAACAATTTGCTTGATTTCCCTCTCCAACACAGCTGAACAAGGTGGTGTCTTCCCTTTCTGCTTTTCAGCAGCACAGAGTTGTTCTACGTCCTTAATAAACGCCTTCCGAGGACCGGCTGTACTTTGATGATGGCTGAAATGATCCTCGTGAACTCCCACCGTGGCACACCGTGAAATTAAGTTACCAAATATTTGTAAAACATTTATGGATTCTCATGTGAAAAGAACTGTTACATTAAATTAATATTAAAGAACATTCTGACCATCGTTACATTAGCCTAGCGTACACCAGCGCTGCGAACCCCACGTCCTCCCCTCTCCAACCCCTGCACGAAGACCGAAATCCCCTGTGCCGGGAAACCCTGCACTAAGACAGACGCCCTTTGCACAATCGATGTTTGACTCGTACCGGGCCAAACACACGGGGGACGGGGATGGACCGAAAACCAAAGCCGGAGTGTACCGCTGCTGCTTTAACCACAACTTCGCTCCCTGCAGAGTGTTCCTGCCTCCGCACCAGCAACTCCCGTTACTCCCTCCTGTTCCCAGTAAGAGCTGTCACACATCGTAGTGGCTAAATCACCTTTGGTTATTTCTTTGGTTGTCAGCAACAGGATTAGCTATAGTTTTACACATAAAATTGAAAGAACAGCTGAACTACCCCTATTCAGACCTTATGCCGCCAGTAGACGCATTACTTTCTCCACTGTTTTTCAGCTGTATTAATTTAAAAAATGTTAAAAAAAAGAAAACCAGGTGCTGGAAGTTGGTTGCATTTCTGTGCCGTGCCCCATTATTTTATTATTCGTATCAATTACTTTGAAAGTAGTGCTGACCCTGACCAGCTTAGATAAATAATACCAATATATAATATATATATATAATATATAAATAAACAGAGATGCTGTTGAGGAGATGTAGCACGAGTAGAAAAAACCAACGCACTCAAAATCAATGTTAATCCTTTTTCCTTAAGGACCTTGGGAGTCAGTGCTCTCTGATCCTGACTTGACTTTTTGGGAAGTCACCACCAAATCTACAAGTAAGATTTGCCTGGCAACTTCTAAAACTGTCTCTGAGAGAAACATTTCAGCTCTTGTTTATATGCGTACCTTCGTAACTAGCTGTTAATAACCTTGTCATAATGTTCAAAGGTCGTATTTTATCAAAATATTGGCCCTGTGAAAATGTCACCTTGTGGCACTCTTGTTGAGATAACAATTTGCTGGGACATTTACTCCTCTATTGTCATTGTAGCTGAGCTTAATAGTCAGAAGCAGCACAATTCCCAATACAACCTGCTTTACAGCTTCAATAGAAAAAAAATCAACCCCAAAACAAACTTCCCTGATCGCTCTTAGTTCGATCGCCAAAAATAGCCTTTTTTAACCGTTTGCCTGCTGTCACGTTTCTCAGGGTAAGTTGCGTGTCTGTTTTGCCACTGACAACCGCCCACAGATGAAGCAGCAGTTTCTCTCTTCTGATGCCAAACACCGCTCGTGCACCAAACACCGCCCCACTGCTGACAACCGCAGGAGATGCCACCAGCCTCTGCTGAGTCGGCATCAACCAGGGCGGCTCCGGTGGGACGGAGGGAAGGAGAAGAGAAAGCTGTTTTATAGGAAGAGCTACAAAAGGGCAGGATGGTTTAGGGTTACCCTGGTTTTACTGCCGCCCTTTGAGAGCGATGCTTCCCACGCCAGGGGAGCATTCCAATTCCCCACGCCATTTTCAAACGCTTATTAGTTACACCCGCTGAAACCGAGATCCCAACGCCTGAAACACCGTTTCTGTGTTTGTTTTCGCTCTCCTACATCCTACAGCCTCCCCCTGCACGCAGCGCCTCTGAAGCTCACAGATAACAGATTGGGTTTGAGCTGTTTGCACAGCGAAAAGCCCGAGTTCTTCCGGAGACGCTGATCTGTTCAGGGCTGTATTTCTTAATAGAACAAGAGTATGTCAGGACTGCAAACCCAAGGCACACGCAGCCCTGTCATGCCATCGCAATTTCAGCTTTCGCTCAGTACAGGCCTAAGGGCAAATTCAAAAGTTGAGAACTCATTTGAACTCGGGAAGTATTTCTGCATCTGGAGAATTGAGCCGAGACGCACGATAACAGACAACTGCTACAGAGCAGCGCGACCTCCTTAGCAGCTCATTTTGCACTCCTGGGGTAATGTAGGATGGCTGGTGTCCTCCTGACAGCTTGAGCATGAATTTTCATTATTAGCTTTGCAATTTGTACATATTTTGTCAGCATTTGACTTCATCACTCTGACTTTCTGCCTGAAACCTCATTTTGCCAGTTCTACCTGGTTCCCCCTGCTTAATTGAGATCATTACCGCATGCTTTCCTTACTGAGGCTGGGATGCAGCCCCTGGCTCGGGATGCTGAATATCATCAATTATCAGACACGTTTCCTTTGCCATCAGTGCCAAATAAGGACTATTTGGCCACAGTAGCTGGGAAAGTTGACATGTCTTCAAGCAGACTTTGATTATTCGTATGTACACACACAGATTCCCCTGCACTGAAAGACGAGCTGAGAAGTGTTTATCAGCTTTCAGAATTAGTTAGGACAGAGCCATTTTACATACCAGCTATATATCTATATAAGTGCAGAATGGACACAGTCGTTTTCAGTAAGGGAAGAAGAATACAGCTTGAATCAATCTTGTCTCACCTCTTAAGAAAAAAGAATTAGCTTTGCATATATATTAGTGTACCTAGAAATGCTTACGCAACATATATATGTGCAGGAAACATTACCTATATATACCCTGAGCACCCCCAGCTTGCTGACAGTCAGCACACACATGCGCAAGCGACCATGGGAATTAATGCACAGCAGTTTCCAGGAATGCTTGTATGTGGTTATATGCTCAAAAATGCATGTTCAGATCCATGAGAGTCAACTGGAAACACCTGAATATTAAATTCAAAAAATTAACTGAAAAGAACAGTGGATGGGATTGGACGTATACCCAACCCTTCCAGGCACATTTTTTCCCAACTAATCTTTTTTTTCCAGTGGATCAGTAACCTCTAACAAAAGATCTGTCCTTTTTAATCATGCTCTTCCCTCCTCACTCCATCCTCTCTACATACACAACCACGTTTCATTTGTTGATCCCATCGCAGAAGCCTCGGGGCTTTAGAAAAGTCTTTTTCAGCATGATTATATACATCTCTTCAACCTTTCTTGCCCCTCTCCTTTTTACTGCCATTCACCATTACAGAGCTCCAGTGCACTGCAAATTGAATGTGACAACAGTGTTCTATACGTGTTTATATATACACACATAAAAAAATAAAATCAGTAGAATAAGTGTGCCTATATATCTGTATATTTTAAAATGGTAAAGAAGAATTCCATCGTTTGCACAGTTCTTCCTGTAACTGATTGCTTTGCTCACTTTGTTCTGGGTGATCAGAACAGGTGACTAACACAGATCGCAGAAGGCTACAAATATTTGGTACGGCAGATTGTTTTCTGCAGAAGCCAGGAATCAGCTCCCCTGTTTAGCCTGAATGTTCGGGCAGGTAAAGCTTCACAAAGCAAAATCTACTGGCTGTAAAAACTCCTTTTCTTTCTTCTACTTCTTTTTTTTTTTTTTTTTAATTTTTCTTGACTTTAGCAGACACTTTACCCACTTTGCTTTCTTTTTTTGCTACAAGCTCTGGCTCTGCTAAAGTCAATGAGAACTTTCCCACTGAGGGCAAAGGAGCCATTTTTACACTAAATTTAGGCCAAACCCAAGTAAACCCCCTTTGATGAAAACAAAATATGCATCAGGTACACCATAGGTTTGAATTCCAATTCAAAGGAGGCCCCCTCTGAGTGATATCTAAGCCTATGCAACTGTTGTTTCAAAGTACTGTCCCTCTATTCCCCAAACCACGACTGGGATGTTATTTATGCTCACGCCTCTGGAAATGGAGCAGATCAATAACAGAACAATTAAATCAAATAGTATATATGACAGATGATATAATAAGCATACAATAGTCAGTTATATAATAAGTAGTAAAATACTACAAGGTATATAAAATGTCAGCTGTAAAATGAGAACTGCATGCGAAGGCAATAAAAATCCAGATGTTGTTCCGGTTCTGTCTCTGTCATTTCATCCCAAAGTCCTCTGTAACCTTGAAACAGCTCTCCAAGACTTTTTTTTTTTTTTCCATATTTAGAAAAGAAATTGAAAAAGCCCTGAGAAGCACAGTACCACAGCGCTGTTCCTCTCCCTGCTAAGCCGTACTGACACGGGAGACAAGGTCTGTAATTAGCAGAATGACCCACTGCACCGAGATGGAGGATCGCCGGTACGGAGTAGCTTCGGGCCACGCTCCTTCGAGGTCTGTGCCCTTCGTGGCCCCTCCGCCTCGATCGGCTGCCTGCAGGCAGCGCCTCTCACACCGCATAACACTGACAGTACAGTCGGTGAAGCCCTGAACGTACTACACAGAACGATGTCTATTCGCCTGAGTATACGGTGGCTATTTTTGCTCTTTGTCTTAGTTGCAAAAATATCGGGGATTGAAAACTTCTTACCGGGCATTTGAATTGAGAACGGAACCATCTCTCAAAGTCGCGTGGTGTACGTTTGTGTGGTATCACTGTCAGGGACACAACAGAGACTGACGGCACAACTCTGGTCTCCCACCAGTGACCTCCCCATGTAATGCGTATCGGTTCGCATCTTACGTCAGGGATGAGAGCGCTGGTGTTTGCTTGTTGACTTCGCAAAATACCCGTTCGGTACCGGTTATCCCTCGGCAGAGGGAAGAGGAAAGGTGCCCTGGAAGCTCCCCCAGCTGGGGGGCGAGGGGACCTCTGCTGGGTGAAGCCTGGTCCGAGCTGGCGGAGAGAAATCGCTGCCTTAGAAACACACTAATAAAATCTGACATTTTGGTCTCCTCATTTGCAGCACCCACGGACCCAGAAGACCCAAAGAGAGAATTTCCTGAACCCTCCCGGGTGCCTCGCGCACCAGGAGGAGCGTGTCCCGGGGAGGCAGATGGACACACAGCATCAGGCAGACCAAAATTCCCTTCTGCTGCAAAAATATGTTGTTCCTGTCCAGTTTACACCAATAACTTGCTCTCTGGTGCCTGGACCTGCCCATCTGCCACGTTTTACCACCTCACTGAAGGGGGTTTACACGGTGTAAAACGCAGTCCCCGAGCACTCGCTAGCACCAAACAGCCCCGTTCGGTCGGGACCTGAAAACACCCAACGACCACACGCTTATTTGGTATTAATTCTCAGAGAAACGACCAGCGTAGGAGGGGAGAAAGCAAAAATGCAAATCCTCTCCTGTCAGGTTTCCCAGTTAGGCTTGGTGCCCCAAAATCCCCTCCGCTTCCCACCGCGGCGAGAACACCTTGTTATCCTCCTGGCCCGCTCCTCGCCGCGAGCGAGCGCTCTTCCGCACCGACAGATGGAGAACACTGGCACAGAAGACAACCATGTCTGTGCATTAATTATGTCAAGGGCAGGATTCCCAGATGAGAGCGTTACAGCATCTATCTAGATGAAGTTTACTAGCCCACAGCTAGAAAGATTTGCCATCAGTAACCCTGTTCTGGACTCGATTAACTGTTCCTCTTCTTCCTTTTCACCGTGAACTCTATAACCACGTCCTGTGGAGTTTTTGACACAGTGATAATTAGCACAGCATCTTCATAGTCTCCTTTGGTCCGTGATTTTTGAGTTTCCTGCCCTTAAATTATTGATTTCTGCATCTCCGTTACATTTTCTAAGCCATTGGTTAAACTTCCCAGGGAAACATCAGAGCACGGACACGCACTCGGCCCCACAGCAGTCACCGCACGCCCGGCTGCAGCGGGAGAGCTCCGGAACACAACGGGAGTTTGCAATCTTAAAAGCGAGGAGAAAGAGAGAGGCCTGGAGGAGAAGCCAGGCAAGGGTAGCACAAAGCCCAACATCCACGGTGGAATCGGCCAAGCGACACCCAAACCCTCCGCTGGCGGATGCCCCGGCAGCGCCCGACAGTCCCCGGGGCTCACACGGCCACGAAGGACTCCGACAGCCCCACAGGGCACAGAGAGGCAGGGGAGGAACCCTGCACAGCCCACGGCAAACATGCAAAACCAACAGGAGAATACTTTTATTTTCAGGAGAACGGCAGCCGCCAGAAGGCTGCAATTCTTCATTGCTGCACCGACGCAGGCGCGGCGTGCCGGGAGGACCCGCGCAGGGCGCTGCTGGGCGGCAGGTTTGGTCCCCACCTAAAATCACAGGGGTTTTGAATACAACTTAGATCCCACGTGAAGCCCGAGCAGCACTTAGACTTCACTCTGAGCTGTAGCGCTGCACTCGCTGCACACCGAACCCGCGCTGCACCGGAGCCCCAACACTGGTGTCTGTAGAGACTGAGTGAAAACGCTCACCGAGGTTTTGACCCCCACGATTCGCGGAGGAACGCACCGATGACGAGCGCCGAGCGCTGCGCACGCTGCAAAGAGCTCCTGGACAAGCACTTGCCAGTTTTTCCTGACCGCTCGTTAGGCTGATAAAAGATATCACCTCTACCTACAAACCTGCTCCTCTCCTGTATACATCGCATGGCTCAGACCATGAAAAGATTTATGTGCGCGTGTAACTCGGAGCGTGTGAACAGTCCCATTAGCATTAATAATTATGATCGCTGTATAGTCCTCTCCGAGTCAATGTCAGAGGCAAATCAGAGGCGCCTCCCCCGCAGTTAGAATAAGGCAGTTCACGCGTTTCCATCTCTCCGCTGCCACTATCAAATATTACAGAGACCCCCCCAGCCGGGCAAACAGGAGGACCGCGGTTATAAAAGTGCACAGCAAACAGCAGAGAGATGTCCTGGTTTGAGTCCGCGGGTACCGGGAGGAGTTTCACCTCCCCGCTGCAGAGGAGGAGGATGATAAGAGCCACTCGACTGCGAACAACCCCCTTTGGCTCTGTGTCACAGCCCGAGGGTGACACAGCGGTCAGGACGGGCGGCAGTGCCGGGCTGTTACCAGTCGCCTCTCTGGGCCGCCTTCCAGCCCACAAAATATTTCTCTCCACTGCGAGTAGGTCTGGCCACCTTTTACTGTCAAATCTTTATTTTTTTTGCACCTGCCACAGCAATAACTGCTCCACATTACGGTGCTCCTTTCCAACTCTTCACCTCCCCGGCCGGGGGGGGCTCCGAGCCGCAGCAGCCCTGTCCCCGCGAGCCCGGCGGGATGGGGGGGACACATGGGCACAGGAGAGCAGAAAGGCAGAGCGGGACCAGAACAGCCCCAGAAACCTGTTTCCTCCTAGTTTAACATCGGGAAGATGTCAGGTGCCAACGGGGCACCTCCCAGAGCACAGGACAGCACCTGGTAAAAGGTGTTTTGTAGGTACAGGAGTTTCTTGCGGGGTTTCCCCGCAGGACCAGGTCGGTCCTATGGCGCTGGGTGATGGGAGGATAACGCCAGGCCACGACCCGCACGCAGGGCGGCGAAGAGCAGTCGGCGGTTTGCTGAAATTTGGGGTAGGAGACACTCACAGCCACCCTGATAAATGCGCATTTCTCTCACTAATAAAAGGTTATTGTAAGAAGTCAAATAAAAATGTATTTGTGTTTAACATTTAAATGTAATTGGCAAGTGCTAATGGCTCTGTGATCGCAAAACTGGGGGAAAAAGCAAAGAGGAAGAAACTAGTTTGAAGGGATTTTATCTAATTTCATTTTAATTAGATCCTTTTTCTAACTGAGTTTCTAATTTTTCAATTAGCAATTAGCAGCTGCAACTCATTCTGAGCGTCACGAGGTGCCAGAGACACTAATTACACCACAGGAGTAGGAGGCTGAAAATGAGAAATAAAATTATCCATGAATGTTATTAGAAGAAAGGAATGATTACATTCTGTAATAATATACTGATGTGAGCCTAATTAGATTGAAGGATTGGGGGGAAAATAGGAGATTTAAAAATGGATTATATTTGGAAGCCTATAGGTCACCCTTTTGTCATTAATAATGATTAGGTATACTGCTTGGAAAAAAGCCAGTTTGGGAGTGATATTGTGTCTCCACCAGTGACCCAGCAAAGTCCCAGTAATGCAGAGAGGTGGCAATGCCAGCACGAGGGGACAGGACCTCGCTGGAGACCTCCAGATCTACGTGAACATAACGCGATCTCCGAACATCCTACCACACCTTCACTCCCCCATCAGTAAACCAGCAAGGAAAACTTACACACCTTATTTGACAACGTTTTGAGATCCACAACTGAAAGGAAATCCAAAGGTTCGCTTATTTTCATAATTTACAAGCTGCGGCAGGTCCCCCCTTGCCTGCTACCAAACCTCCACCCAGGCCCTCAGCATCGCCCAGGGAGAAGCAGAAAGCCGTCCCCAAGGGACAAAGCTATTTAATCATACCAACGGGGCGCCACAGGGGACCAAGTGCAAACCTATAAAGAGCCACTTGATAGCAAAGAAGGAACGCTGCACCGAGTCCATTTATTTCCGCTTTTAAAACACACCAATTTTTCTTTGTGAATCAATAATCTCTTACATTTGATTTAGTAATGGGAGTGACCTCTCTCTCCTGCTCCAGCGTGCACAACCTGCATTTTGGAATCACTTCAAGGGACCCCCAGCAATAAATGATTACATCGAAATGTGGTTCTCAATAAAATTTATGAGCTCCCATTCATCCCACTCCCCTATTTGTCTTTATATATCTCACAGCGTTTGCCACTAATTATATTCCTCTTTATAATCTGTGCTCCCCAGTTAAGGGATGTAATTGATAGCTTCTGAAAATCATTAATTCCAAAATGGACCAGAAGTGTTTTGTCACGCTGTTTCACCCCCCCCATTACTGCTTTTCCTCCCAGTCCCAGCACTAAGACTCTTCACAGCTCATCGAAGATCCACTAACAACGCTATAATAAGAGAGGAAAAAGAACAGTGACTTAAACCCAAATTCTTTCCCATGAGTTGACAGTAAACCATGGCTGAAGGATCCATGCTTCGATGAGGTGAGCGCTGTGGGGAACCAGCCCGAGGTGCTGTGAAGCAGCGCTCTGCCTTCCCTTCCAGCATCACCGCGAGCTCTGCCGGATGACTCCCTGCCAGGGTGAAAGATTAGCGCAGGGTGACAACAGAGGTTTGGGGAGAAAGGGAAAAAAAAAAGAAAAAAATCCCTTCATTTAAAATTCAGCTGTTGTAGCATATGGTCCTCTTGAGCTGGAAATTGTCTTTGCAAGCAGCTCTGCTTTGTTGTTGTGCGACACGAGAGTTGGTGATTTAGGGGCAGTGGGGTGCAGCCTTGAATAAATAACACAGACATTTATTGCAGGGGAAAGGAGGGAGAGAGGCAACAAAGGTAAATAAGGAAGTCTGAAACAGTCAGGGGTTTCAATTCTGCTAAACAATCTGGAGCTGGACTGTCTGGAGAGCGAAATGGGGAACGCGGAGAGACGCCCGCCGGGCTGCAGCACCGACGCTGGCGGCACAACGCTCCTCGCCCCGAGCCGTTCCCCGCCACGTGCGCTCCAGCAGAGGTGATGGCACCCGCCGGGCCCCGTCTGGGGCAGCAGCCACAGCCCGTCCTGCCCCACCAGCCTGTCCTGCCCCACCAGCCTCTCCTGCCCCACCATGGCCCTGCCCCACCATGGCCCTCCCCATGGGCTGCAACACAGACAATCCCCATCGTGTCCGTGGATCAGACGGGGCTCTGTCTACAGCCACCACCAGATTTTGGATCAAGCCCTGGTGCCCACCAAGTCTGTTCCACGGTTTCTTCAGCAGCGCCATGTAGAAAACCGACCTATAATTAATTTTGCATTTAGAAGCTGGTTAGCAGTTCTGGCCCATCATCTCCTGCCAGAAAACTGCTGCATCTGCAGAGCTTAAGGGAGTAAAAAAGAAATAAAAAGGAGGGATGTAGCACTCGGAAGCACTCTGCTCCCGTTCGGAGCTGCAAAGGCAATATTTCCAGGAGCACCACAATCATTTTGAAAGCCTAACTCCTAAAAAAAGCCCGTCAATCACTTCAGGCACTTTTAACATTTTACTTCAGAGTCATTTAAGACTTTCTTAAAAAAGGCAAAAATTCCAGATGTTAACTATAGAAAGCAAGGCTATTTCTTTCGCTGTTTAGGTTTTATTCCTCCACCAGGAGAAGGCTGACCATTCAACCAAGGTCCTTCTTACTTGCGGCCATCAGAACCTCTTGCCTACTCATCTTTCCTTTCTACTGGCTGAAAACCTTGTGGGGTTTGGCATGTGTGCCAAGAAAAGCTTGCGAGTTCATATTTATTCAAGGGAGCGTCACTTAGTGCCTACGGAGCTGGTCCAGAAGAATTTTTTAAGAAAAATCGTCACTTCAGATATGATTCAAATGGCCTCCGCATCTCCAGGAGGCTGCACTTGTCACACAAATAAAACATGTAAATAAACAGATGCTGCCTGGTGTGCGGCTTGGCAAAATAAACAAACGCTTTTTTAGAAATGCCCTTCAGAAGTCAATATTGCCACGGATTCAGATCAGGTCCGGCCCGCGGAAACCACCCCGGTGCCCCCGTGGAGCGCACTGCAGACCAGCACAGCCCCTGCGGCGCGCTCGCGGCGGGAGGCCGGCAGCTCTCCGCTCGCCTCCCAGGGGAGCTCCCACCCGCCCGCCCTAGACCTGTGTCTGTTTTTTTTTTGGTAAAGCTTACAAAGAACCACACATTTTCGACAAATACTTCTACCATCTCATTTGACACCGAACAAGCAGGAAAAATATGGCCCATCACAAGAAATATCAGTATAATGTTCCAATTTTCCACCGTTTGACAGCAATCAAGTAGAGACTAATGGCTTTCCTCTGTGACTAAATCATTTAGCGACCAAGGTATTCCGTCTCATTCTCATTAGAAAAAAAAAATATTCCAATAATCTCATTATCCCAATGTGAATAACAGTAAAAATACACCAAGACTAATGGCTCCATCAGCACTCTCTCTCGGCGAGATCGCTCGCGCAGGGTTCCACGGTTCGTGCCGGGGTCTGCGCGGCGGCACGGCGCAGTCGGCTCCGTCCCCTCCCGGCGCGGGGCTGCCGCCGCCGCTGCTTTGTTTCGAGCGAGACTTACGCTCTCTCCGCACGCTGAGGACTTTTATGTACTATTTTTAACTAACTTCAATAGAAAAAGAATGTGTCATGGAGTGTTAAACTTTATGGAAATTCTCCTGGAGAATAACATAATTTCACGGTGCATTACTCTACAATGACCTGGTACTTGAACAATTAATTTTTAAGGTATAGCCCTTTTCTTCCTGTGCTGTATTTAGCTTTCTCCTAAACCATCAACAATACCAGAATTCCTTTTCTTTCCCTTTATGATCTGAGGAGACAGTTAAGACCTCGCAGCATGTGCTGCATTTTCACAATTCATCATGCAGAATATTCTGTTTGAAAACATAGTGAAGAAGGGGAACCGAACTGCTCCAGGATTTACCTTAATTATTTCTAGCTCATGAATCTATTGCCATTTCTCAGCCTACCTTATTTTCTGCTGAATGTCTTCCAGAGTTTCCCAGAATGCACCGAAGCCGATCTTTTTATCGCAGACCGGCAAAAACGCCCCGAAGCAGTCCCACCGGCGCTGGCAGAGCTGCGGGGTGAATAGGTGCAGTGCCAGCCCCAAACACGGAACACGTGGAGATCACCAAAGAAACGCGAACCAGGAAAATGGCCGTGGTTTTTGGAGGTGTTAATGGCTCACAGCCGCCAGACGCAGCACCCGAAGCAGGATGTGCTCCGTGCTCTGTTGGGAACCACACGCTCCCACGGGCACCTCCTGCGCCGTGCTGCGGGGTTTGTGTTCCATCTCGCGGTGGTGCCCTCACACAGACCACAGAGTTTTGAAATCTATTCTCTCGCCACCCACCCAATACTTTTAGCAGATAACTGCCATCAAAGTCATTGTATTCGCAGGGATGCCGGCTGTAGCGTGACGCGTGTAAACCTACCTCCACCTAAGGAAATTGCCATTTCTGGGTTTTTGGTTTTGGGGTTTTTTTTGTTACCCAGTAATACGTTGACTCTATAATTTGTGCGTGTCTGCAATTTCTATGGAACCGTGCAAAACAAGGATCAGCAAGTCATTAGAGCACGGCTCTTCCAACCCATATGTTTTCATGGCAATATTAATCAGGCTAAGAAATAACTCCCTTAATGTTAGACATTATTCTCTTCTGCTACACTAATCTAGTGGATTAACTCCGCCATCTGCATATTAAAGTTAGATATTTTGGTCTTTATTCCCTTCAGGGCCCCACTTGCCATCCTTCCTTTGCAACAAATTAGCTCTGGGATGTGTTTCAAAAGTTTTGGGAATCACCAACGCACATTCCCGGAGCGGAGGGCGGGAGGACCGCAGGGCCAGACCCTGGAAGGTGTAAAACTGCTTTTGCCGTCCCTCGCCCTACAGCCACGCCAAAGACTTGCTCCAGATTTGCTTGGCACCAGAATCAGAAATAGCCCTGGTCCAGGAGGACCACGCAGGGCCGGGGATGTCCCTGAGGGCTCCGCTCCGGTGAGAGAGGAGAAGATTTTTTCGGGGGCTGGGGAAGAGCCGGGTGGTTTCCAGCCTTTCGGCAGCTGCAATGAAAAGGAAGGCACAGAGCCTGGGAGCATCCGAGAGCGTCACTGTCACTGTAAACACACCACCGTTAGCGGCGGTGACAGTCACACAGAGGAAACTGGAGTATCCGGCACCGCTGCCGAGCTCCGGAGGGCTGAGCCCAGGCAGCTCCCTCCTTCCCCGGCGGGTCCCTCCGAGCGGCAAAGCCGTGTGGGTTCTGTCAGTTGTTCAGCGCCGGCGCTGCGCTGTGGCATTTAAGGAGACGGAGTGATGCATTAAACAGGGCTCCGAGTGCAGGGCAGGGCTGGAGGGGGAGCTGGAGTTTCCGAGGCCACTTCCCACCGCTCCTGCGCTGGAGAAGTTGCTGTGTCCAGCACTAAAGCAAGCGCCCAGGAGCAGAGACAGGAGAGGTGGAAAACAGCCCGTTATGGAAAGGAAGAGACGAGAGTCAGCAGGAAAAGTATCCTTAAAGCAACTTCTCCTGTAAGATGAAGATGTTGTCTGTCACCCACCAAACACGTTAGTCTATGTAATTATTCTCTAGCTCTACCGGCCAAAACATTCACATCAAACTGGAACACATAAAGCCTGTCAGTCACAAGTAATTTTTCAGTCTCAGTGAGTTTTGATGGAAAATGCAATTTACAAAAAGGAATCAACATTTTCCTTGCAAGACATCAATAAATGACACTTTTCTGAGATGCTTCAGTACCTTATAAGTGCTGTAGCTTAGATCCCTTAAGCTTAAGCATCTTCCTCATCTACTGGGTTTTGGCTAGAACACAGTTTCCCGACGCATGCCTTCTCCTCTCCCGGGGGCAGAGCACACGTACAAGGGAATTCTTCCTATCCAAGAGACCAACTGATGGGGGGAGTTTTAACTTGAATTAAATTACGGCCCTGTTTCAGTTCTGGAGCCGCTGAACTCCTCTTCCCCTCTACATGGTTTCTCTGAAAAACTGGATGCTTGCACCTAAAAGACAGCAAAACAAATCCCCACCGATCGATCCCCTTGGATGGATTGGCATGATTTGTTTTGTTTAATTGGACAGCTGTTTGGAATCAATATAGTCCTTCCAATGCAATCACAACTGTCCCTGAAGAGCCCTTACGATCTCCATGGAAATAAAGGTGATAGAAACAGCATTATTCAGAGATCATGGACACAACAGACCTAACTATCTCCATTTGAGACCTTATGGTTGACCGTGTCAATACACCACTAGGGACCCGGATCTGCTGACGATTGCCACTTCACTTTTCTTCAAAGCCATTACGGGCTTCTGTGACAATTAGTGCTTGGCTGGGGACCGCTGGACCGGAGAGGCACCACTCCAGCAAAGTTGGTGCTCAGAGCATCGTCGGGTAAAGCTCTGCTCCGCGAGTCACAGCAGCGCGAATCACTTCCATTGCGGTGGGGTTCACGTCCTTGTGGCCTGGCTGCGCTCCAGCGTGGGCAACGACGTTACATCTACCCAGATGTCCTCTGTATTTTCAAATGAATGCCGACTCCGTAGCCTTTTCTGGCTCAGAGCTGTTTAATAGTGCTGTTACGTCCTCTTAAACAGATGGTATATTCTGCTTCAAAGATGGTTGGTTTTGTTTTTCATAGACAGTGATGATGTACAGGTTGCAAAGCGCTTTAGGATCTACTGGGGCAAAAGTGATTATATTTCAATTGATGATTTCAAGAAAGTAATTTGCTGTTGCATCTTGGGAGCTTAAGTTTAGAGGTTTAAAGCACTTGAAGTCCTATGTGTAAGCAAACTAATACAGGACATGCAGCTCATGCTGTCCTTAATAGGAATCCTACATAGAGACATAACCAAAACATCTGAACAGTCGTTCTCCTCTAAATAGAGCTGATCTTGGAGCAATTGTACCTTGTACCGCATCCTCCTTCTGGGAAAATTACTCTTGTAACAACAAGCAAAAAAAGAGAGTAATAATGTTTACTTCCATGGCCAGTCTGCATTGTTGCATTAATTGCCACAGAGAGCGTCTAATTTTTGTCCACTCCAGACTGGGCCACTGTCCTTTACACCAGGGTATTGTTTTCCCCTGTGAGGAGCGTAGGCTGAGGAAGCTGGCCAACGGTGTGGAAAAGGCAAAGCAAAAATTTCGAAGTTTTAAGTAGAAAAAGCAGCTGCTCCAGGAAAGGATAAACCCCATTTGTCCTCTTCAAGTCATTTTAGCTATTGAATCCCATTGGCAGTTGTGTCATTTTTCACTATCTACTGCCGTATGTTCTTGCTATATATAGAAATCCCATAGTGTTGCATCTTGACTTGGTGTGATGCATAATGATTAGGTGGCAGCCAGGTTTATTTTGAAGTAAGCGTTAGGTCACACTATTACCTTATGTCTGAGAGATGAGTTTGCTTTGCCTTTGAAGAGAGATGAGAATTAAACTGCAGCTTACCGTCTCAAAGAAATACTGGACAAATTACCCAGCTATGCCGTATTGGTTGGGATTGTTAGTTAAAAGTGACAACCAGGACTATAATTTACACGCAGACTCTGAATTTAAACAAAGTCCCCGGCACTAAATCTTACACTGTAAGCTTTCCTTTGTATTTCTGACTCATTTTGTGCTGGGAATCGTTTAACCATAGACTTTAACTGCTAATACAGTTCCATGAAACGCAAAGTATAAATCAAAATTACTGGATCATTCAAACTCTGTCTGAGTAGTTGTTTATATGGCATTTTTCTTCTACTGCTTTTGTATGGCTACAGAGACGCCATAAAATTATGATATACTGTACACATCTCGCTACAATCTTGGCAAACTCTGCTGCAAATAAAAAACAGTATGCTTAATTATTTTCTTAGTTACACAAAGCATAAACACTAATGATAATAAAAGACATTACAAAAGGGCAGGTACAGTTATTCATCAGATCATGGTGAATAATGAATAAATGAAATATGTCATAATTAAAAAGAAAAAAAAAGGCTCAGAAATCCCTTCATCTCCATCCGAGATGATCACAGTCTCCCCTCGAACAACGCCTGAGCTCGATGCCGCTGCAGGAGGAGTCGAGCTGGTGATCAGGACGGGGCACGGGAGGAGACAGGTCTGGGTGTGCTGCTCGCAGCAGGGCACTTAACCTCAGTACCTGGTTTTAGGAATTCAGAACAATTACCTACCCCATCACTTCGCTCGGAGGTGCTGAATCGGTGCTTGCAGGCACATCCTCTACTAGTTTATCAGAGAAAGGATATAAACTCAGAGTTACTTAATGTCGTTCTCTCTGTAAGACCTCAAGTTGCTCAAACAGCACAGGTTGCCGGGGGTGAGGGACACCAAGAGCGAACGTTTTCTCCCTGCCTGTAGCTCGGAGTGGAAGCTGGAAGTGAAGCTGTTATTCCAGCATTGAAATGCGGTTGGAAAGGGGAGACTCTGCCATCCTCATCACCAGTTACTAGAAAACATTCCTTCTTCATTTTCCATTGAAGACCTCAACAATTCAATTAAAGAGTTCAGGTTTGGGGTTGGGTTTTTTTTTGGTCAAAACACTTTAAAACAGTCTATTTTGTAAGTTATATTTTTAGGCAATCAGTGATGAGACTTTCTGTTAAGACCAAAAACCAATCAAAACTACTGAAAAGAAAGCTTTCCATACAAAGGACAAAAAATTTCCCACTGGGAAGGAATGTTAATGAAGCTTTTCAGCAGGCCTGACCCAGACACGAGCTGAACTCCCATCAGGAGCAGGTTGTGCCGACCGAGAGCCAGAAGGGACCGTCTGTCCCAAGGACACGGTGCTCTGGAATCCCAGGAAAACCATGTGTGCCACGAAGCTTACCCACGCAGACCTCCAGCCTACCCTCCTGCCCCAGAGCCCCACAAGTCTTTCCGCAGGGTGAGCACAGGTTCCATCTCAGGTGTTACCCCGAACCTCCCTCTCGTCAGGAAAAACCCTCTGATCCCCCGTGAGCACGCGCTGCGCTCCTCTGCCCGGTGCAACGCACCCCTGCAGCGCCCGAGTGCCTCCACGTCTGCAGCTCTGTTTCTGCCGCATTTCTACAGTATTTAAACCCCACCGCCGTCCTGGAAAGCGCATTTCTGAACCCCTTTGGTTGAGAGACGGACCTTCTTGATGACGTTCTCACCAGAAGTTCATCCTGCCAACACCACTTGCTTTCTCCCGCTAACCGCCTGCCTCGCGTATGAGTAGCGCCCTTTGGAGTTTCTTTAGGTAAGCAACCAAATGTACCGAACAGCTCAGATCCCAAGGATGGGGGGCCTCTGACGACTCGATCTCGCCCCTTGGGGGAGGCCAGAGCCACGGCGGGCGCCGCAGCGGGCTGGCAGGGGCTGCACAGCCCTCCCACACTGCTGCCTGAAAACCGCCTTTTCCCCGGTTCTCTGCCTCAGCAGGGACATCTCTGTGTGCCGTCACCGCTTTGCTCAGGTCTGAGTGCTCCCCCTAAAAAGGCTTTTCCATCGCGAGCGCCAAACCCCCTCCAGCAGCAGCCACAGCACTCTGCTCTGCGCAGAAACCGAGACGTGGCCAAGGGCCATCGCCACCACCCGGGGACACGTCCTCCGTACGCCTCTAATGGCACGGACAAAAGGAACAGAGGTGTCTCCAGAGAGAAGTAACCAATACCGCTCGGTCTGGAACTGTAATCTGGCTGGAGCTCTATTGCAAAAGAAAATGGAAGGGAAGGTACAATGGAAGCTACAAATCAAAGCCCTCTCTGTAATTCAAGCCTTTATGTTCATTAATCCCAAATTAGCACATTAAAATAAAGCAGCAGTTGATTAATATCCCTAAGTAACACTTACAGTTGAGTGAGAACTTGATGCTAATATACTTGATATTACAGTGCATTAATAAAGAGACAGTCTCCCTTTACCAGAGACGCTCTCGGAACTCGGCTCTCCGAAGAGCAAACGATCCCGAGCAGAAACAGAGGGCAGAGGGGAGTAAGCGCTGTACGTCCCTCTGTGCACCGACGGCAGCGTTGCGCCCCGCTACGCCGGAAAAAAATGGAAAAAAAAAGACCAATATCTCATCATTAGTTTGGAATTTCTGCCTTTTACTTCTTATATAGATTTCACAGTGCCGATATTCTTCCTGCCGGCCTGTTAGACAAATTAAAGTGACAAAACTCAATATGGAAATTAAGATCATTAACATATTAATCAAACTGCCGATATTATAAAAATTAGCACAAGCCTGCCAAATAATCATCTTACTAACGACTTAAGGCCATGCCTTTCGCCAACTCGCGTTGCAGCCTGCCCCACTGCCCACTGCCCCTGCCCGATGCCGAACAGACGGGTTCGCTGTGGCACAGACTATCTTGTTATTCCTTGTGCGATGATTACTTTGGCATTTAATTGCTTTGTTTTCTTATGAAAACTCTGTTCCTTAATTATACAGAGTTGGCAATTAGTACAACAGAGAAATCTTGAATTTCGGTTTTCCAATTCCAGACCCTTAATCATGCCCAGTGAAGGTTTTTCCAGTTTCCAGTTTCCCGAGCTCCGTGTACACTCTTCATTGCAATCACCAACACATGCAGACTTCTTTTTTCTGAAAAGGGCTTTTCCACAATTTGTGAGTGTCAAAGTTCAATATAATCAGCATTTTCAAATTAATTTTGAAATTTCTCTGAATGTTACAGTTTCAAAATTTGTGACTGAGCTATAGTTATCAAAATAAAACTTCCAGTAAGAAAATGTGATTGTGTGGAAAAATTTGACAGTGATTCTAACGAAAGAAGATCATTAAGCGTTTCCAATAACAATACAGCAAAACGTTTTCTTGTAAAATGGTTAGTAGCAAGTTTGAAGCAACTTTTACTTAACAAAGGAAAACTGAAGGATTACCGTGTGCTTCTTCTATGAATTGAGAATTACTTGTTTATTTGCGAGACGGTTTTACCGGTGGGGCAGTGAGTGATTCAATTACAGCTGCAAAGCCACTGATTTAGCATGAGCCCGCCGAGCTCCTGACCCGGCCATGTTCGTCTTCACTTTCATGGCTGAGCTACAACAGCTTTGAAAACAGGGGTTCCGCTGGAGAGTGAGAAGCCGCGGTAAGCGAGGATGGCACAGGACTAAGCACATTCTTTACTCCATCACTGACATTTCCTCCAGTGACACAAGGTCATGCAATTAATGAGTGGCAAAGCAAAGCCATGAAAAATGGATATTAATGAAGTGTAACTCTGAGTAATAATGCCATAAGCAACCTCTGATAACAAACACATTCTCCTAATAACATCTTCAATTATCTTCATTAACGTCTGTCCACGGCAAGATGTGCAATCTGCCCCTTCAGGCCCACAGCCCCAGCAGATTTGGAACACGCTTTAAGTGCTTCCTCCAGCTTATTCGGGAAAGTGCTTACTGATGGATAGCTTAAATGATGATAATACGCATTTATCATCATTTTTTGGTAGCGTATGCCTTCTTCATGTCATCAAGAACTTGAAATTTGAGTAAGATTGCTTGCATTACTCGGGAGATGCACGGGCTCCAAGGAGATCTGAAACACCGCCTGCCAAGTACGTGCACTCCTGCTTCTTTCATTAACGTACTGCCGGTTTTGCTCACGACGGGCCGGCTCCGTCACAAGCGCTCTTCTCCCCGCCGCGCACCGGAGTTCCGAGCCGGTCCAGCTGTTTCTGGCGAGCACGTACCTCACATCACAGTCCTGGTCTTCCTTTTCAGAACGAGCCCTGAGCTTCTGAACGATGCCAGGCGGCAGTTCTAGGAAATTAAATCCTTTAATCCGAATTGAGCTCAGCACGGCACTGACATCTTCCTCAAATCGGCTCGCAAGTATTTGAGCCCTATTTTGGAAAGGAAAATTTCCAAGGAGAAGAGATGTTATCAGTCAGCAAACCCTGGTGAGGCTTGTGACAAAGAAGGAATAATTGGTGCTTTCGGTAAAAGCGTGTTTTAGGATATGGCCATTATCTCTACCCGAAGAATGAAAGTGAGACTGGAGTGTCCGATAATACTTTGAGCCATTTACCGCGAGTGAAAGATACTGAAGCACCAACAATCTACTCCCCTCTCAAGAGGAGCTCTAGGCCACTGACGGCTCGCTCAGGATGATGGCAACGACAGAGCAAAACTAACTATTTTATGTATTTGCTTATTTTTGTTTCAGTTCTAGATTTCTGTTGTCTTGAGCTTATGCGTTAGGACACTTTGAGTGCAGGGAGCCAACGTCAGCAAAGCTTCCTAGGAAGTCCTTTACTGGCTATTTTCAGAGCTATTTTTCTTTTTCATTGCTGCACATGCAAAAATCCAGAATTTTAAGTGTTTACAAATTCAATTAAAACTTGTGTAAAATCCAGTCCGAGCACGAAGGGAGGGAAACTATGCAAACCCTCCTCATAGATCTTGCTTGAAATCCTGTGTAATGGGAAGGAAAATCTGAAAGAGATTTTCATGTCATCACTAAAGCCTTGCCTAGATCTTTTTATAGTAATTTAAATTTAATAAAGTCATCATCTGTAAATTTCCTCTCCTCTCCTTTGAATTGGAAAACATTTAGTCTCAACCCCTGCAGCCCTATTGTGATCATACAGAAATGCTAATGAGGTTATGGCTCAATCTACTCCTCCCTGGTGCAACCAGAGGAAGTCAGTCTCTTCAACTCGGGGACCTCGTTTATCTTCTACCACTTCTTCTGTTGTTATTACTACTGCTGTTCGCCAGAGCAGTGACAGCTCAGAAGGACGGTGGAGAGGAGAAAGGAACAGCGCTTTCGTGGCGAGGGAGTTAGTGGGAGTTTCATTAAAGTTTACCCACACGCTGAGCCTACAGCAACAATAATTACCGACATTAAGTATAGTAAAGGTGGAAAATAAGAGTCAGGGCACCGAGGAGCTTTGTCAGCGAAGGGCTGAACCCTACACTTAGGCCAGATCAGAAGAAGATGCAAGGAATTAACACAAGTAATCATAGATTTAAGGGATGAAGATTTAAGGACCTAGCTGTAGCAGGGGAGATAGGAGAAACGCTAAGCACTTTCTAATAGTAGAACATAATGCAAATGGATAGATCCGTGGTCATTTGTTACAGCTCCTGCCTTTCAACCGTATTTATGCATATAATAATAATTTACACCTTTCACCTTATAACTCAGAGCACCTATTGATCTGAATTACGTGGCTCAGTGCGCCTCCGACAGCCAGGAGGTGCCGCGGATAGCCCGAGCCAGACACGGAACAGCCCGAGCCCCACGAGGAACGCCGCTTGCCTGAGGCTGCCCAGACCCACAGCATTCCCACACCTCCCAGCTCAACTGAGGAACTCACAATAAAGTTTTTCGTCCTGCATTGCGAGGAACAAAATGTTGACGATTTTATGGAAAACCCCAACCAAGTAACTACAAAGTGAGGAAAGGATGGACGCCTGCACATACAGCGTCTTGGGGTTTGTTTGGGGATTATGGTTCTTCTTGGGAAAACAAGAAAAACATTCTTAGCATGTTCACCTCGTTAGCTATCCTTCCTCTTCATTAACTATCTTACGTAAGTTTTGGCTGCATGGAAACATTTCTATTCTGAAATTTTGCCTCTGCAGACTGTAATGCACGTGAACCACAATCACAACAACGTGCAGCAGTCCAGCTCACTGCCTTGAAACGGGAACCTTCTTAGCACAGCCACACTACAAACCCGCCCAGAGAAAGGCTCCAGAATAAGGTCTCATCCTTGCCAGGGAGACGTTAAAAGATGAAAAACAGCAGAAGAAAAAGTATGGTTTTGTGGGTAGAGAAAGAAAGGGCAAAATAAGTAACTCCACGGGACTGCTGAAGTGCGTTATCCACATGCCCCTATTGTTCCCTAAGGGGCAGCTTTTAAACTTGACCAGATTCAACCTCTACCGAACCATTTGCATACGAAGAAAAGAAAAGGCAGAAGTATTTGATGCGCTGTGACACTCCAGCCCTCCGGATCCCGGCTCCCATCACGCCACCAGTACTGACACCCGCACAGCTCCGTGTCTGTGCGCGCTCCGGCCCCCGGCACTGCCGGACGCCCTCGCTGCACCACACGAGGGGCGGGGAGGTCAGGAATATACAGCCTTGCCCAAAATATTTCACAGCAGGAGCAGGATTTAGCCCCCTGCGCTGCCTTCAGCCCGCTCTCCCCCGCGCGAGGGAGGGCAGCGAGCGGGGACACAGCTCGGGGCAGGAGGCGGCACGACCCCTCGCGGGGCAGCTTTGCTTCGAGGGGTGAGGAAATCTGCTACGGCCGTGACAAAGAAGGGGTCTGCAGGAGCCACGGTGAACCCTGCCACCCCTCCAGCCTGGGCAGGAGACACAGCGCTGCCGCGGTGCCCTCCTGCAGCTCCGGGGAGGGCTATTTACCCAGTCTACTTAGAACAGGAGAGCACGAGGCGCGAGGGGCTGGACGTCGGCTCCCCGAGCCAGACGGCTCTGCAAAGGCATTTCTGCAGAATAAGGAACAAAAGGATTAGGAAAAGGTGTGAATAATGCACTTCTACCCCTGTCTATCCCCGCTTGCTGTAACAGATTGGTAAAATAACTTCATCCACCAGTTTATTAACAGCTTGCCCTCTCTTGTATCTCACCTCCATAATGAGATAGAGCAGATATGATGGATTACATTTTGCCTCCTGCTTCCATCCCGAATGAATTATCATTTCGCTCCTCTCGCAGTCTCGTGGTTTGGCTGCCTACAGCCCATTAAGTGGTGGGAAGCAGGCGGGGGAGGATGGAGCTATGTGATGTAAAAGGTAAAGGTCCCACCGAGAAAGCAGTTTTAATTTTCAGACTGGAAGACATGAAATTAAGAGAGAATGAGGAGACGCTCTCTCTTATATTTCATCTGGCAGCACAATGAAAATAAACAGAAAAATCCTATTGCAGGGACCATCTGAGCGTGCAGCTCTTACGAGCAAAATGCTCTCTCCATCGTCGAGGGCTCAGAGCCCAGACACATTCCATCACGAAGAGCCGGGCTAGCTTCCCCCCCCCGACCAAAACACCTTATTCTGCAGCTCTGCCCCAGCAAAAGCCCTCCAAGGGCCAAATATTCCCAGAGCCATAATTCTTGCCCTGCTCTGACAAGTACTTTATACCATCTCTCTTCATAAGAGCGTAGGAGTTTTACTCACACATCAGAACAGATCATCTAAAATGTAACATACGCTTTTGTGCATCCTTCTTAACAAACCCCCGAATAACAGAAATCCGAGCTTTTTCAAGCGTATTGTTTTAGCTGCATTAGAAAAATCGAGATGTTTCAAGATTACTGATCTATGACAATGGCACTAAATACCTGGATTCTCTTACACAGAAATAAGCCACTGCCCAACTCCAGTCGTTATCTCACCAGTCCTGATACCTCAAGGGAAAAAAAAACACTCCCAGTTCTTGCCCTGGCCACTGCTTAAAAAAAATAATTCCAAAATTGCTAAGGATGATAATATAGAGCCATGCTGGAACCCAAGTAATTTTGTAAGTCCCATTGTATACAGCAGCTGTTGGTTTGAAACGTCCCGGGAGCGTAACCGGGTCTTTGCCAACAGAAGTAAGAGTCGCACAATGCAGCTCTGAGCATTTTATCTTTGCTGTATCTTTCAGCAGTAAGTTTGCTTAATTATACGTTGGGTAAAGACACGACAATTGCCTCTTCACTTTAAAGTCAATTTAGCACTATGAAAATTCATGAAGCAAAAATTAATAAGCTTCATGCAGCTTCAGCACTGACCTCTGGTTTCTTCTTTCTCTTTGCCAAGAATTTGTTACAGGTCCCACTACCAAGAGCTGATTCTTCCCCACAACCAGGAAAAAGCATCAGAGAACTCATCGCATCTTGTGGCGGCGAAAAATCAGCACTGCAGTCCTAACAGCTCACTAATATTTTCTCCTCACACGATCTTTCCATAGACGGTTTGTTTTAAAGCATATTTTAGTCTAATGTGAACGACGGGTCAGGCCACCATTAGCAAAATACTGTAAGTGAATATCTGAAGGGTAATGGATTCTTGATAGCAACTGTATCTAAATGGGCAAATTAAATCATAAAACAATTTTAGCTTTTGATAAACTTGATGAGTCGCTCACTACAAACTAAGTTAAAGAAGAGAGGAGCGCCTCAGCTGACTTAGCAGCTTATCAGACACCTTTAATTTCCATCTTCGGAATTTCATGCTGTGGTGAGAATATGAAAGATATTGATTTTGCTCGTACCTACGATGCAGGACAAGATCTAAATTTGATTTCAGTTACCCTACGTTCTATGCAGTAAGGCAAATTAAAAACAACAGAAACGCCTGCCCCTGCGGACATTAATCTTTATCACAGACACTGCAGCAGCACCCGACGGCAGCAGCGGAGCCGGTGCCGTACGTGCCCAGCGCCAGCGGGGCACCACACACAGCGCCTACAGGAACAGGCTCAGCACTCGCTCCAGATGTTCCCACAAGCAACGCAAATACACACTGCAGAACTGGGTTTACTCCCCCTTTTTTGGGATGGTGTTTTTTGTTGGTTTTTTTTTTTTCTCAGCAGCCTGTAACCCAAGCTCCAGCCTGCTGCTGGTCAGGCCAGTCACGGAGGACCCCTCTGCTGGCACGACGCTGGTGCCTGCTTTCCAGGAGATGGGGTCACCGCCTGGAAACGCAGCTCTGAGCTGAGCCAGTGAGGCACGAGCCCTCAGCTGATCCTCAGCCCTTCTGCCGAGCCACCTTCCCCTCGGCCATCCCCTCCTCTCCCCCGCGGCACGCAGCCATCGCCGTCACCCGCGAACGCCCCGCGCGCGCCCGGCGCGGGCGACACCACTCGCCACCGCAGCACCGGCCTCGGTGCCGCTCCGCGCCGACGCCGAACTCCCCGCTGCCACATATCAATGATTTTTAATGTCACGAACCCAGCTTTGTAGCCGGGGCTTCGGCTTACGAGGATTAAAGCTTAAACACTCAGATCCTATGTTCTGTGTCTAATAATCCTGTAATAATACCTCCCTAAGACTCAGGAGAGGAAAGAAAACAAAGGGGTGAAAACAAAAAAAAAAAGGAAAAAAAATAGATTTTTTGCTGTAAGTTCCTGAAAAACATGGGTGGGCTGGAAGAGTCTGCTCCAAACTCGCCCCCATGAGCAGAGCATGGGATGAAACAAGAGCGGAGGAACTCTGAAAAGACAAGGAGCCGACTTTGACAGATGGATGTAAATGTGCCTTTCAGTGCAGGAGAACAGTTGATTCTAAGGCATGAAATCAAATTAGTGCATCTGCAGCTGCCTATGTGTCATCCAGCTTCATATTTTACACACTAAAGACATTTTTTTAACCTCATGTTAGCTACACTTTTTTTTTTTTTAATATTACACTCCAGGATTTGCAAAATGGTATTGGCAGGTATTAAAATGAAAGCTGAAGCGATGGTGCAATCTGTCTCGTTTTCTATTGTAACATGACAGAAATCTTTTTTGGACTCATTTACTATCAGGTAGGAGAAGACTTGGAAAAAATAAACCCCCAGCCTCAACTCCTTCAAGAAATGCAAAACTCTTCAAAAACTGTAAGCAAATAATTCTGCGTTTCTTGATGAAGTTGAGGCTGGTTGTCTTCCAACTACCTTACCTCCCCCAGGTTCTCATCTCCTGCCATAGGCACCAAAGAGCCTCCTCCACCAAAGAGCCTCCTCCACCAAAGAGCCTCCTCCACCAAAGAGCCTCCTCCACCAAAGAGCCTCCGCAAAGCTGGCACTTGGACATGTTCCCTGAGGACGTGAAAGTGCTTCCTGACAGACCTGGGTGAAAGGAGGCAATTTTAGCAAAGGTGTTGGAAGGGTTCAGAGCACATTTCACAGGAAAAGGTCTCAACAGTGCCCCCAGAGCTGGGCGTCTCCGGGGACGCAGCAGATGAAGGCGCAGACCCAAACGACCCATCAGGCTTACTGAAGAAAGGTCCCCTCTGCTCACACGCTCTGGCCACACTTGCTCTTCCTCTCCCATTTCCCTAAGCCCATGCTCAGGGCGGTTAGAGAAGAAGCCCGGGAGCAACGCAGAGCTGTGGGGAACAAACTGGTCACAGATGGTCCCCCCACCCCAGAGCTGCTCACACCTCCGCCGGCGTCACTCCTCCGGGCGGGTGTTACGGCTTTACGGTTACAGCATTTTGCAAGACCTGGGGTGAAAGACGTTCGCGCCCTCAGACATTTGTCCCACCCGCACAGCGCTGAAAGATGTCTTCAGAGAATCCTTCAAAGCCTACAACCCATTTTGGAAGATCTCTGGTGCTTTCCTCTAAGCTGGTTGGGTTGATGAACTCCCTTATTTTTATTCTAATGTGGCTGGAGGACCAGTGCAGGATCGTACGTCTATACATGTAGAAAAAACATTTTCCTCGTTAAAGACCAATTAAAGTTGTTATTAGATGTCCATATATAATGTAGCCATATTGCACCACGGCCATATGGAAGTTAAATGATAAATACTTGTGAAATTAATATTTTTTTAAAAACAAGAGTCTTGTTTGCGATCTTGAAAACTTTCATACTCAGTGCTTTTAACTTACAAGTTACTTGGTGTTTCAAGAATTGGGAACAATGCAGACAGCACAGATGACTAAAAATTCATTGTCTGATTTTCAACATAAAAATTATTGTACCACACTTCAGCTTTCCATGAGCAATGATTACATTACAGAATACCTGCCTACAGCCCTCAGAATTGATCAAAATAAAAAGCTGAACTTGTATAGTTCTTACAACCAATTCCTGAGGGTTTGGTCAAATTCAGTGCAGGATAAAATTAAACAGAGATTGATTTATGTAGAAGGAACTGTAGTTGCAAGGATGGTGAATTGTATATACTGCAAGTGGGAATGGCTATTGCCTGAACACAAATCTGATTAATTGTAACAGAAATAGGAAGACAAAAGGTACGACTTTTTCCCCTGTTTTCTTTCCAGTACAAGTACCAGACTAATCTGTGACAGGAAAAAATAAAAAAAAAGAAAAAGAAAAAAAGGCAAATACAGGAAGGGTGATTGTTTTCTTGTAACACAATGAGACAGCAAAACAAAATGAGTTTCACAAGTCCTAATCATTTAATTCTCATCTCTGATCCTTCATTTGTCATCCCCAGTATAGCAGAAAGTCAGGACTGAATATGTCACCAAGTGAAGAATTTTATCAAATAAAAGGATGCGAGTGCTGGATCCTGCACTGGAACGATTTCTTCGTGCCACCCTTAAAAATGAGAGCTCATCTCTGCTGAGCCATTCAGAAAAAAGAGGAAAGCTTTTGCTGCCTGCCAAGGAGGATTAATCTGGTAGCATGGCATTTTTCTATCATTTCCTCTGGTGCAGAAGTGGGATAACAAACCTTTCCAAAAGACGCTCCAGAACCCAGCGATACCAGCGTGGGTGAACGGGATGGTGGGAAGGTGGGAGGGAAAAGCCGGCGCTGCGCTTGGGCTGCGTGGGCAGCTGTGCCCCGAGCTCTGCGCGGGGACCTCCGCTCTCGGGGACAGCCCGTGCCACGGGAGCACACGCGGGGATAGGAACTTCCCCGTGTGCAGGTTTACCTACGCTATTCGGAAGCGCTCTGGCCAGGACGGGGGCACCCCGTGTAAACGGAAGAGTGCGCAGCTGCACAAAGCCGCGTGGTTTGTCGCAGGATGCTCTGAGATGACGCTGCCGCATCTGAGGACCGTTACTCGGGACAGAGGGTATTGGCTTCGGGGCAGCCGCTCTGTGCCCTCTTCTAAAGGCCCCTGAACAGTCAAAAGGACAAGCCAGGAAGAAAGTCACTAAAAGAAGTCACATCAGCCAGCTACCTGGCGCTCGCACATTACTAATTCTGCATCCTAACCCATGCTGAAAAACCAGGGGCCAGATTATTGTTTATTTTTATCGTACGGGAAATCCCCGTTGGGCACTGAGGACCCTCTATGCAAAACCAAGTTCCTACTGTGAAGACTTCAAAACTGAAATAATTTCATCGTTATGTTTCCTATGTGAACGGCTGTAGCTTCACCAGTGTGTTCCCTGAGCACCAGGGAAAAAAAAATCTAGTAGGAAATTTCTGCATTAAGACGTGATCCAAAAGCAGCTCTTTTTATGCAGATCTTTCTTCTCTGACTCAGCAATACCACTGATGAATAACACTGCTTGCAAAGCACCTCTGACTTTGTCAAGCCTTGAGCCTACTGCAGTACTGGGTTATTTCCCCCCATTCCACTTTCCTTTTCCTTGAAACCCTCCTGATGACTGTCATGTTACCATTTAAAATCCCCTGTTCTTACACGCATGTTGCATCTGTGACGCCTGCTGTGGTTGCACACTGAAAGCAAAGTGCCAAACAATGCAGGGAGAAGGAGGGGAAATCAAAGCATTTTGGAACTCTTAAGCTTGGCAAAAGCTGTGTGTAATTTTGCTTAGGCTGCAAGTTGGCTTGAGAAGACAGTATCAAAGCACCGTCTTTTCCAATTGCTCGAGCTTTACTTTTAAAGTTTATTTTTACTGCTTATTGTAGATCCCAGACTGACAGCTCTGAAAACTGTGTATTTTCCATTTACGCAAGAACAAGAAGCAAGAATTCAGCAACAGCACGGGCATCTGACACATCTTTCCAAAGAACGAACCCAAACTGTTGGCCTGGGAGCACCGCCGAGAGGGACTGTGAACCCACAGCCCAGTCCTGCCCTTGATTTTCTTCAAACTGACTACTTGCGGAAGCGTTTGTGAAAGACGCGGCCAGAACTATAAATTGACAGGCCAGTAATGAACAACTGATGAAAATTTCACAACCAATCTGCTCAAAGTCCATGAGGCTGCATACAAATGAAAACAGAATATAATAAACACTCAAGCCTCTTGGAAGACCAACTCCTCCAAAAAGCCACTGCTCTACGTGTAACAGCCTGTTTAATGTAAATCCACAACGCACAGGTATCTGTCGCATTCCAATGCCAAAGGAAAATTCCCATTTGGGTTGATTTTAGAGCACCCCAACTTCGTTCACTAGCGGCAAAGAGACTTTCTTATATTCCTGGAGATAATGAAGATAAGAACGGAAAACTCATCACCGCTCTGTGATCCCGTGGCTGTAGTTGGACCATCCCCCTGTTTACCAGCAGGTCCAACAGAAGTGTTGGAAATTCCTAGTGTTCTTCATTCACAGGATAAAGAAGAAAATTGCTATTTCTATAGCAATCTTTAAAAATAAAAACACTTCTACCTGTTAGCCTGTTGGTATAAGTGATTTCTGCGGCTTCATCCCTGGCAGTAGATGAGGTGTTCTCATAACACATGGCTTCCTGATATCCAGATGCAAATCACAGGAGCTGTACTACCTGAAATCAGCATAAAAAAGTTGAAAATGCATTAGATTTGGGAGTAAGCTTGGCTGTAAGTATAATATTTCTATTACAGCAGCTATCCAATTGGAAAAAACCAGCTCATCCTCGCATAGGATAAAAATAAGCAGGTAAGTTTGCTCCTATGGTTTTGGAAACTTTTGATGCAATATTTACATGTCATACACAGTTTATTATAAGCTAGCAATTAAAACTCTTTCTTTTCCTACACCAAAGGAAGTCAGTTTTGGTACCCGTGACACGGAGGGTCACTGCCCAGCCGTGGGACAGAATCACCGGGGCCTCTCCCCTCCGCTCCCATTTCCATCTGGCCCATGGGCTTTGCCAGCAATCTGCGTTCCTGCTCCACCTGCCCCTCGTACGTGCCTGAAAAAAATTCTGTGGAGCCGATCGATCGCGTTGGGGGTTGGCATCACCGGATGAAACGCAGTGCCACCCCCCTCCCGCTCCTCGGGGGCGTTGTGACTCACACTGCGCAAAGCGGGTGGAAAAACAATGGGAGAAGTGGCTGGACCTTTTTGATCTGCTGCCTTGTGATGTGCTGTCAAAGGGGGAACGCTCCTCGAAACATGTAAACAGGAGGCAGTACTGATGCAGCAGGCTTTTGAAGCAGCCCTGTCTGCACTTAAAGCAAATCCTCTTTTTGAGGCTCTCTCAGCGGTTTTGGCGAACCGGCGGGAAAGCCGGCGAGGCTGGGAGCCTTTCGGGGGGAGCACCCCCCTGCCCGAGGAACTCGGTCTCACAGAAGTAGCAAACATCTCTATTTCTTTTCCATACAGAAGAGTAACTTATTATTTAGATGAGATATTAGGAGGAAATTCTTCCCTGTGAGGGCAGTGAGCCCCTGGCGCAGGTTGCCCCGAGAAGCTGTGGCTGCCCCATCCCTGGAGGTGTTCAAGGCCAGGTTGGACGGGGCTTGGAGCAACCTGGGCTGGTGGGAGGTGTCCCTGCCCAGGGCAGGGGGTGCCACTGGATGGTCTTTAAGGTCCCTTCCAACCTAAACCATTCTGTGATTCTATAATTATTACAAAACCACACCCACACTATGGAAAACCTCGTAACCGGCTCTCTGGCTCATACACCAGCCTAAACTGCTCTGCCCCCCAGACTGAAGAGCAGGACTAAGTACAAAGTGAATTAATTTCCCAAGTGCCATTCGTGCAGCCAGGCGACCCGACAGGGCTCTGGGGACGAGGGAGAGCGATGGCACAGTGAGAGCGATGCAGTGTTCCACTCTGCCCACAGAAACCCCGCTAAAACCCTGCCCGGGCTCCCGTCAGCCCCGGTGTTTCTGCTCCCGTTTGACTTTGACATAGTTCTGGTCTATGCCCCATTACAGCAGAACTTATTCCCGACTTCAAACCCTAGGATGCATCAGATCATTTGCATTTACTTAAGTTTTCAGATCTGGGAACTGTTTTAGGACAATAAATGATGAAAGGCTGCCAGTAAGCATCTTCGTTAGTTTTAATGATTATTGCAACTAAATTACTGCAGCGACCTAACTTCCCCCAGCAAAGCCCACCTCTCCAGGCCGGCTCGCCCCAGAGACCGGCACACGCAGCGCGCGCTGAGCCGCACAGTAAGCACGTGGGAAACCCACCCCAAGAAAACGCAGGAACCCGTTTACAGTTTTATCTGCTTTTTCCATCAGTGGCTACGTAAAGGCAAAAAGAAACTGAGATTTTTTAACCTAAATTTTTAACGGAAGAGCTTGATGGCAGCGTTCAAACACGATCGCGCGAGCGCTGCCGAAGCCTGCAGGACGCGGCGACGGGCTGAGAGCCCCCTCTAGCGCGGCGCCCCGCGCTCCCGGACAGACGGACGCTCCCGCAGAGCCGCCGGCGGCTGCCTCTGCTCAGCTGTTCGAAGGGTTTCTGTGCAGCCGCGTTGTTATTTATGGCCATTGTCAGGAGAGGGGAAAAAATTAAGGGAGTTCGGCGTCAGCTAGTTTGCGCCACGCATTGGGCTGTGCACGGCTGAGCCCTGCCGCCACACCTCTCGCTGTCTGACACGCCGAGAAATTGGATAAAGATCTTTACCATCGATATATAGGCTAAATCTCATTTGGAAAGACTGCGGAGAGAACTGTAAAGATTCCACCCAGTCGTGGTAAACAAGTTTATATCCTTAATTTTCCAATGCAGTTCATCTGTCAGACCAGACATTCAGCTCTGCAGTCCAAAGGCAGGTTAATCAAACATGTTTAAAAACGTTACTGAAATGCTGCAGTGAATACTATTTGTAGATAGACTGATCTGAATGTTATCAAATGAAAGGAATGACTTCACGACTTAGAAGTATTTCTGTTATCAGATTACAGTTTCATATTTTTCTAAAACTGCGAGGGGTTTTTTTGAGCCTCAGTAAATTATATTCAGCTCTTAAAATCTCTTTGAGCCACAGCATATCTGCAGCAGAACGTAACTCAGGTTTAAGGACTTACTGAGGAAACAAGCAGGTACGACTCAAACTTATGCATTATCTATCAATTCTACCAATAAAGAATGAAATGCAAAAAAAAAAAAATACTGATAAAAATAACTAGGGAAATTGTGTCTCCCAGGGGAAAAGCACTGATCTTCCCAAGAGGTCTCTCCACAAGACCTTTTCCCTGAGATGCTTCCCGTACCCACCCGGTCGGACAAGCGCCGCGCTCGCTGCACCCCGAGTAATTCAGACCACCGCCTCCCTAATTTCTCTAACAAGACCGTCGGCAGTAGAGACCTCTACTCCTCATCGCAGGGGTGGGGGCTGCAGTCCTTGTGCACTCCATGTCCTTCACAAGAGTTGCCAAACGCCCACATCTTAATGTCAGTCTAGACATTCCCAAAAGGCGGCAGAGGGCCCACGTGCAGGGACAGCGGGGCAACGGCTCAGTACTCTCAGCTCTTGAATTCATGGAGTAGCGACAAGAAACCACCCTAGACTTCTGCTCTTCACACTTAGGACCCATTTTTTGTGGCCCACAGTAGCAAGAGACATAAGAGCTGGCACTCCTGCAACTAGTGAAAGATGCCTTAAGAGGGCTGTCTAACCAAAAAACTCGTCTGCGCGTTTCTAGTAGAGCTAATAAAAAATGCCATCTCTCCCTGAAAACCTTGCCTTCCTCAGGACTTTCTCAGAGACTCTTCAACTGAGAACAGCTGGTCCCAAGAGTGTTCTCCATCACTGTCCTCATCACAGTACACACAAAAACCTCACCATGAACTCAGACAAACTGTCCTTTTGATTTGTGAGGCTCACAAAAGCATCAAGGCTTCAGGCTGCTGAGAAGGGGAGGATCAGGTTATGATTTCTCCTCTTATTCTGCTGCTGGAAAAAATATTTTATACTCCTCTGAGTCTCACATCCAATCTTTTTTCTTTTTTTCTTTTACCATTATGCCAATGAATAACTATTAATGTCTTAGAGACACCTCAGGCCCCCCGAGGTCATTGGGACAAATGACTTGTGCAACCACAGCTCTGTCATCTTCTCCTCTCTACCTTTTCTCCTTATTTTTATGGCACTTTATTTACTTGCTACCTGTTGTCTACATACTAAAATGTAACCTCTCAGCACCAGAAGTTTAGTGCTTTGCTTTAACAGCCTACAAGGCCCTGACCTGAGCCCCGAGACATGACTGCACTAAACTCACACCATTACCAGGAATGAAGCAGATATTTCTGCATCTGAAATGGGGTTTGAGTGCTGCACCTTCCACCACACGCATACCCCATGGCATTGACCTTGCAGGGAACAAAACAGAGCTTAGGAGCAGAGACAGAGACAGAGCACGTTCTTGGTCACTGACCTCCCAAGTCCAGACGGCGCTAGTTGTCTCTTCTGATGGTCCATACAACCACACACACTTTGTAGCTGTCATTCAGCAGCCTTAGATCTAACCTGCAGGGCATCTCCGTGGCACTGAGCAATATTAATGTTGGTATCTTTGTGTCACAGCATATCATGAGGTCTAAAGATAAGCTGCACTGGAACCAGTCATCGAAGGAGGTCCCGAGTATCACGGTGCCAGAGATCCCCTCCCAGGGCCGGGAGAAGCGCGAGCAGTTGTCTGAGGCTCACCACGAGGACACAGACACCAAATCTGCAATTTAGAGTTGTCCCTCAGCCAAACTCTCAGCTCCCTGGTGTGTTTTGTTGGCTGTTTTTTATTTTTTCCAGTGGGGCTTTATGTGACTAACAAAGACCCAGATCTGCTTTCTGTCGTGGGAAGCATTCGTCTTCTGGAAGAGCCACTGGTTTCAGGTGTTAGAGAGGCCACATCAGTCATTTGTACAACTGGCACCAGCTACACAAGCCAGCCAGGAAGACGGCTGTGTACCTTCTCGAACAAGGTGGTTTGTAACGCTGGGATTTGTTCGACACGTCGCCATGGGGAGCTGAAGGGGACTTATCCCTTCTGCTCCCATTTGTTCCAGACACTTCCCATTCACATCTCATGCGGAAAGTTACAGACCTCAGAGTCTATGTCCATAAACCAGAAGTACGAAGTAGGAGACATTGCAAAGAATAAAGTCTTTTTTTTTTTTTTTTAAAGCAGTTCTGTATAGTGCAAATGTGAAAAAACCACCCACTGCAATATGGGTTAAGGAACATTTGTCAATAAGAAAGAGAATAAAAGTGGGCACTAAAACAACAGAAATAATGACTCTACTTTCCAGATTTTGATTCTAAAGTGTCTGGTGCCTCAGGCAGTTATCTGAAAAAACTCTTCTTCAGCACAGAACCTCACCGTTTCTCCTCAAATAGTTGTAGCTAACAAATATTGTGTGTGTGTGTGTGTGTGAGAGATCCACTGACAGACAGCCTATAGCTATATGGAGAGATGGAATTGCCAAGAGGGAATAGAAGCAAAAGCAAAAAGAAATATTAGAGCAATATATCTTAGGCTTGGGGAAAAAAAAAAAAATTTCCTCTTTCTTTCTCTTTCTCCCCGTGTCTGGGGGAGCCACAACCTTGAACTGTACCTAAACCACTGCCGCGTGCAGGGAACACCGTGGAAATCCCCTCCTCCACGAGAGGTCTCATCGCACTCAGACGTCCCCGTCCGACCTGCCCACCTTTACCTCCTGCGGCACACCACACAGCGAGATTTCTCTCAGTGGTCTTCATTAAACTGCTGCGCCAGCCACTACATACCTTCCGGGAGAGAACATTACCAGGAGAAATGGGAAGATGTTACCACACTTGTGAGAAGAGGCGCATCCAACCGGGACTACCACAGCCTTTTTCTCTCCTCTTGTTGCTTACGATTTTGCCCCACCGCCTGAGCCAAGCAGTCCAGCTAAACCCCCGAACTCCATCTGTGTGTTTTCACTGTGACGGTTACAAAACCAGATCATCAATATTTAAAGAATAACTGTTTGACAGCGTGCTTCCAGATGTTCTTGCTTTCATTATTGCCTTATTACTTAAAAAGTCAACAGTATGTGATACAGTAAATATATAATCTACTCTGACACTCATCTACATGCCGTTGTCTGGTGGGAGCATCCTATGAGAGACAAGTACTTTATTTTTTGCACAATTACTGAAATGACATTTGGGTTTAAGAGCTGTCAGACCGCAACCAGTCAACGCCCTCAGGCTGCGCTGACTCCCTCTGCCCACGCGCGAGGCGCAGCAGAGGCAGTGGCAGGACCAACCCAGCGCGCCCAGCAACGTCTCCTTGTACCGGCCAGTCCACGGGGAGCCGAGCCAGCCACCGCCTCCTGGAGGAACCACTCCATTATGCTGACACTTTTTATTTACCGCTATAAATACTGCTCTTCTGTCCAGTTTCAAGTGACAGGAAAGTGACTATCAACAGAGAAGACATCCTAAAGCAGAGCTCAACTCCTTCAGCGCGCAGGGATGCTCCCGCATGCTTGTCCAGGGGGAATCTCTGCTGCTGGGGAACACCAGAGGCCTCCAGAGCACATCAGTGATGCCTCATTAGTGCTTAATTTTATTCTAGAACCCGAGAACTCCGGTGCCCCTCAAATACTTCCTGAACAAGAACGCACTGCACGGCTCAGCCAGCTGAACGATGGCTCACGTTCTCCTTACACCTCTGGGAGGAGAGCGACCCCATGGTTTTCCCCAGAGATGTGACTCCAGAGAGCAGAATTCCCTGGTCTGCTGGAAATACTCGGCGATTCCCAGTTTTGTCTCTCCCACCCAACTACGGCACTTCCCACAGAAGCGTTTTGCCAACAGTGCCAGTGAGGGGGGAAAAAAGAAAAGAGGAGTGGAGCGTTTGGCTACTGCCACCTCCGTTGTTTGGGTAAGCAGACTTCTGAACTCGCAGCCCTCAGTCTGGCGATTCGCCCCAGCACAAAAAGGTATACTAAAACCCAGTCGTTTCGCTCCTCCATTTGGATTTCCCTTGCCTAAACCACATGAATGTCCGTATGAGCCTGCATTTGATTACAAAATTGCTTTGTATTCCATTTAAGACTCTCTCATCTGTTACCCAGGGATGTAGGAAGGCTCCGAGTTGTGTCACCTTCTAGTCTCTGCCAATAATGTCATAATTTGATATGGAAACTATGCATACCATTGTATTCTAATTTGATATTTAAAACATGCGTTGGCAGACAGCTGAATCCTATTGATGCATTTATCTGATTTCTCTCTGCCTTTTTATTCTGAAAATACTCAGAGGGAATACGCCGTATCGCATTTTTGTTATGCACACTGAATCTATACAACTTCCATTTTCTTTTTTTCTAGAGCTTGGTAAATATATGAGCAAAAAAAAAAAAAAAAAAAAAAGGAAAATGCCAAGACTGCAAATTGGGTAAAATTCAACCACATGCTACACAGAGAGAGAACTCCTCGAGCTCTAATCTTAGATACTTGATCTTTGTCATCTTCAGTTGTGTCCCTTCTTTCTGCTCTTCCTATTCCAACTCTTTGTCTCCAGATTCCCCATCACTTCATCTCAATCTACACAGGTCCCCCCAAACATCCTCGTCTCTTCTTCCACCCGTCCGTACTGCTGATTTCTGCTGCACCGAAGGAGCTAACGGGGCCCTGGTGAAAAGCCTTTTGCAGGAATAGTGGAGGATTTCAAAAGGAGATGAGAACCGTCTTCTACAGAATGCTAATCCTAAAGATGAGGACTCCTGTTGACTCGGGATGTTCCTGCTTCACACAAACAGCGCCCGCTGCGGCTGGCGCAAATTGGAACTAATTTCACTGAAAATGCTGCAAATACGTAATATTAAGGATTAGGCTATGGAATAGCTGGACAGAAAATGGGGGAACTGCTGCTCACAATGGATCAATATTCATAAGGAAGTGATACAAACTGATGAGGAAGGCGAGCGGTGCCGCTGAGCGAGCACGTCCGCCCCGCCGGAGCGACACAAACTGACAGGGGAGGCGAAGGCACCCACTGACATCATGAAAATTACAGCGTAAAAGCAATACCAATTCAGTTGATGAAGCAGTTTGCCAGGGGAAAAAGAAAAACAACCATCAAGTTCAAAAACAGGAGGCCGCCGGAATGCAAAGAGAGCAGGAAAGAGAGGAGAGCCAACAGAAAAATCGGAGCAAGGAAGCGGCCGTGGCGAGCACCGGGCGGGGAAAGCGCCTCCCTCCCGGAGAACAGGCACAACTCTGCCACTTCTCATTGCTCCTGCATGGGTAACTGCCCTAATTCAATTAAGTTTTATTTCTAATGAAGAGAGCTCAGTTACGAAACCAACAGCATCCTGGAATAATGGTGAGCCCATCTGAGGCAAACGCCTCCCCCGGACGGGGAAGGCTGTGAGCACGCCGGAAAAAGGTGTCTTCAATACAGCAATAAAAAAAAAAGTTACTCAGAATTAAGAAAGTCTTTCATCTGCTTTTGGAGTATCTTCATATAGAATGTAAAAGACCTGGTAGTGGCCATACAGCTTTTTGGAAAGCTTTAGCATTCGGAATAATTGGTTCACTTTCACATCACCTAGTGCCGCTGTTTGAATTGCCATCTCTCCCCAGCAGTAGATACGAATTTCCTCCTAAGAACACTGAATTTTTGTATATTTTATGAATTCAATGTGCAGTAGAACCCAAGGAAGATAAAAAGATTAATTTAGATCAGAGAGAATGAAGGTTACAAACGGTTTCAATTAAAGCTACACAAACCCCTGGATTCCCTGGATTATGTTTTCCACAATTCAATATTTGTCCATGATGTGCACACAAACAGCCCTCCGAAGAATCCTGCCCTCAGTAATTTTCCCTTTTCTTAATCCTGATGTACAAAGCCTGCCCTCCTGGGATATTAAGAGGATCTCATAAGGACAATCCAACTTCATATTGATTCTATTTCCCAGATCCATAAACTTTGTTGCCTTAGGAAACACGAGNAAAAAAAAAAAAAAAAAAAAAAGGCATGGTTTAATTTAAATACCACTTCTAGCAAAAGGGAAAAAAAACCACAAACGGGGGAAAAAAAAGCAGAGGAGGATGCTTGTTTGCTAAGATTGTGCTTCATGAAAGATGCAATATAAGCTGACAAGGGAAGGAGACGATCATTGTTTGAATAACATCAATATCAACACAGACACATCTGAATCTGGCAAGGGACAGGAACATCCAAACTCCGAAAAACACTGATGTACCAGTAAATATTATTCAGACAGCGAGGGGGAGGGCAGGAGGGGCAGAGGCTAGCTGAGACTGGGACAGGCTGGAGAGACTGGGCATAACATGTACTCCAAGTTACTGCCGGGCACTAAATGTGCAAATCTAATTAGGCCTCCCAGCTTTGGGGTTTTTTCCCCCCCTCTTTTTTTCACTCCCTCTTTCCATCTGGACCATCGCAGCTATAGATCACAGTTAATTGGGGTTTCAGGTATTTTCTGCTAACGGTTTCGGTGTAATTAATCCTGCCTCAGAAGAGGGAGGTCAACGGTGCTCAGCCATGGGGCTGAGCCGGTGCTTTGGAAGATGCGACAAGGCGACCCACCGTGCCTCACAATCCCAAGGGAGCGCCGCCCCACGCCGCCCTGCGGACACAAGCGGGTATGAGAACAGAACTGGGGAGAAGGAGAAACTGTATGCGGCAATGAGTACTCCGACCTCTGCCTTTCATTCTGGTGTCAGTGCAAAAGCAGGATGGCATTCCTTCACCAGATTATCTGGGAGGTTTTTCTTTCAAAAGAAGTTTGACTATCTTCCCCTTTAGGAAGTTTGGGGATAAATTATTAAAGTCTTCTCATGCCTCTTTCCTTTTTTTTTTTGGTGACGAATGACTTTAATGACTTTTCAGCCCATTTTGTCCTCATTTCTTGTCAGCAGAGCCACCCTAGACTTCCCGAGACACCCTGCGTTTCGCAGGATGCAGCGTCTGCCCGACACACCAGTACACCCGCCCCGCGCCGTCCCCGCACCCCGCGGCACCGCTGCCCCGCGGCACCGCAGACCTCGCTCGAGGGGACCCCCGCGGTGACGATCGGGGGCACGTGCAGGCGGGCGCTGCCCCCCGAACCGCAGCTCGGGCAGAACCCCCCCACTGCCCACCGAGGAGCGCGGCAACAAACCCCGACTACACCAAAAGTTGCGCCCAGAACTTTCAATTCAAAACGCTCAGAGTTGACATTTGAAGAGGTAACATGACAATTCATTGGGCTAAATCAATTACTGATTATCAATATAGCGCTTAGTGATGTATAATTAGTATGTAAAAGATATATTTAGCTGTAGATTATACTAGTAATAAGGGCTACACCAGCAATAGCTGTATAATTACATTTTATGAATACAGGAAACCTTTGAGAAATGCTCCGAGATTTAATTGACATTTAACAAGATAACTACAGCAAGTTAATTAGAAATTATGTGCTAAAAATATGAATTAACTTTTAAATAATATTTTAGCTTGCTGCAATATCACTATAGTAGCTCGTTATATACCAGTGAAACACCTAAATGAAATAGTTCCTTCAAATACCGTCTTTCTAATTCATTTCCCACAAACCAAAGCCGGTATTATCAGCTTCTCATTCTGAATCCTTTTTGGTATAAAGAGGCTGAGTTGATCAGCTTAGTGAAAGACTTATTTTTACGGTCCTTTCATACTTTTTAAAAATGAGATTTCTCTTACATTTCTATCAGCATCCAGAGAAAAGATTTCAGTTCAGCTGTGCCTTCAGCTTTGAACCCAGAACAAAACTGCAAAGTAAGGCACTGACAAGCATTTAGACTCCCCGCAAGGTGATACATCAGGGATTCTGACAGAGCTAATACAGCCAGAAATTTGGAGAATAGAACAACCCTGAACTGGTTCTGATGCGGATGGGTGTAATCACAAAGAAAATATAATAGCGGGTTCTCAGCACAGCTACGTTATTTTTAGATCTAGGTAGGGTAGTGCAAAGATGATGGAAATGCGGCTCAAAATTCAGTTTGCTGCAGATTCTCGGGGGAGGCGCGGAGCCGACGCGCAGACACAGCCCTTCCCCGCAGCAGCCGGCGGAGTGCTTCCACAGCAGACAGAAAGGTTTGTGACGGGTACCAGGGACTCCCGAGTTCGGCTCCGAGAGGAGCGTCGTGAGATCTCAAGTCTCTACAGTTCAGCCACTGGGATTTTTGATTATTTTGCATAAGGCTCTTCACATCTACACACCATTTTGGTTTGGTTATTAGGGTTTTTTTTAATTTATTTTATTTTTTATTACTCCCTGCCCTTCCGTACTTTGCCCAGAGGCCACACAGAGCTTCACTCATCTCCACCAAGAGTTTTGCAGCCCCTCAACTATGTGAACCCCTGATCTCCAGCTGGTTAACCTGGCTGCATGGAGAGGGAATTAAGTTATTCGGAGGAGCACATGGACTACCATCACTAAGAGAAAATGGTGGGATTTCTCCTGCCTCTTGCTCAGTATGTCCCAGCAGACCCCAAGGTCTCTCTCGCAATTTCTTTTTGCCAGCACGCCCTCGTTAGCATTCTGGACCAGACACTCCAGATTATGCATACAAAGAGCATACATGATTTAGTGTCCCTGCTCTTGAAAATGTCGCTTACTTCAATATATCACAGGAGGAAATGGAGAAAACAAGATGATAAAGGAGTGAGGGATGGGCGAGATGACCTGATCTGCACCTGAGATTGCAGCACTGTGCGGTTCATGCAAACGGAGGGGCTGGTTCTGAGCTACGGAAGGCAGGCGCAGGCAGAACGCTTCGGACAAGAGACACACCAACCCTCGCCTTGGCCCAAGGCCTGCCTCTACATCTGATTAGCAGTTAAGAAAAGCTTTAAAAATCAAAAAAACAAAGCCAAAAAGTCAAATTGTTGCTGACCTCCCCTCTAAATCCAGAAGGGGCAGGAGAGCAGAGTGCCAAGGAGTTACGCTCTTAAGGGTCGTGAATTTTCCTGGTTACAAACGCTGCCTAACGCTCACAAAACCAGAGGAAAAGAGATAGAAGAAATACAAAAAACGCATCAGGCAAACAGGGGATTTCTGGAAGACAGGACTCTGAGCAAAGCTTACCTTCACACTGCTGCTGCAGACTTTGTCATCTCTTCTGACGCAGCCGCATCCCCGATGGCCTCTGATGAAGCCCACACTGCTGAGTACAGAGTTCCTACTGGAAGTTTTTCCTGCCATGAGTGCTAGCCACTATAGCTAAAATAGGGAATTATAAAAAAAATGAAGTAACAATACCAGCCTTTCCTGAGCTAAGACCGACCCCCCAGCAGGCAGGGGAGCAGCGGGGCTGCTGGGTTCACCTCCGCCCGGGACGCAGGTGATGCCCATTTGTGAATTTGCGGCAGCTGTGCCTTCGGCACCACTTCAGGGATCCGCTCTCACCAGAGGAGAGTCGGCAGAGCTGTTGGGTGGAGTCGTGGCTGCAGAGTTTTCTTAAACACCCACAGAGGATCTATCTACCCTGTCTTCCCAAAACTCTCCCTCAAGAGCAATGGCAGATCCTTTCAGGACCATGGGGTTTTCTCCCAAGACCTATGAGGAAGTTTTGGATGTTTTGTTAAGCTTCTCTATAAAAATATTTTAAAGAAGATAAAGTACATGTTTGTATGGGTTCCTCTTTTTACCTTTACTAGGTCAGTAGATTAGGCAAGATTGATTTTTCTGCATGAGAGGAAGAGGCCTAAGGTTAAAAGATAAAAGGGTAGATTCCTTTTTAAATGTAATTTAGATTTTTCTGGTATTAGCTCCAGTATCAGCACAAAATCACTTCAATTTTGCAGGAGCACCTGAGACCCATTGTACAGCTGCACGCGAGCAGGAACCATCTCCTCTGGCAAATGGAACAGCTGAGGACGCCGAGGCCTGCAGTACCTGCCCCACGCGCGGTCCTCCGCCTGGGGACCTCTAAACATCTGCCAAACAAGAGAGGTTAGTGACAGAAGTTCTGCTGGGGAGTTTGGCTTTGGTTAATATGTTTATTTTTGCTGTAGTCAGTGCAGAGTTAGAACTAAAGTCTTCAGAGCGCATCTTTAAAAAATCTCCCCGGTCTCCTGCAGGGGAAGTCTGTACGTGACCAGTTCATCACTGGGAGGTCTCAAAGAGCCCAGAGAAGAGCCCTAGAGAAGGATGCACAACGGGGGGCGCTGATGCCGTATTTCCTTGTCACCCACACGGTGCTGTGAAACCTCAGGACTCTCCCCCACGTCCATGCTGTTATAAACTACGCATTGTCTCCTTCCAACTCTTTCATAGCAGCTTCTGACGATTTGAATTCTCAGAGGGACAACCCGGGGCTGCCCAGTGCTCCAGGTCTGTCACCTCCTCTGCCACAGCCGCCCCGGCACGGGGACCACGCTCCTCGGGAGCAACGGCACTGCGCGTCCCCGAGAGCGGCCAGAGGGACACGGCCTTCACTGTTCAGAAAAAAAGGGCAAAGCTTAGACTTATACAGAAGATTTCAGATGATAAAGCTGCTGCTGACAATAACAATAAATAAGGGGCGAAAGAGGCTGATGACATGAAACTGCCATCACAGTTAGAGTTAGGGCTCGACCTTCAGTTTGAGCTCAAGCTTGAGGACTTTCTTATCCAAACTTCTCGTGACCGCTCTTGCTGGAGAGCAGAAGATGAGAGTTCCTCACTTGGAGCAAACACGGGTTAGCTACCTGGAGTGCTCATTTAGTTGAAAAAAGCATCTTTGTACGGCATGTCGCAGTGGGCTGGGTAGGACTGGCTGGATTATTCACCAAGAATAATTGAGCTGATACATTTCAGCATTTTTCTTTGAATAAATTATTTGCAAATAAACATTTTCATTATTCGACCATCTCTGATGTTCCATTAGCATTCAGTGAATTATTTATTCAGCAGCTTTTCCCATCAATCACTGAATAAATTATTCGCAAATAAATTATTCTACCAGCTTTTGCTTTAAAGATGTCCCTTTGAGAACAATAGCTTCCCAGAATAGCAAACAGGCAAAGGGAGCAATTTAAAAGGCCTGATTCTCATCTCAGTTGTCTTGGTAGAAATCTGGAGGATTATCATGGAAATTCCTGGCCTTTTTCTGTATTTACACGTCTGGAAGGAGCTCAGACTGCGGTACAAGAGCGTTCCGCTTTGCTGAAGCCGACACAAAACCGTTCCGTGCCCTCAGAACCACATCTGTGCCCGCATCCTAACGGGCAGGTTCACTTCCAGCTGAAGAAACCGAGCTGGATTCAGGTGACCTCTAATCAAAGCGACGGCTCAGGTGCCGTAGGAGTCCGGGGAGAGGCGGGCGGCGCAGCTCTGCCCCAGAGAGCTCCTTCTCCCTCCGAGTCAGCGCTCCGTCACCGCACCGTCTTATGCATAATGCATTCACAGCCCGTCAGTACACCGAGCCCCAGCGCGAGTCTTGTTTGTGTCTGGGCCAAGGAGGATGAAAGCCCGTTAGAACTAAATGAAGGCTACATTTATGCCAATTTTAAGGAATAATTGAGGTGCAGCGCAGGGGAATTTGCTGAACTCCTCTGTCCTTCCAACAAGAAAGAGCCTCTTTTGTTAAGCAGCACAAAAAGTCACCCTCATTAAAACAAGCCATCTTTATCAAAACCACATGGAGGATTTATCGTCTCACCCATATGTTGGTGCCTTTCAGACAGACGCAGAAAAAAGTGGAGGGGAGACCGAGTATGGAGCCCTCATTTCAAGAGGGCTAATTATCAAAGCACCGTGATCCTCACATTGATATCAATCACGGCACCACGCACGGGGTTGTGCCAGAGTTTTAATAACACCCACCCTACCTGGGTTGCCTAGTAGTATCACTGCAATAAATAATTGCTAATTTGCACAAAATGAACAAATGAGACACAATGTAATTGTATGAGGGGGGACAACCGAACAATAACATTAAGATATATAATTGACTTAATATCAGACGCTCTTCCCCCAGCGAACCTTTCTTCATCCTCAGAGTAATTGTGTAATGACATTTATGTGTAATAGACTTGTGACATTATAAATGACACTTATGTCAGGATTGTCAGGCTGTGACAGCCTCAGAGACAGCTCCAGTGAGAAATTAATCACTTCTGAGGCTCGAAAGTTGCTCATTTATCGCTGCCAAATAAGATCTTGCAAACACAAGATCTTGCAATGAAATGTAAGCTCCCATCCACCTCGCGCTCCCAGATGTATTTTCTCCCTGCAGAAGATCTTCCTGGAGACCACGCAGTAACGGTGACCCTCATTGCCAGCAGCACTCTGCACGGGCAGCCTGCTCCAACAGCACAACCAAAGATGTTATCGTCTTCTCCATTTCTTCCCCTCGCAACATCACAGCACCTTTCCCCAGCTCTGTACAGGGTACATACCTCTAAATATATGTATGTGTTATATATGCATATATTAGCATCTACGTGTTCCACATTTCCAGGAGTGCAGGTCGTGAAAGGGTTAAATTATTTGTTGGGGAGAAGAGGACATTTTGAAATGTACTGTACATAATGAATACAAAAAAGAAAAGAAAACCTTCCCCGGATCAGTGTAGGGGCTATTATTAGACTATCAAACTGTCATTTTTCAAAGCATTTCAATTGTCACAATTTTTTCTAATGGCTTCTAAAGCATTATCTAATGCCTGGGCCAAAAAAAAGAAGAGGATCAAAGCATGTTGAGAAGCAGTAGTCAGACTGCATGACAAATAAGTGTTTGCAGGCTAAACTCTTCCTATCCTGTTTGCCTTCGAAAATATTTGTGAACTTCAAACCAAGATGGCTTCATTTGTATATTGTTTTGTAAAGACACAAGTGTCCTTAGGATTTTCCTTTTTCCTTTTTTGTCATATAGAAACATGTGAAGGGAAAGGATGACCCGGCTGTAGTCCTTTAGCATGGGCGCGCTGGCTGCCATAACGGACACACCACAGCGGAGGTCCTGTGGACACGCAGGGAGATGTGGAAGGCTCCAAAAGAAAACCCAAAAGGTTGTGGTGGATGAGGATGGAAGCGGCTGGGTGGCAGAGGAGCAAATAAAGAGGAAGATATGGTGGATGGTGCAGGGAGTGCCCTGCTAAACTCTACACACTGAGAACATTTGTGTTCCGTATTTGGTGTGACACATGGTCTGGGTGGGTCTAATGCACCCCGGAACTGCAACGAGCTCATGGTGATGGTCACCAGCACAGACAGGGAAGCTCCTTTCCTTCTGATAACCTGGTACCCTCCTGCACTTGGATGTCAACAGACACAGAAGAGATATTCCAACCACTGCTGTGAATCTCCCTTCTCCTTTACTTTTCCCAGACCGTGATGTTGCCTTCTTGCTCTGTATTTTCAAACAAATTAATGAAATTATTATGAGCCTGTACAGAAGGAAATAAAAGAGATAAAGTGATTGGAGTCATGTACAAGTTGCCTACAGAAATCAGGAGGGGTTGTCATTTCAGATAAGACTTTTGACCCGTCGAGCTTGCCATCTTTACAATCCTTGTGCTTTCATGGTGTTTAGAAAAAGTTTATCCCTCCCCATCATGCTCCGAGGAAGACACTGCAGAACCTTCCCGCACGCTGCGGCAGTCTGGTTCGGAAGGCTCTTCCCTTTGCAAGTATCGTTTGCAAGTATCTCAAGAGAGCGGTAAGGAATCACAATGAGATCAGCGTTTCACCAGCAATGTACAGACGTGCTACAATTTTCCTTTTCCTAAACTTCTATGTGTGCACACACGTGTAATTGCAGTCATGAAAGTATGCATAATCACAAATGTGTTAATGGACATCTCCCCGCAGGACTAGAAAACGGAAGTGTTTCAGTTTTTCCTTAAAGTTATTGCCTGGATTGTAACTACCATCATCTTATCTTCTCAGAGAGAGGCAGGCGACGCTCACATCCCTCTGGCAGAACCCCATGGTGGGAGCTCACAACTGGCCACACGTTTCTGACGTGGAAAGCACACCGGTCAGAGCAGGATCCTCTGTCCCGCCTCCGCATAGACCGAAGGAGCCCACAGAAAGTGTGCAAACGTCCTGCAACATGGGTGTCCCTCTGATGCAAAACCCTATCGGCGCCTGGGTACGTGGTGCTCCACTCTCCACCCTCCGTCACAGCTGACTCGTGAGACATGGGGCCACTGGTGCAGACTCGTCATCTTTCTCTCTGTCACCCTCCTGCCTCCTGAGGCAGACGGTCAGGAATGCCAACCCACACCATCAGGGGCTGTGTCCTCCTCCTGGGGGTTTGCTCCCCCCCTGGGTGTCCCCCCCACCGCCCCAGGCACGCTCCGCGCGGGCAGGAGGACAGGGCAGCTCGCTGCCGCTCCGGGCACTGGGGGCCACCGACGCCTTCGCCTGCAATCCCTCTCCTCACATGCGCGTAAGATTAGGCTGCTAATGTAACGTATATTTTTTTCAGCCCCAATGACAATGGAATTTACAAACTGATTCGGCTTAACCGAGTATGTCTGCAATAGGCTAATTCCACATTCCTAATTAAATTACATTATTTTCTAGGTGGAGGTTTATGAGCAGAGGTGAAGAGTAATGACTCGAGCAAGCCACAGAATCACATGTACATGTTAGACCCGAGCCTCTTGTCTAGATGCAAAATGAGTTATTCTATTTACATCTTTTTTAAATGTCACAGTATTTTCCTGTGTTTAATCTAGAGCTCGTTTATGCACAGAGCCATTCTCAGAAGAGGAACTGGGAGCTATTCAAAGGGAAAAGTACAGACCTGACTGCAGAAAGGAAGTAATAAGTATCTGGATTTTCTCAAAACCACCACTTCCTATGTACAAAAATAGTGCTTTAAAAACAGTAACATGATTGCTGCTAGATGACTTAGGAAGTTATTGAACAGTGGTACGGAACTGATGGCAGGGATGGGAAGAGGAGTCCCGAGGCGGCTCTTGCTGGGAAGAGAGCCCAAATTCCCCGTCTGCCACCCACCTCCAGAAAGCCACGCTGCAAACCCGGCCGGCTGTTTGGCTGATGCTTTCCTCGGTGAACAAGTGGAGAAAATCCAGCTTTGCATTATGGATGTTCAGAGGCAAAATATAGATTGCAGGCTTAGAAATTTTTCTGAAATCACAAACAAAAAGGGAAGAAATGCAAGAAGTGGACATATAACCTTATGGCCTGTGAGACTGAATTGCCCTTTACACGTCCCTGCCTTCGGATGGACAGTGAGAGGGTCTGTCATCTTATGGGAGATGAGTATTAAAACCTACCAGTAAAAGAGAAGATATTGTGCTGTCTAATGAACGGTGTGTACTCCCCATGAGCTCGGGGAGTCTGCATTTCAGAGCCCGCTCTTACTTATTTGGTCTCCACTGAAGAGGTCCAAGAAGTTTTAGACACGTCGTGATTTCAGCAGGAATGTGCCTTCCTTTGTAGATCACCACCACTACAGAGTCATAAATGCACAATGGCAAGGAGCAAAAATCTGCATCCTAAATCACTAGAGAGCATAAGAAAACGGGCCAGTGGAAGGAAAAATTTTGAGCTGATCTGAAAGTGTCACATAACCCTCCAGTACTGTTCAAACCCAAGCTCTCTGCTCTTAATGCAAATTGTTCCCTGCATTGGCCTCTCGGATATTGACAGTGAACACATCTTATGTGGAAGTATCTGTATTCTGCAGGAGAAAATCAATGTAGTTTGATGGAACCGGTACTTTGGATAAAGTAAGAAAGACAGCAACCAAACTTTATCACCTAATAGGGGTTTCAAAACCTATAATCTCCAATAGGTTTTTCAAAAGTGGTAAGCAAGTTATGTACCCAAACCCTGCCTTATTTCAGTAAGGAGCTGAGGTCCTAATTTGGTCACATGAATAACAGACCAACACATCCCATGCCATGCCCCCTCTCAAACCATGGTTAAATTACCGAGAAAGGCGAATGACGTGCATATAAAGGTTGCAAGTGATGGTGAATCTGCTCTATGCCATTAGGAATTTACTCCAGAGGTCTGTTCTCCTTATTTAAACAGTGTGTCTTATTTCCAAGTTATTTTTTTCTGACTTTTACTATTCAGACGTTAGGTTTCACAGCATCTACTTTCATTGCATTAACAGAGCTTTAAAACCCGCCTGTCTCACTCTTACTTTACCTTTTGGACCTGACAGAGGAGCGAAGGGCTATTCAGCATCAGAGATTTCGACATCAATGTTCAAGAGAAAGCACAGCCAGACTGAGCCAAAAATGACAGCTCTGTTGAAGTCAGCCTTGTTTCTGAACTCCTCTATGAGAGTAAGGAAGTCAGAACCAAGCTTTTAAAAGCCCTAGGAATAAATCATATAGTCCTCATGTTATATATGTCATCATCAGGGAAATAACTCGGAAAAGGGGTTTGTCACCACATTTCAGCTCTAGTGTATTTAGTCCATCCTCTTGTAGCTGCTCTTCCATACTTCAAATCATTCTGGCTACCTTCGTTGTAGCATTTGATTCCAATAAATTGATTTTGATGATGTACTGAGAATTAGGCAGATACTTCATTACATTGACTTGAGATCAAACTTAGGAAGACACAATTGAATCTTTACAAATCCTGCAATATCGTTTAGACGATCAATTATTTTGTTTATCTACTTAAGCATGCTAATGGGAGCCAAGTACGGTAGCAGGAAAAAACCAAAGCACTTAAGCCAGTGTGAAGTTTGTAGGTGGAGCTGAAACAGAATTTTTAATCTGGGGCAGGTGGGGAAGAGTATGTATTTAAAATGGTATCTAAACCAGAACATAAGAGTAGTCACAGCAAGCTTCGCCAGATGCCACAAGCATCACATAAATGCAGCACCACAGTAGAATAATAAGCATCTTTTCATGCAAAAAAGCATACACCTTAACTTTAGCTGCAAAGGGCCGTATCACAAAGACACAAATGTAAAGATGCAGGTAGGTACTTAGTGGAAAGTACAAAAGCATCTGAGCAGAGCAGGTACCCAATTCTCATGCAAAGCCCCTGCACTTTCCAGCCCTTGAAAATTCAATACTTTTAAGATTCTGGCTGTAGTTCTTAAGTGCTGAGAAAGGAAAAGCGACAATCAGCATAAATGAGGTTGGCTTTCAGAAGCCCAGATCACAAGGTGGCAAGAGGACTGGGCTGCAGGTTGAGCAGGGGTGCCAGAGGCTGACCCTGCGGCGCTGCGACCGGACCGCGGGGCTGCGGCAGAGGCGGGTGCCGGGGGACAGCCCGGCAGCTCCGTGTCACCCGCAGGGAGCCGCCTTTGCGCCGTGCCAGAGCCCTGCTGCCTCCGCGCCGGACACGCCGGAGGAGAAGGAAAAGTGTCTCTTCCCAAACTCAGCAGCTGTCAAAAGCAGGTGGGAAAAGCGCAGCAGGGAATTCCGAGCGCACGGAGCCCACAGGAGGGTGCTCATCACTCAGCATGCGCCGCAGGAGCCAGTCTCCGCCACCACCCCTTCCATGGCGGGTGACACCGGCGCTGGCACGGGCTCCACTCTAACCCCGTCCTCCCAACGCTCCCACCAGGCACGGCCAGGCAAAGGCGACCCCCGGACGGCTGACGCTCTCCTTCACCCCAAAAGCTCCTCCACCCCACCACGTAAGAGCAAGGCACTACCAAACCAGACGGATTTTACCAAAAGAGTAACTGGGGACAAGACCCGAAATGAAATGGGTTCTGTGCCTCAGAGTCTGTTCCTGCGTGAGGATGTTTGTTCCTCTTACAACTTATTGCTGGAATCTCCACAAACGTCCAAAAGATGCAGACACCCAAAGTGCATCAGAAATTGAGTTAACTCATTTACACGTTTTCAAACTCTTAGCCACAATAATCATTATCATTATATAGTACTGTTATTACTAAAAATAACAAGAATAATAATTATTACTGCTATTAGTTACCATTATTATTACTATTATTACTTCCTATAGTATTAGGGATCGGTTCAGCCAGGAGACAAATGAGCATCAGGCTAGGGAGCTAAACGGGAAGGCTAAAGACAGACAGTGAACGCTAGAATAAACAATCCCATTCCTTTTTTTTGGCAGCAAATGATAAAGGATATCCAGCTGTCCTAGCTCCGAGGAGGGGCATTAATATATCACCTGATACAGTTGAAAAGCTTACCAAAATCTGGTTATATTTTTTAATCATCTTGCATTTTAGACCTTTAAAGTACAAATATGGATTTCAAACATATCAGGGGAACAAATTAACTTAGAAAAATGGCCGTACTTTCCAAGGTTGCACCTGCCACGAAATTGCTCCAAGTTTGCATTTTCCCTTAGTCTCTAGTGTGTCATTACAGCAGATTGATCGCCCTCCTCTCCCCGGCAACTCCCCCATTAGAGGGTTATTGTATGGAAATTAATGGGAGGCTCGAAACATTTCTTTCGCAGCTGCAGTAGCAGAAGTCAGTTTTGATTAAGCACCCGAAACCCAGCAGACTGGGGGGATCTCTTTGCTTTAGTTCCCTCCTTTATTATCACTGGTGTCAAGTTTTGTTACTTTAGCCATTCCCCTGGTACTCCCACTGCATCCTTGTGTAATAATAGGGGTTATTTTTTTATGTGCACGTCTATTTATTTTAAATATGTTCAGACCGATTCTCACTGGTGCAACGTCCCTTTACACCACCCTTAGCGCGGCCGCAGGAACCGCTGGTGCTGGTTTCCAGGGCCGGGTGGCGTAAGGAGGTACTGATGTAAATGACTATCAGGAGCGCGGCTCTATCTCTGCGCAATTACCCCAACAGCAGTTATATCTGATGTCACATTTAATGTGTACCTGCTCTGTCTCTTATTCATCTTGCTGTTTCCCACCTGCCCAGTCTGATCCAGTTCCCATTGTCAGCTGGCAAATAACAGACATACAAAGTGGCTCTTATGAAAAGAGCCCGTATTTTTTAAAAGCCAGATATTAATCAAAGCCACGATGGAAGAGAGGTTGTAAGACACTCGTAAAACGCATGACCAGACACAGTGCTCAGAGGACAGCATTCCGCTTCTTCTATTGTCCCGACAGTTTTCTTGCAAACAATGAATTCGGTGGGTATAAAAACATAGGGAGGGAAGTGCCTTTTAAACTGATCCCACCGCAAATCATGCAATAATTGAAAAAAAAATGAAGCTTCACACTGTGTCAGCTAGAATCAGAGAGTCTTGGAGTTTGAAAAGGAAACTGGAGCCACTGCGAGTGTCGGCTGCACCGAGCCGCGGAGCGGCACAGGGCAGGAGCGGGGACAGCCCCGGTGCTGGCACATCCCCGGTCCTGGCACATCCCCGGTCCCTTCCCTGCAGCTCCCTGCGCGTGGCCTCCGGCACAGCAGTGACATTTGTCCCTGGATGTAGCACACACAGCTGTAAAAGGCAGGTTCACACCCTGCCTGCAAGGAGGCACAAAAGCTGTTGCAGGTTCCTCTTGACTTTGCTGCTGTTTAAAACCCAGAGAGACCTCGGGTTTGGGGAGGGCTCTTGCTGTGCATCATGAGAACACTTTTGGTTTAGCAAAATGTGGCGCTTTCTTGATCAGAGGCATGGATGGCATCGGATGTTGGAAATGTCTCTGATGTCTTCATGCATACACAACAAGCTTATGGACCAGACTGCCTACCTGCTGCTCACAATTCACTTTTCACTTCAATTATAATTTATAACAAGTTTCAGAGTGGGAAATTTGTCTTCATCCCCACGCACACACACACACAAAGTACCTACATTACGTGCCAACAACTGCTGATGAAAAAAAGCCAAGTTAGGCTTTTGGGAACAAAGCAGAAAGCGGTGGCCAGCAAGGAGAGCCCCGCCGGGCGGTTCGGAGCCGTCCCCGCAGCCACGGCCGAGGGCCAGCGGCGTTCAGAGCACGGGCGACCCCGCTCAAACAGCGAGCAAGCCCAAAGGTGTGGCAAGGACCAGCGCTTGGGGAACTGGTTAAGTGGCACCTTTGGGGGGAAGAAGAAAAGAAAAACCTTTAAGGGATTATTTATAGGGCTCGTAAAGGTGCCTTTTGAATATCCATCAATCAAACAGTCACTTAAAAAGTCTGCTCAGCACACAGGAGAGTAGAAGGAGTAAAGAAAATTGGATACGGCGTACATGTGAGACGTACAAGCTATCATCCATAATCTCCAGCGCTCTGCTTCCTATGTAAAGCCCGGCGGTTTGGTGAACGTGATGTGAGCGCGATGGTGAAGCGCTGAACAAACAGGTGCTTGGCTCAACACCGACACGGCGGTTTCGCTCCCTGCCAAAGCCAGGAAATGTCAGTATAAGTTTTAACAACTTTGGTAGGAATAATGGAAGACAGGAAATAATCTCCACAAGAAGGGAATCGAAGATATTTGGGTGCCAGCCAAGGGCTGTAACCTGCCTTTAAGGAGCAAATAAAACCAGAAGACAATAACACCAAAGAGTGGCGGAGTGCAGACAGAATAAAGGGTAATTGCTGGCTGAGCATATGGGCTGCTACGGGAACGGGCAGCGAGGGGAGAGGAGGTTCACAGGCTGTTACAGAGCTTACACAAGCTGTAGGTCAACAACAACGGGCTCATGATGATCACCGATTTTATGGCTGGTTCCTTTGCATCCTCGCGACTGCAGGAATAAACCACTGATCCATGGCAGACATCTTTTCTAGGACTTCACTTCATCTCTTTCTTTGTGCTGGTTTTATAGTGGAATTTGTAAGCGTAGGGTTTCAACAAAGTAGAGGAGCTCAGAAGGGCCCTTCGCGGCTCCCTTCCCACCGGGAGGCTCGCTGGCTCTTGGTCTGATTTAGAAAATAGAGGGGGCTTTTTTTTTTTTATGATAGGCAGAACCAAGAGGCAGAAGTTGATGTCTGAAACTCGGGTTCCCCCCTGCAGCACCCCCTGCTCTGGCAGCCGTCGCGTGGCTCATTCCAGCACGGCTTTACATTCTTTCTGATGGGACTTATACATTTAATGGTGACTTATACATTTAATGACAAAGTACTGTACTACAACTCCCCATTTATCTTATTAAATGGTCCCAGAACAGCTCTGAGAAATGTATTTAACGTGAAGACATCTATTAATTAATAAGCACATTAGTCAGCAATCAATACTCCGTTGATGATATTGTTTAAATTATACATGTATAATAAGGATATGTTTCTGCCTTCCTCATCTGTTCTAAGGCATACATTGAAAATGAGTAGTGCAGAACGGCTTTGCATTTAAAAAAGTTTGATTAAAATTATTTTTAAATAGACTAATCCTATGAACATATGATATTGCATAAAATTAGCCCTGAGCATAGTCAGTTTATCACCTCAGTCTCTTCACAGTCCATTGATTAACCAGACACCGGGAGCAGTCTGTTCTCTTTACTGCGTTTGTATTTTATTGTAGTGCTATTGTTATCTGTTTCAAAATCCTGAGCGAGGCATTCCCCGCAATTACTTCCTCTTGGTCTGCATAAAACGTGCAGATAATTCTCAGGCTGATCCCCTGGTGCCACTTGTACTACTTGAAGATAACAGCAGCAACCTTAACCTGCAGATCCCGTCCTCAGCAATGCTCTCGGACAACACACACACACACACTCGCCTGAGTGTCGACACGACTGCCTCCACTCCGCATCTTACATATGGACCGTTGCTATAGGGCGCACCGCACAATTTCCCTGGCACGCGGGGTCGGACTGACTCGGGCCCAGACAGAGTCACATTTTGCACGCTGAGACCCCCGCGGGTCTTTGGGCCACTGGTGCTCACACCAGCAACTGCCCGTCGGCCCGAGGAGCCGCAGGGTTTGCCCCTCCTCCTGTCCCAGAGGTCCGTCCCCGTGTCCGTGTTCCTCCGTAAGCGATAGCCAAAGAGCGGCTCTGGTCTGGCACCGAACCCAGATTTCTTTGTCACACACACACACTCAGGTGTGCTTTCCTTCAGAAAATCCAATTCCAAGGTACATTTTGTTCTTGCATTTACCTTGAAATCAGACTTTCCTTTTTTGCGCAGGTTGAATAAGCCCAGTTAAAACCCCAGGAGAGCATCCGTGCGGGCGATGCTCCTCTGCGCGATTTCTCCCCGCGCTGCCGGCACAGCTCCTCCCGCTGCCAGCGCACCCCACCCCGTCCCTTGGCAAACCAACCCGCCGGGCCCGGTGTCGTGGTCCTCCAACCGGGACGCCCAGTCCGGGATGCGGGTCGGGTGCGGGCAGAGGTCCCAGGGGAGCTCTGCTCACCAAACCTCCTCCCCACCCACAGCTTTCACAGAGCGCCGCCACCGCCGCCGGTTTTGCGTGGCCAGATGACATCAGCCTAAATTTTCTCCTAAGCAGGGCTGCCAGAAATGGGAATAACTTATTAGATGTGAAGTCAATGGAATTATTCTGGGGTTTTGTCAATACGGGATTTGCTTCAGTCCCGCTACGGTGGTGTAACAGAGCTTAAGTTCTCAGCTTGGACATTCTCAAAGTGGATTAAAATTATTTATTTTAAGTTAAGAAGGAGTCTGCTTAGGTGTAAAGTTAATATATTACAATATTTAACGCATTAATATTTATACTAATATGTTTAAGTTATATCAAATTAATATCAGCCATTTACACAAGTAGTTTTACCTGGAAAGTTTAAACTAAATTGGCTGAAGCTCATTTACATGAGTGCACACATGCCCTAGAGCCAATGGGTTTACTTTTACGTTATCACTCGATGTAAGGACAGTGTATGTCCTCTCTTCCTATACATGCAACTTTAAGTTACTATTTTTACTGGTGTATCAGGCAAAGAAAACTTTTGCCTGCTTCGCTTTCAGACACTGAGGATTGATACATGGCCATTTTTCCTCTCAATTTTGGCATCCCGTAGCTACATGACCTCCTGAATTATAGCAGTATTTTTTGTTTTCTCATAAAGCCAATGGTATTTCTGTGTCAGCATCCCAACAGCCACCCTCCGGAGCAGAAATCTATCTGAACCCCAAGATCTTTACCAGCTGCTGGAAATACAAATTGCACGAGCGCTCAGGACTTACTGTACGTTAATAAAAGTCATAGCAGGGGCACAGGCTGATCTGACAGACCAAATTAAAGGTGTTTCCCTGATCCCCCTGGGCAGAGGCAGCGGGGCGAAGGGGATGCTGGAGACAGGGTCGTCCCGTCGGACAGCCCTCGGCACTCTCCTACCAGCGCCGTGCGTGAGAGGGTGCTCTGCTCTCAGCTATCCCCTGCGCTCGCCGGCAGCCGCCTCCCTGGATCCACACCTCCCCTCGCCCTCAGCGCCTGGCGGCACGCAGAGCCACACCGCGGGCGCCCAGCGCCCGCAGCGGGGTCCAGCGCCCGCAGCGGGGTCCAGAGCAGGCGGCCGAGGGGCCATGGGTGGCAGAGGTGGCCCCTGGGCAGGGAAATGCATTTCAAAAACAAGCACTGGACAAAAAAAAGATGCTCTTCATCAGCCTGTGTAGCGCCTGTGTCAGAAAATGACTTTGAATTACTGGGCTGAGCAACGAGCTCTGAGTGTTTGCAGTTCACGCGCTGCCCCTTACACGGCGTATACGTACAGACGTGTGCACTGAACCCGAGTTTCTCGGTGATGTGTATCCAGGGCCCCCGAGCATCACTCAAATGCTGAGATTTTGGTGGGAATATTTACAATTATAAATTCCAGACTCATTTCCTATAAACGTCTTCCAGTGTTTATCTAAAATTTGCCCTTTTAGAAAAGGCTTTTGCCAGTAAACACACCTTTGCTGTGATATTCTTGGCACGTGGACTGGAAAAGGGCCACTGCCCCAGCCAAACAGCTTAAAGGAAAAATGAGCGTTCACAGAAGTATTCATCCAACTCTGCAATGAGGAGGAACCTCTGCGAGTATGACTGTCCATGAGCTACAGGGACCAAGTGAAGCTCTGCTGGCTGGAGGAAGCCAGGCGAAGCTTCTCTGGTTCCAGGAGGTTCTGCACATCCACAAACACACGTCTCGGAAAGTTTTCGTACAGCTCAATACAAAGGAGCGCATGTTCGCGTGGGACCAGTATGGAACTGATGGCTTTGGCTCTGCCTTAACCCAAAATGCAAAGCAAAAACCAGCCTGTGTCTGAAGACGGACACACACAAACCCACAGTAACGCAGAACAGAAATGGACTTCCTCAGCCCCACTGCCCGTGTCCGGATCGCTTATGAATACAGCGGGATTTTTCTCATTCAGTCACTGGGTTAAAGTGGTTAGAGAGGACGGCTCAGCTGAGATGGCACAGCCAGGCCCAGGATCACGGCTCTAATCCACAAAACAGACTTCTTACCTGGACACCAGGAGCGAAGCCGAACCAGGAGCCCGAGCGCACGCGGGGCGGAGGATTAGTCGGCGAGCACAGGTTCCCTCGTCGTCTCTGAGACATCACGGATCAAACGTTTCTGGAGGTCAGCACATGCAGCCGCAGAGGGTGTCGCAATACCTGTGATAAAAATAAAAACATGATGTGTTCGGATAGTTGGACTGAAAATTAGCTTCAGGGTCTCCATGCATTGCTTTCTTAATGATGTGAAACATAATAGCCTCAACTGTAATAAAGATGAATTACTTTTAAATAAAATAATGAAACTCCGGTAAACACTCAAGGTTTATCACTTAATTTATCCCCAGTGCTCACACAGAAATTTTTTTTTTTCCACCCCATTTTTAATATTCTCAGTGATTAGATTTCAATAACCCGCTCCATAGTAATGTGTGTCTCATTTCCCTGGACAGACAAAATAGGCCATAACTTCCTCTCCGTTACAGCACTAATGCTGTAATTTAGAACTTCTGTCAAGATGAAAGATCTTTCCAGGGAGTTGCAGGAGGCCCATGGCAACACTTCGGCACAGGGCTGGATAATGAAGTTTTCATTATTAAATAAAGATATTTTAGGAATGTCATAACCCATAAATCCATTCTTCTACAACGCATCAGCACATTATTTTGTTTATTTCTCATCCACTGATTCCATCCTGCCCCTCCCCACTCCCCTATTTTTTGGCTACCTTGTGAGCCCTCCTAAGTTGCCATAGAGACAAATTCAAGTATCTCTCCCGGTGGTCCCGGGCGGGGGGGGACTGGATGTGCCGCGGGAGGGCAGGGGCTCACACCCCTGTGCTGGCAGTACTCTGGGCACCGCAATTTGATGTCACCTGGAAGAAATGCTAATGGGGATCACCAAGCTCAGGAGCTTCAAGAATTGCGGAAAATGGGTGTTTTTCAGGAGGAAATTTATTACTGCTGAATGGTGCCGTGTTGGCTTTTAGGTAAAGGCAGCAAGCGAAAGCAAAGGCAGATTTGCAATAAAAAAGTTTCCCCGCACTTACGGCTCACTGAGATGAATCAATAGATAGCGGCAGGGTAACTCATTGCCTTCCAAAGACACGAGGAAGAAAATGATGAATGGCACAAAGACAGGCTCGCTCACCTATCAGAAAATTATATTTATTTTTGGAATTTAAAAACAAACTGTAAACCCTATCAGCACTTGAATTACTTTAAAATCATTTACCCCTCCCAGCGTTAAGCAAACAGGAAAGTTCTGTGCGACAGCACGAATGCTGTCTGTAATGGTTTGCTAAGATCCCACTAATTAAAAAAAAATAATCTCATTTGAAGATAGTTAATGGATTCTGCATTTCCACAAAGCATTAGGAAGGCAACATTTATCTGAACTTGGGGCCTGTGCTGATTACTACTCAATTAGTTGTGATTCAATTCACTGAAGAAAGATGCCCGTTTCATTAGCACAAAGAAATAACCACTGGCCACAAAATAAATTTTCTGGAATTGCTCTACCAACTGGTTTGATACTGTGTTAAGTTCATGCTGCCACAGTGCTTCAGTTGTAGCCCTGATTCCACATCACTGGGCTCAATTCATCCTATTAACGCTTTTCTCCCTTTCCTTGAGACAACCTCCACGAGTACCGCCAAATAAGGGCGCTTTTACAATTCAAATCGGCTGCCAGCTTAGAAGAACATTCTGCAGCACGGGGGTAAAAGTATTTGGGATTTTGATCTGCTGCATTTTGATGATGGAGCACCCTTTGCCAAATTCAGTTGTTGCCTTCAGCACTATGAACAAAGGATTCTGGATTCTGCAGAGCCAACGCGTCCTCCGCTGCTGCCAACGACAGCCGGTACGGCTGCACAGGTAGCAGAGACGGCACCGCTCAATTTTGCAACTTGAAAGTAGCCAAGGATCCTGTGCTGGCTGCCAAAATAAAATCCCACCACCACATAAGGACTTCAGAGCTTACAGCAATCAATGTGAAAATCATATTTTTCCACTTGTGAGAACATGTAAATTTTGGTGCCCATTCTTGGGGGGCAGGTGTGCTGGATAGGACAAAACTAGCTGCAACCAAACTGAGCAAGAAGCATCCTGCCTTGCTTTATGCTGGTGCTATTGGGACAATTCTTGATGAGCACTCTCCAGTATTATCTCATCGCTTGTGCTGTCTCACAACTTATCCCATTCATCTTTGGGGGTCCCCCTCTTTTAGCAGTTTTGGTTTCAGCAATTTTTAACCTCACTTCCTCAGCACAGATAAAATTGTTAGTTTGCACAAACTGATTTCAGTGGCAATGCTGAGATATGTCAAGTCTCCAGAAGGGAATCTATATTCCTATGAAAATAGCCTTGAATTGTCAGCGTGGTGTTCCCACGATAAAGCTGAAGAACAGCTCGAGGCAAATCAGGACCAAAGGAAATGCAGCACGGAGATAAGCATCAGCATTAAGATCTTGCTTTCTTCTTCCTTAAAATAAACAAATAAATAAATATGCAGGAAAAGGAAAGGAAGATAGTGCACGGAGAGAATCTCCCCAAGGAACAAAGCTTGGGGAAGTTCCAGCTCCCTGGCCACTAGGTGTCTGTCGCGACTCAAAATCATGACCTGGCCGAAGGGAGGCTGGGGAAGCTCTCCCATCCCCAGCAGCTGGGGAGATGAAAGAAGTGCTTTCCATCCTCCCTGGTCTTTATCATACTGAAAGGGTGCTCAAGTCTCTCGTTACCGTATCAGCAGCATCTTTGGGGACGAGGCTGAGCCCCCCTCGCTCCCCGCCGCCGCCAGCGCGGATCGGCCGAGGTGGTTCTCACCGTGCGCCTCGGGGGTGGCTGGGCTGGAGCCCCGTGCTGTTCTTGGGAGCTCTTCTATTTATGGAAATGAACGTCTTTCATTTCACCTAATTAAAGCACTCAGGAGCTATCAGGCTCATGTTTTTCAGAAGATTAAAGTGTGCTTTTAGAAGGCAGAGAATGGCCAAAGCCTGAAGCTTAAAACTGAACCAACTATTTAGTGGGACGAGAAGACATGAGAATCAAATCCACGCTGCTGGGATGCTGCTGAATCCGAGAAGTTTAAACTGGACAAAATAGCACAGGAAATGTGCTGGGATACATTTGTGTTTTTACTACTGGCCAAAACCATAAGTAGTCAGGAAAAAGACAAATACAAATTCCACAAACAACATTCCCCTTTTCTGATTTATCCGGTTCTAGACCAATTCAAATATTCACCTGGAATATATGTTTCCATTTCATAGAAAAATTGTGTGAAAACATTCTACTGACATCACAGAAGTACTACTCATAGCTGTAAAAACATACAAAGATTGAACAGATCAGCCCCACTTCTCCACCCCTGGAGTGACTTATAGAAGATCCACTTGGGTAAAGGAATTCAGCAAAGGGACACGCTGGGAGTTACGCGAGTGAGCCCATCCGTCAGAACCTGAGGACAGCTCAGTTTCCATGGTGTATCATATCTAGTCCAGCATCAGGCATATATTCTGATCTCACTCACAGCACGGTAAAACCAAAACCCGTATTAACACTGGAGGAGACAATGGACTTCTGCCAGTGCCACTGTGGTGAGATCAGCCGCAAGCCCCCGGCCATCCTGTGTTACCAGTGGGTATCCCCGGCAAGCACCTAAAGCCATTTTAAAATGGCAAAAAGCAGCTACATGGATGATTACCTATTTGCGTTTCCCAGCTAGCATCAGGAATATCTACATCTGATACCTATGCAACGTAGGGTGAAGAACTCATTGCTATTTAATTCACCTAAACTCTATGGGGCCGGAGGGTGCACACTAACGACCCGCGGAGGTGCAACAGCTCCTTTCTACCCTTCCAAGTTGCACAGACAAACACATTTGTCATTTTGACATTTTCAGTGTCTATCTGATCACACTGCTGTCACTCCAAGACTGTTATGCTACCGGTAATAGACTGTATGTACAATAAAATCTATATATACCTACAAAAGTTGCCTTAGTTTTGTAACTTCAAACTGCATTTTAAAAGGGAGCAAAACTGCTCTCGGCAGCAGTACCGCGGGAAGTCATCCTTTCAGATGGGGCTCATCAGCAGAGACGCCACCACCAGACACATACTGTACCACTCCGTATTCCTCATCAGCGAGGAGCTGATTTTCCCCAGGGTTCCCCTTGAAAATGCCACATGAAAATACCGCGTGGTTCCAGCTGGCCAGCTAGGTACTGGAGCAGAGAAATGAATCTGCTGAGCTAATGAAGCTTAGGTCAGAACTGTGTAAATACTGCAGAAAAGAATTTGCAAACATTTGTTCAAATGAAGGCTTGGAATTAGTTTCAATAGCACCCACGAGTCATAATGTCTCCTGTACGCTCTCCTGGAGCACTTGCACAAATGAACTGTTGTTTAAAAGAATATTCAGACAAAGCATCATAAGCAGGCAAATACATGCTCAAATCTGAGCAGTTACGCAAATATTTCCTCTGATGACTAATGACACCAATGACTTTTCATGCTATTAGTGAACTCGGGAGTCATCTGCCTGGGAGTCTAGAATGTACCATGTGGAAAATAACACCGATCAGGAAAAAGCACTGCAGTTCGAGAGAGGACTTCTTGTAGGATTTATTGGTATTTCTACTAAGATTCAACCCAAGATCTTTCACCTGATTAGAAAGTCACTTTAATATCTTTGGAAACTATTCCTCATATCGCCCAATTTATCTAAAAGCCTCTGAATTCCTCTCTGCGGGAATCGGTATATCCCAAGGCTGTTGCAAACATCTGCCTTCTTAGCACCTGTCGGTAATTTCCTAATATCGTGGCTTTAACAACGCCAATATTCCTCTAACAAGTAAACTATCTACTTGAGCACTGGATGGACCAAAATGTTGTAAAATCAAAGCAGGGCAGCTGTCACTATATATTAGACACCGTGTCTGAACACCACGGGGCTTTTAAGGAGCAAGAGGAGGTGAGAAGTGGAAGTCTGGGATGTCAGCAGAGCACCGAGGAGAAGTCGGCAGCAGATATATGGGTGGGGAGTCCGGAGGCCCCACAGATCGCTGAGGTCGGAGATGGGAAGAAGATGCACCGGAGAAGAGTTTCTGCGGGGTACTGGCAATTGCCCACCCTAAATCAAGCTCCTACTAGCTCAGTTGAGCTCAACAGACCTGACGCTTAGCCAAAAGTCTCTGACAAGCTGGATCTTGAAGAACAAGAAAACAACGCCCTGACAACATTTGTATTTGCATAAACATTATTTAATCAGTTCTGTGCCATCTCATTTCTACAGTAGGCTGTGCCCAGACAATTTCCAAAAATGAGTTTAAATGCATTTAATTCTGGTGGGAATAGTTTTCATTGTGACAGTTCCTGAAGGCAAAGCGCGTTGGAGCAGAGGCTACGCCGGGGCAGGAGCGCAAACACCCCTCTGCCGTGCTGCCAGCTCAGGCGGCGCTCGGGCAGACGCTGGCGCTCAGATGCAAGTTCAGCCTGCTCTGTCCACTGAAGTTAGCAAAGAGGCCACCTGGGCCATACTGTCACAGCAACTGCTTTTCCAGGATTTTGAGACTAATAACTCATTTCTGTAAGAAGCTATTCGACAGACGTTAAAATGGTGTATTGTGAGTAGCACTGACCACCGCTTCTGAGCTAGCGAATAATCCCCGCGCTTTCTCCAGGGCTTCTGCTGAGTGTGTTTCCAGAACATCCACACACGTTCCACCTATGACATTTTGCTTCTTTCCTTGAAAGAACAGACCTTCCTGGCTTCCTTTGACTGGGTAGTTGGAGTGGGAAAGCTTGCTAAGAGGAACTCAAAGCCTTTGAAGGTAATTCACACATTGGTCAACAACTGTAATAACGTAGCTAAAATTACAATGTGCTCCAAGCACTAAACATTAAAGACCTTGCACTTTATAAAACTAATAAATCAAACATGGTAAGTGCTCAACTTCTGGCTAAATCTGGATAATAGGTGCAGCTTCACTTCCCCGAATCGCAGAGAGGTTACGCACTTGAAATAACTCTGCCTCCAAAAATCATTGAATCAGCAGGAGATTTTGCAATGTCTGATCAGACTATTTGACGTTCAAAGATTCACAGAAAACAGTTTATCACGAGAAGCTGATCAAGAGTGGCCCCTTTTCCTTTCTTTCTCTCTCTCTTGCTCCAAGTGCATTATTTTGTTGATACAGACCGGAGCAACTGCTTCTGCAGCCATGCATTGATGGTGATACATTTTTGAAAAACAAACCGTGTGTATGTCCTCATACATGAAATAAGAGGGTTTTCCTGACTTCAGCTAAATTAGCTAAAGTGTCTGCAAAGACACTAATCAACTTACAGATAAAAAGTCAGCCTTTTAAGGACAGGAAGCTGATGCTTACATTTTCATGGTGTTATCTCGTCTGTTCTCATGAGAATGCCCGAGCAGGCTCTCCCACCACCCGGAAGAAGTCCTGGAAAAGCAACACAAGCTAGGGCTAGTTTCTCCCTTTTTCCCTTTGCAACAGTAGTAGCATTATACATATAAAATGAAGGAGGACGTAGTCTTTTTCCTTGAACAAAGGACAAGCCCTTTGCCTAAGGTCAGTCCGGCTGATTTAGGTCCAATGGCAACCAGAGAGAGTTTGGCTGGTTTGTGGTACTGATGGGACTCAGCGGTACATGTGTGACTTCTCCAGCTCATCTTGAACATCTTTTTCACTTTCTTTCACCCTCAGCTTCCATATCAGCACAAGAGCTGCTCTAATAATGGATGATTTGTGCAGTTTAGTTCAACTTTCTGAAGTGGCCTGAGATCCTCAGGTCAACGGCACTGGAGAAGGCAGTGACAGACGCATCAGCAGATGTCAAGGGCAGTCAACAGGCACAAGGACTGCCACTGCGGTTCTCCCAACCCGGCTGCCTTTACGTACTGTCCCTCGTATCCTCCCGAGGTTGTGGATCCGCTTTGTTGAAAGCAGAAGTTTGAAACAAAGGGAATGGGGAATGGAAATTTACTTCCATTTAGCTGTGACTGGGTTTTATGTGGAAAATGCACCCCACCCTCTCTATCTGAGAATCAGCAGGAGTGGAACTCCCAGCGCTGTTGCTCAAGGGGAGATCTCCACTGTCAAGTTGATTTGTGATGCTTTTGAGCTGACAGATTGCCTTGGGCAAGGGAGGAGGTGGGTTTGCAAAGGAAGGAAGAAAGGAGATTAAACCTCCATCAAAATGTGTGGTTACCTGCGGAGGGAAGGGGAGAGGCAGTGGGGGAGGGCGGAAAGTCAAAAAGCAGATGAGAAAACTGCATGACCAAATAGGGAAAAGGTGAAAAGACTTTAAGATTTTACACAAGATCTGTGGGTTCTCAACACTTACAGCACAAAGCTTCTCCAGGGCTCCGCAAGGTGTCAAAGACTCCCTCCAACTCAGAGTCAAGCACCTTCAGAAAAGTTTTAGCAAGAACAGGGTCGGGAAGCACCAGACATCTTTATCTGGAACAGCAGTGTGCCCACCAGGAGGAAAAGCAAGTATGTCCGAATTTTCAAATATGCTGAGAATGCGCAACTCTGTTTGAAGCTGCTGGAAGCTCGGACCATTCAGTACCCCTGAAAATAAGATTCCAAGTGATCCTAATGCTGTCCTTACACTTGGAGAAGGGTAACGCGCAGTACGTGTTGGAGGCACACAGATATTCCCTGTTCTGGAAAAAATATGCAGTTACCGTTGAGGTAACTCTGTATGACTCTTTCTGCTTGAAGGGGCATCTAAAACTAATACCTTGAATGACACTGAAATTGCAAGGGAAAAAAAAAAAAATCAGTTTGTTTTTTTTTTACTGTTGTGCCTGCAGAAAAGTGCACGAGCATGATCTCAGGGGAGAAAAATTACAGCTCCTCCCCCATGGCCACACACTTGCGTATCCCTAAATTTGGCTTATCAGACTTGATCTGTGATTGAACCAAGTAAAAAGTCAAAGTTAGGTGTTTCCATCAGGTGGTTAAAATGCAAACACCACACAGCTCTGTTCTTCCTCACTTCATTCGTGCATTTTTTCGGACGTGGCATCTGTCACCGTCGTTGAAAACGGCACCGATGAATAAGGCCCCTGAGAAGGACTGTGAAGCTGCTGAGCTCCTTCTGCTGTCGGGGCAGTGCCCTGCCTCTCCGTGGCAGCAGGTCACTACAGGATGTTAAATGGCATTTGGTTTTCAGCATTTCTGGGGGAATTACCTTCGCTTCTCCGGGTACATTCCTACACCCCCAATGTTGAAACGCAGCTGAGCCTTCTCTGGTTCGTTCCTCGTGAGTGGCACTTCCACTCACCGCACCCCCATGAACATATGCGGGGTATAGCACCCACAGAGCAGCAGATTGGCAGGAAGACATTACGAACCATGAAGCCAAACAAAAAATACCTATAGCATAGATGGGAAAAATCTGTGAACCTTATGGATCCACCTCACACCTTCTCTTAATGCAGCTGCCAAGGGATTTCACACATAAGGTATTACCAAAGACCAATAAATATCTGGAAAGAAACAGGCCCCCCCTTCTGCAATGAAGTCAATAATTTAAGTCCCAATTTCAAAATATATACGTTTCAATAACTCTGTTCCTCCTCCTAACTTCACAAGCTGGGAGAGAGGATTAAGACCCACGGTTTCCATTCTGACTCCATCCTAACGATGTGTCCAAACGTGAATATAATACCTCGTGGGAGTCTGGATTACAGGTACCTCTCGGGTTTTGTTATGTGCTCACTGGAAAGAGGGCAAGGAGAGGGATCGAAATTGTCTAATGGAAATACAGCATATATTAAGCTTGGAATGTCCTACTTCAGTAACTCGGCTTAGTACATAGCCCTAGCTAAAGCATAATCATCCTGAAGGGAAATCATAAATCATGGCATTAAATAACAGCAGAGAAAGATCATTTACAAACTCAAATTACCTATTTTTCTTTTATTTCCATTATCTTTCGATTTAATAATTTCAGATTGGAAAACACAAAAATATATTGCACAACTGCTATTTTTTCCATAATAATTAACTACTTCCAGTTCTTATGCTATTGTACATGCACTAATTCAGTTATATCCCAGCTCAGTTCTTGTTGAAAATATAAATTCTGTGCTAGTCTGAGGTTTTAGTGCTTCAACATATTTATTTTATGTGGCTGTCCACTGATGTCCCTCAATTCCCTATTAGATCATTCCCATAAATCATTTCTCTATTGCTTATCCTAGAATTCATCCAATAATTTACTTTTCAGATAACTGTTTGTATTTTTTTTTCATATAAAATGCTAGACTTTGTAACAGCCCTGTATAGCAACCACCTTTTCCAGTAGCTAAACAGTCTCGGCCAGAGACATAACAGAATTCCTACGCTCTCGCCATGCCTTAGCTTCTTTCCTCAGCAAGTTATTATTAGTAATTAATGTTTCGTGTATTTAAACTACCAGATATGTTGACATCTATCGCTATCAACAACCAGATAAACTTGTCCAAGATCTTATTGACATTTTACGGCTGTGTATTTGGTGTTATCTTTACTGATCTTAAATTCATTTTCTTTGTTACTTCCTCCACTGTTTCAGACACTGTGCTGCTCTCTGACAATAACAGCACAACCAAAAAGTTGCTTCAGACTATTTAAACTTACTTCATCCTGATGCTTTCACAATCTCTGCTTGTTTTTTTTCCCCAGTGGGATGCAAAGAGAAGCTGAGATGGGGTCTATAAATCTTATTACAAGCTCTGTCTTTTCAGCATTAAACAGCAAGCTAATAATTTTACTGGAGTTCTGAATTGTTGTACAGCCAAGAGATATCTTGAAGAATAGTTACATATTTTCTTAAAAAGTCTATTAAAAAAATCCATTTTTCTGTCCATATTTTCAAATTCCATTAAGCAGTTGAGAAACAGAAAATTCTCTGAAAAAAAAAATAAAGTATTTATTTTTCTGGGACCCATACCAATATTTTCTTCCCATACCCTTTGTGCAAATGATCAACATATCAGAGACAGTAACGAATGAACCAAAAATGGGATTCTATAGATCAACACAAGAAGGAAGCACCAATATGCCCAACATGACTACCAGAAACCATCCCAGTCTGTATTCGGAACAATTACTATTTAGGTATCATGAAGATGAGAACAAGGACACGGGTTTAGAAAGCTGTCGTGTCTACTGAACACGCTGCACTGAAACCACGGAATCACCAATACGCCATTGGTAACCACGACCAAATTTAGTTAAACTTCCCATCAGTGAAAGTGTTGGTGTACTTCCTTAGACTTAACCCTGCAGCGAAGACACCGGTTTCACTGCTCCGTACTCTACTGAAGAGACACCGCGGGGTCGGGTCGGGTGGTGGTGACACACGGCTGTTTGGGGAGGGAGTTCCAGGGGCTGCTCCGCAGCGAGGTGCCGGGACGACTCTGACCGTCACTCTGCTCCTATTGATCACCGTTTCAGTGGGGGCTTATGAGAGAAGTCGTTAAGAACTGGTAATGATTGCACTCTGAAGGATTACCTCCTAAAACCAGGAGGATCAATAGAAAAATCTTTCTGCTAAAAGTTCCATTGATAACTTAAGACCCCAAATACACAGCGGCATTGTTCTCTGTCTCAACACCCAACATTTTTCTTTTTAATTGCCCAGCGAATTAAAACTTTTGAAACTACTTAATTACTGGATTTATACTTCATGAAAGGATCAGTTGTAATTATAGGTTGTTTGGGGAAGGGGGTTTCTCTTTTAATTCTAATTGCAAATAATTGACTGTAAAACATTTTTGAGCATTACATTTAGAACAAAGATGTATCCTTTGAAGTCAATATTTGGTTTATACCTTTCTGCAAAGGGGACGCACAAGAAATACGTCTTGCTTCTATAATATTAACTTCTTATTATGGCAGCCATTGCAGCACTCAATCAGAGAGCTAAGACCTTTCTGTGCAAAATGCTCCACGAAAATAAAATGGATAGTCGCTGCTCAGAGAGATCACGCGGCATTTACAGAGTGATTCAGTAATAGGCATCAAGCAAAGAAATAAACAAAGAGGAAATGATAAGCGCTAAATCAATCCTGACCAGTTCACAAAGTATCATTTTCCATACCCTCATTTTCTAGTCTCCTTACCCCGTTTCTAAATGACCTGTCACCGCCACGAATGACTTTTAAGAAGGGATGTGGAAGGAGACAGTCTATCACTGTGCATTTTAGTTCCCATGGGACAACACGCGTAAGCTGGTCTCCCGAAGAATGAAGCCTTCTACCATCATTATATTACCTACTTATACAGGGAGAAGAGTTTTCTGGGCAAGAACTTCACACTTGAACACATGCATTTCAAAGGGCAGAAGAACTTGAAACGGCCCACTGAAGGGTTGGGAAACATCAACGCAGTTTGGAAACCTTGACACGAAGTACAGAAACCAGATGGTTTAAAAGGGAGCCTGATCTGGTAATCTCTTTGAAATTTCTACTCAGAGGAAGGCACGAGGAGCTCTGGAGGCTGCACACACAAGTAAATTATGTGTTTATTTGGAAAAGAAAGGGGCCAACTAAAGAAAGTACATCCTGAAAGGAACACCGTTGCCTATGCTGTCTCAGGAAAAAAAAAAAAACATAAGGTGTTTTTGTTCTGGGAGATAATTTATTTATCTTCATTTTCTACCGGCAAAGCATGAAACTATTTAAAGACATTTGATCATCCTATTCAGTAAAACAGTAAAATTATTCAAGATGACTAGAAAGATTTGGGCCTAGGCTTGCACATTTTCATGATTTTCTCCATGGCCTTGAGGATGTGATTCATCTGTCTAAACGTCTGGATCTAAACTAGTCACCTTAGGCTCCCTGGAGAGATAAGAGAGAGAAATCAGCACTCGCAAGGTGTGATTCATCTCATCCTAAGGTAGACATCTGAAACCGTCCCACCAAGGGCCCTTCGGAAGCGTCTCCGTCTGGGCTGAGCACCAGCAGTGCCGGGGCTACCCAGCGCCGCCGGGCCACCGCGGCCACCTCGGGGGAGGGCTTCCACTTCAGGTGTTTTGAGGGATCAGACTTTTCCTGACTTAACGTCTGTGTTTAGAAGAGGAAATATATATGTGCCTGTGGCAAGTACAGAGACAGCCTAAAAAACATCCCCAAACCTGTTAATTTACTTGTGAAAAAGAAAAAGGAAATCAGTTAGTCTCCTTTTGTCTCCCCTCTTTGATTGTACTCCTTGAAATCTCTGGAAAATTAAGTTTTATCCCACCTATCGAATAAAATATCTTTCCTCTTCTTGGTTGCTTAAATTCCAGTAGCCAGTCATCATCCCTCTGCTTTATTAGCTCTCCAATAAAAAAGAAAGTCAGGGTTTTCTGGAGCCGATTCCCCCCTATATCCTAGATTAATGTACCCTGGATTAAGTTTGACAGAACTAATATTAGTTCGATTGTTCCTGGAATATCTCATCTGTAAAATGAGAGGAGAAATCAATTCAACAGAATACCTAGGGGAACGGAACAGGAGAAAAGGACTCCTTTGTAAAAGAAGGTTTTGCCACAATGAGGAAACAAGAAAAAATACAAATACGGGGTTGTTTTGACAAAATGCTTTTGCCTGTAGGAATGCCGGTTTCAGGAAGCCTGACAGTTATGATATAGGCAAGTGGCTGGAGGGAAGTGGCAGGAAAAAAAAAAAGAAATAAAATACAGCAGAGAGAAAAGAAGGCCAGCGAGAAATAATAATAATGAGAAAAATGTCACATTAAACTTTGAGAGCGGCATCAGCAGCTGCCTACACCTGGAGGGCGAATGAATGCAGACGGCGGCCAGGGCAGCGTGCCGCGTCTTGCGAGCATTCCTGCGGCGAGGGCAAGTCCCTGCAGCCCCGGAACATTCCAGCGCCCGCCCGCCCCGCACACCGCGCTTCCAGCTCTGCCGCTTTTCAAAAGGACTAAAATACACATATGCTGCTAACACGGCCCCAGCCCTGCACTTTATGGTGCGCTGAAAAATCCTGGAGGAGCAACGCAGCATCTTCTGAGCTCCAGTAAAGGCGGGGGCTGCAGAGAGCAAGCGGGAGCCCTCGCAGGGCAGCGAGGTGGGACGGTGTCCTGGGCCCCCAGGTAACCCCACCTTCCGCCAGCGCTCACGTTGACTTTGGACACTCATCTGTAGGAGACAATGATGTACCTCTGCAATGGTTTGCTCAGTCCACGTTTCACCTCTGCACACAGATAAGGCAGCAGAGGAGATGAGGCAGCAGCTGTAAACAACCACGGGATGCAAACATTAACAGATAAAATGAGTGTTTATTTCCTCCGCCATGCTTTACAGCCCCCTCTGCTCCTCTGCTGAGAGAAACTTTGCTCGATTTTTCATCAGCTCCTGACCTAGATATGGGTTACACCTCAAAAACAATGTTAATTAGCACTTCATTATTCTGATGCTGACTGTTCCGTGTCTGTTCCTGGGAATACAGCACGTTCACCCTCCTGTACATTTTCTATACCATAAGGGGTCTAAGCACACACACGTGCAGATCTGACCGATGTCAGGACTCCACCGGGTACAGTGCGACGGGGCCCCAGCGTGAACCAGGAGCGTCGTCTCCTCCAACCGCCGCAGTCTGCGGATTTCTGGAAGGCGACTTCCAGGGCCGACCTGGTGCAGAGTCAACCGGGTGAATTTGTCTTCCTGTGTTCTGTTGGGCTCCCCAGTTTGTACTAAAAAGAAGCTGGAAAGAGTAGACGGGTAGAAATGGAAAGCAGGCGGATAAAGGCTCAGCTCAGCAGATCTGTCTTTGTGCTACCTCCTTCCAATTCTCATATGCTGCCTGCTGAGCTGACAAGAGGTGCACTGGAGCTAGATTTTTTTTTCCTTTTGCCTCCTGTTGTCTTCACAGAATTTCAGAATATGCTGCCAGATGCTCATTCATGCCAGAGCAGGATGAGTAATAGTTTCTTCATTCCTAAATGAGCCCCTCTGATTCATGGTATGTGCTAGTCATTTTCTCCAAACGCCGAGGGAATCAAAGTTTCTCATGGGCCCCCTGTAGAAAGATTAACATGCGAGCAAAAGCCTGATTGGGAATGTGGGTAAATAATGCTGGTTTGTGTATTTGTTCTTTGCCTGCAGTTCTTCCTCTGTAAGCAAAGCCCATCAGCATTTCCATGGATATTACATCCATTACCATAATGAGTACGAGGTAAATCTTGCTCACCATCTTCTTGCTAATTCTGCCCTGACTGTGCTTCTGTAATCTCCATCAGATCGCGTCTTCTGTAGAGCTGCGATAGCCATAGTTATGAGATCATGTCCAAAGGAGCCTTAGGTTTGTATGCACTGCTTTATACATTTTTCCAAAGAAAACATGCACAGAGGAAACTCATAAAATGTCTGCTCGCTCTTATGTTGCTTCAGAACTAAGAGACTTGTAAATCATCGCCGAATGGGATGCTATATGCTTTTCTGCCTCTATTATGTATTATGGGGAAATTAATAAGTAATGGGATTTGCAAGATGAAAAGCAAGGAAACCCATAGGGTAGGTGATGGAGAGGCATAATTTAAAAAGTCAATGAAAGGTTCTGTTAAATCACAGTTAAATTATGCTGATATTCACCAAAGTCCTGCAGTAAAATGCTTTTTTCATAAAATATTGAGACTCCTTTCTGCAGTGACAAATGAAGGTTCCCACAGTCCTGGAGGACTGACGGCGCTGGAGATGAGCCCTTTTTATACCACGCGAGCAAGAGGGGCCCTCAGAGCACCGTCTCGTGCCCCAAAGCTCCTTTCGGGTGCACTCATCCCCAGGACAGTTCAGGGAACGTGCAGCATGGGTTCAAACTTCCCAGCACGTCTCCTCTCCCTTCTCACCTCTCCCTCCTGACAAACGTGGTCACCGCGTTAATTCGAACACCCACATAACTTGCCTTTAGGCTCTCCTAAAGCCAGGCCTGCTCCCCTCCCTCAGGTCCTGCCCTTGCTCTGCATTTTCGAGGGGAAGGGAAGCTCTCGGGGCGACCTCCCCCGTACGCCGCAGACTCTGCGGGGCCGCCCACCTCGGTTTGCTCTGCGCACTGCTCGCGGCGGGAGCGAGCTCCTGTTTCAGCATGTGCCCCGTCGCGCAGCCCTGGTCTGGCTCGGAGCTTGTCAGCGCAAGTAAAATGTAAATAACCCTCCAGGCAAACCCCCTCCAGTCCTTCCAGTTCCCGCAGGTACATCGGCCTCACGCTCCGGCGTCGTGTCCGCACAGCAATTCACCGTGTGAATGAAGCGCTATGGCGGGAAGTGGCGTTACCGTAATTTTACCTTCAACCATATCGCTGCTCTGTACCGTATGGGATAAATCCATTGATTGTTACGAGTTGTGCCATGTCACCAGTACAGAATCTTTCTCTTTCTTTTCTCACGGAAAAGAAATTCCTTTCACTAAAACTTTAGAAGTTTTGCAATTGGAAAACCATTTTATCAATTTGGTAGATGAGGCAACGAAACCAACGGGAATTGAAGAGGGTCAGCACAACAGTGTTGAACACTAGCTTTTTGATTGGTGAAAATGGGGACAATTCCCGGCCCCAGTGACAAACATATGAGGGGAAAAGTATGTCAGGCGAGCAAATGTTTCAACAGATAAACCACAAATGCCACTTTCTGACACCTATGGGTTCAGAACCCCATTGGGTTTGGTCTTCTTCTCATTGACACTGGGATATGGCTCTTATAGCAGGGTGCTCACATTGCACAGGTTACACTGGATTCAGTGAAATACCATCAGTTTGCATCCTCCATGGCCTTGCCCTGTTGGTGTCAAAGGTAATTTGGCATTGGCATGAGCAAGGACAGACTCAAACCCTCTCTTACGTGCAGTCACGTAATATCTGCTATCTGCTAAATGAAGTCTTGTAGAAAATGGTTCAGCAGTGAAACTCTACCTTAGATCACATCATTTTAATGCCTTTTTTTTTCTCCTCCTGTTAAAGCTTGTAAAAAGTAATCTCTGTCTTGCAAAGAATTGTTTTGCATTTTGGGACCTTAGGGAATGAGATGGGGCTAAGTAATTATCAGGAAGCTTCCATGAGTTGAATAGAAATGGACTAAATGGGCAGAAAGCTCTACAATGCATTAAGATAAGGCAACTAAAATTCAGGAAACAGCTAAAAAAGATAGTCTAACCTTTCTGTGGACTTTAGCCCATTTTGAATTGATTTGAATATATATTCTAAAGGCTGTTTAAAACTGTCTGCTCAAAAGTGCCAAAATACCTTTGTACATCAACACTGCCTTTGACCCAAAGGGGTAGGAACCTGCCTCATCTCAGATCTTTTCAAATATTTATAGACATATTTTCCATTTTGACCCTAATTTGAAATTCACATTTATTTCTAATAAAATTCCAACATCGCCATTGTAGGCCAAATCTACTGAAATACCCACTGGAATGGGAGGGAGGGAATGAATATTGAGACAAGAATGAAAATTTGGAAGGAAGTTTTGGCTTCATGTGAAGGGATGAGCAGAGGCAAAGAACCTCTGGAACAAGGGAAAATGGCACAGTAAAGCACAGGGATCCACCAGAAGCCAGACCCGGCAGGCGAGAGCTCGCAGGAGGGAAGTCAACCAGAGGAAATTCAGGGACAGAATTAGTGCTGTCCCACAGGAGTGAGCTTGTGCTGTTGGACTAAATCCCAGACTGCAGAGAAAGTGAAGAAAAACCACATCTAGAAAAACAAAGATTCAGCAGATAGAGGCACACAGTCTACCGAGCAGTGTCAAGAAGTCACATCCCCTACTCTCACCTTCATATTTAAAACAAAACCCCAAGATTCCTTTCTCTTCCAATCTGACCCTTTGTTGTTCAGATTCAGCCTGCGACGCTCTGACCTGTGCCCAGGGGATGGCACGGAGAAGGCCACCACCTCCACCTTCCTCCAATGCAAGCAATAAATAATTGTATGCCATCAAAGTCCTACCCATGGGGTACCTGCGGCAATTTAGTGGGGTTACAAAAGCACAGCACCACCAGTGACATTGGCCGCTCTCCCTCCAGCGAGCAGTGCGGCCGCTGCCAGGCGGAGTGTGGCTCTGGGAGATGAGAGGAATGAAGCTGAAATTTTATGAATACAACTCCTTGAGAAGTCATCACCTATAGATATAAAGAGAGTTGCCTTCAGCAGTTCACGCAAGCATTTATTACTACTTGTCACATCTTTTTTAATATAAAAAAAGAAAGATTTTTTTTTGCCTCCTTATTTGAAGAGAGACAGAAGCTGTGCCCTCCGGGCAGACTGCGCGGAGGAGTGTCCATCTCCACATCAAAATGCTGCGGTGACTCACTGCTGTTGCCACCGCTTTTCTGCCGAGGTCCTGCCCAGGCAGAGGCCGCTTCAGATCCCCTCGTCCCCACGAAAAACAACAGCGTGGGACCGGGGGCGGATGGAGAGGGAAGCGGGAGGCAAGGAGGGAGAGGCGCCGTCCCGCTCACCGCGCCGCTGGGCGCATCCGTGCACGAACAGCGCTGCGAACGGACGCACAGCAGCTCAACGCCGCAGTCTCTTGGAGAGCCTTACGCTGGTTGCATTTCAAGACAACCAATTCCTATATTGAAGAAAAGTGATCACCTCCACTAGCTCCTCCCAAGCGACAGCCCTTGTAAATGGTGTGCTCCGGCTGAAATTCGCTCTTATGCCAAAGGCCAACACACCTACACCTCATCTCACCTGCTCCGAGAGGTTCAGGTCCTGAGCAACCTCCTCTGTACTCTTCCCACCGCTGCCCAGCAGCTCTGGGGGCCTTCAGCATCCTTCACCGCAGGCTCCTGAAGATGCAGCTGAAATAAAGTCCCCTTACTCCAGGGCACGAGAAAGCTCACAGGGATTTCATTTTAAAGCAAGTTATTTGTAAAGAGAGATCATCTGTTACCGAGGGTGAAATGCCAGGAGCGGAGCATAAAATGGCAACAGGGATTTTAATTCTTATTAAGTTCTGTAGTTTCATTACTTTTTGCATTGAATATTTATGCAGTAATATGGCATTAGTGGCTGCATCTGTAGTTTCTTCTCAATACTGCTATCCTCTTTCCAAATAATTCCCCCCATGTTAAAGGTGAAACCCGAAGAAAAAATGACCCTAATTTCCTACCAAACACCTCAGCATATCTTACATTTCCTCTCACCCTCCATTTGGGTCAACGGGTATCGCACATGCAAGGCACAGACGAAGTTACTACACAAAATTTAAGCAAGCAAACCCTGACGCAGATTTAAAAATAAATAGGGATTTCGGTGCTACTGGAGCCGCAGAACTGATACGATGGAGCCCAGCGAGGAGGTGCGCGTCGCCTCGGGCATGCCGGGGAGCGCCCGGCGCGTCCCTCGGGCTCTGCGGGGACACTCATCCCATCCTGCGGGACAACCTGCGCCCGCGGGGACCGGCCGTGCCCCCCAGGAGCCGCCTCCGCTCCTCACCCTCAGCCCCACACCTCCCGGTTTCATTACAGCCCATAACCTATACATAAACACAGTCAGACTGCAATAAGGTCCTTAAGAGAAAAATAATTCTTTGACTAAATAAAAATGAAATATTTTTCCTGTAATTAACCAGAGCACATTCACCATAACTACAGTAAAAAACAGAAATGAGATTATGATACTGTTTAAATACTTTCCTCTAGTTTGTTTTATCACTTATACAAGCACAGTGCATGATCTTACACGTTGTTATTATTGTACTTATTAAAATTCACACCAATATTAATTTTAGAGAAGACTGAAAGGGATTAAAGCATTAATTGTCTCACTTTCTAAAAATAACTGCCTTTCCAAAAGAAACCACCACCCCCCCAAAAAAAAGTCTCTAAGATTCGAGATAAAATTTCTGTCTTGCAGAGTTATGTTCGTATTTTTGCATCAAAAGCCAGCATCTACCACTTGAGTTTTACAGTCCAACAGAGAGCAAATTTGCTTAGAGATAGCATGACAAGTGAGGCTGAAATTTAGGAGCTTTACGACACATTTTTACTGGGTGATTCCACTTTTATCACACTGGCATTTTCCTAAGATGCTGTTACAATCACCCATTGTTCTTTCTTCAGTTTTCATTGGGGCAAATCCCAGTGAATTAGCAACTTTATATTACCCTTGTCACCAGGAGAGACACGCCGCGTACCCCCGAGATGTAAATTTATGGTGCCACCGGCAGCATCTCGAAACAATATAAAGGCCTTATTCTTGTCTGCATCTCAAACGGCACAGGCACGGGAGCACAAAGGTAACCGGGGGGAAGGCTAATTGCGCCGAGGTTAGCGCTGTCTCGTGGAGACACATCTTGCTCTTCTTACCATTCTCCCAACCCTACGCCTCACGCCTCTGCCCCTCGTTAGAAACCGCCGTCTCCCACAACCGCGGCGCAGGACAGGATCCGGCCTCGTGTTTCCATAACTGCTGCGTGAGGGGTAACATTCGAGTCCAACCCTGCTTTAATTTTGAGACCCAAACACGCACGCAGGAGAGCTGTAGGCAACCCTTCCGTTTCAAGGCAGAAACGTGCAATTGTTTTTAATTTCGTTTCCTAACGAAGACGACAAGTCTCCGTGCAACGATCACTGAAGGGGATGGGGCATTTTCCAGTCCCCGTGCCGCGCTTGCCGGCAGCTTCTCCGGGGTGATGTTCTGTTTGGATTGGCCTCGGATCCCCTGCGCTCACCCCCCCGGGACAGGCGTCAGCTTGATTAGAGGGGCTGTATGTGCATGTGTGCTTAAAGGGGGCTTTGAATTAAAACTGTAAGAAAACATCGGCCAGGAGAGAGGTTTTTATTAGAGGCAGCTATTCTCTTATGTGTGTGCGCACCTGATCCGGGGGGAGGAGGAGCTGGCTGTTGTTTTAAGTCTCCCTTTTCTTTAGTGCCGTGTCTGGGCAGGACCCGTATGTCTGGAATGCACCTTAAAACAGCCTTATCTCCGGAGCCGATCATTACATGGCAGGTGGTGGAGCCTACTTTATTTTCTCATTTCTCTTCTTTTTCTTCTCTTCCCTCTAACTTCCCCCTCCACCCCAGGGTAGGAATTTCTGAACCTCAACCAGTAAATGTCGCATGGCTCACACACCTGGAATCCGCTCCTCTCCATCACTGCTCCGACATGGACAAAGAAAAATAGCAGGAGGAGGAATATGAAAAGCCATGACAGAAAGACCATAGGCTACTCCGGGAGATGAATGCCCATAATATTTTAAACTTGCGCAGAAATTTAAAAATTAATGTTAACTTATCTTCCTTTTCAGTTGCCCTAGTTCATGATAAACACAAATTGTTTCCCCTTCTAAAAATCAGCGAAGGCTTCAGTGACACTCCAGAAGTGGTGGCACTCGGCTGGAGAGACAATCTCACAACGCTCCGTGTGCCCCGTGCGAAAAAGAGCCTTTACTGCCCATGTCTCCCAGGAAGCGCTGCGCACGGAGAGCGGAACACCCCCGGGGTACCGCTCATCGTGCCAGCAAGTGCTGCCCACCCCCCGAGCCAGCCAAGGCCGGGGGCTTAAGTAGGACAACATCATTTTTACCTGGACAAGAGAACGTGTAAAATGACCTTCCACCTGCTCACAATGCCCCGACACTATAATCCTTTTAAAACACGGACAGGTTTTGGTTCAGAGCTCTGTAATTGCAAGGGTTGGTTTGGGGTCATTTACACACCGCTGTAATGGTGCGTCTCTGCCGCGCAGGCAGCCCTCCCCGCGTCTCGCCGCAGCAGAGCCATCCGTACCCGCGGCTTTCACGTTTGTGCTCCAGCAGAGCCCAGTGCTTCACCTATTGATGCACAAATTTGCGTGTCTGGAATGAAGGAGGAGTGAGCGCTGCAAAGCCTGGACTAGTCTGACTATTCAGAACTTTACAGATCTAAGATTTGGGTGCACAACGGGCATTTGAATGTGATATCCTCCAACGTGGGATTGTACTGACTGTACCATATCTTCTCTGAACTAACTGTGAAGGCGATGCCATGACAAGTTTCCCGTCACTGCCAAATGGGCCACAGGGAGCTGATAACAAGAGAAAATCTGTTGAAGTCACTGATAGCTGTTTTTGCTTATTTTCTGTTTCAAACCGTGCTTGTGGCACAGCTGGGTTTTGAGCCAGCTGAGCACTTCTGCACAGCCAGTCCGCAGCACCGGGAGGGCAGGAGCCAGCCGGAGCCCCCGTCCCGGCACCCCCACGGCCGCAGCACCTTCCCTCAACTCGGCAGCTCCCGGGGTGGCTTTGGGCAGAGGAGAGCCCGGCGTTGTTGTAACTTGTGCAGAAACGAACCGGCGCAGAAAAGTCTGAGGATCAGAAGTATGCAAAAAGACTGCAACTGTACCGCCTTTGCTCTGCCATCCCTGAAAACATAGCCCACAGTTATACTTTCTGCGCTGGAAAACCCCAGAAACCACAGCACACGAGTAGCGGCGGAGCTGGAGGTTCTGGTTTAATTAAAGGAAGGTTTTATCACTCACAGACTTCTCTGGGCTGGAGGAGCAGGGGCGGCACAGAGCTCGCTTCTGGAAGGGTTCAAGCACCCCCCGGCCCAAAGCCCGGGGCCCGTCAGGGTCTCTGCTCCCGCCCACGGGACACAGCTGCCCTGGAGGGAGAAGGGCAACGATGCTCTCAGTCTTTACCCCTGTCTACTTTTTTTAGCAGAAGGGCATCAGACCTAGTTTTGCCAATACAGCTTAAAGCAAATCATGTCTAATTTAGAGGAGTAAGAAATTAAAAGTCTGCAGGAATCCTTCCACTGCGTCCCATTTGTCTCATTCCCCCTGAAGAGCTGGGAGAAGACAGACTGGGGTGGTGGGAACATACACCCAAAATCAGGAGAAACTCAACAGCATTAGGGCCTGGCACCATGTTATCTTCATTACCTCAATTTACACCCTTGTAAGAGGAGAGGGCACCAGGCTCGGGACTGACCTACACCCAGACAGCAGCTGACAGTGCTGGCGTTTGTCCCCGTTTGCCTCCAGAGGCGAATAAATCTATCCCCCCGCGCAGAACCCGCTGTGGGAGAAGGAGCATCCCTGTCCCGAGGATGCGCATCTGCCGGTGCACTGCTGAGACCGCGAGCGGGGCTGTGGCAAGGAGAGCTCGGGGGCGCCACGCGTGCCCAAGCCCAGCCTTGCTCATGTTTGCATTTTATTTTGCAATCTGCCAAGGCCAAAGTCCCCTATGACCTTATTTCCTACTGTTAGTGGGATGATCACTTGGACACATTTCCTATCGATTCAGCTTTGCCCACCCGGAGCAGAACGGCTGTACGCGTGTTGAGCACCTCACAACACCCCACCGATACAGACCGGGGGTCTCGGTGAGTCTCCCCCCAGGCAGGTGCCTGCCGACCCCCTGAAAGGGGCACTTGCCAGAAATCATTAGGGGACAGGATACAAACGGGCTGTTTCCAAAGCCTCCTGCACAGCTCGGGTGGATCTGTCTCGCTTGTTCACTTTTGAAAAAAATCTGGCTCATAAAGTTACTTCAGGTCTGCGTTTGAAACGATCCCAGGAATAAATGAATCAATATAAGAAGCTAAACACAGAGAGGCATTTGGCTTTGTTTGATTCTTCAAACTTGGAACAATTCAGAGGCAGGAAATCTGCATAAATTATTTGAATAAAATTAACACTCAGCAAATCCCTGGAATTTAACCTTTGTCTTTTTTTCTGGGGCTAGCGATGCAGCCTATTTACTTTTGTGCTAAGGAATAGATTGTGTAATTTTAACCAAAGCTGTTCCCGGTATAATTTAATAGCATCAAAAGGTTTGCAAATTAATTTCAACATCGCTGAACTGATTTTGTAATAAAATCAAACAGAAACCTGCAAAAATTTCTGGACAAGATTTTAGAAATCAAATAAATGATTATTTTTTTAAAATAACTTGAAAATAACTTTCTTTTGAAAAGTTCTTTGCTCTCTTTTTTTTAAAGGAAAATGCATGAAATATAATGAAATATTATGCTAAGAGACAAAGAAACTGCTTAATTCCGCCCAAAGTTTGTAGCTTTGCATGTCAGTGGATGCACTGAGGGCAGCGAGAGCAGCCTGAGCCTGGAGCCCGCAGGGATCTGATCCTCTTCACCGCCTTCACGTCCGTAAGAGCTCTTCAGCTCATCGACCTGGACGTTCTCTTATCAGGGGAAAGCGCCCTTCGCCGAAAACTTTGTGAAACGGTGCCTGCTCCCGGCTCCGCTGGCTGGCGGGTGACCGGGGGAGCGGCGCGTCCTCCTCGTCCGCCCGGCAGCCCCGGGACTGGCGACCAGCGGTGCAGCAGCCCGGGCATTAAAGACAGAACATGTCCCACCAGAGTTTCTGCACATCCCTGGTGTGCCGCCACTCTGAGACGCTCCGCGGCCATCTGCAGCCCGAAGCTGTGTCCCACCGTTGGGATGTAAAGCACCATAAACCCCAGGGGATGTTACAACGGCCGGAGCAATATCAGCCGTGGTGTAACACCTAAACCGCGACACCGTCCTACCCAAGGGCTCGCTCCGATTTTGCTGCAGGATTAGCACTCTGCTGCAGAGGAAAGAAGTCTAAACTAGGGAGAAAGGAAAAAAAAAATAAAATACTTCAGACATCACTTATCCCGCAAAGCCAAAGCGAGCGGTGGCGAGCAGCTGTGTGTGCCTCTGCACGTACTTCTGTGCACACAGTGGCCACAGAAATATTTCTTTCTCTCCTGCACGTCACTGCACATTGTCCTTATTTCCTTTACGAGCACTTACGCTAAAGGCATTAATTGTTTGTGATGGGGGAGATCCTCAGCTCTCAGAATGCCGTTAACTTTGGTGAAAGTCGCGGACCTGGAGCGTGTGCTCCTGAGCCGGTGCCTCTCTTCTTCCCTACATTGTACATTCAAGAATAGAATCTATTCCTTACACTGAGCTGCACAACGGCCGCGCATCCACTTACACTGAGCATCAACTTCAGCCCAGCAGTGGCAGCAAAACCATGTTTGTGCTGCATGTGCAGAGTCTTTGGGGATTTTTACTTAGCTTTATTGTTACATCTGAAATGCAGAAAGAGAAATTCAAATCAGGGAAATGCAATAAACTCTGAGCCTGCTGTTCATCAGCTCATCACCCATTAAAGAGCAGAGTCCTTTATTAAAAAGGACACGTCTTATTAAAAAGATATGAAACAAAAGTGATTTTTAATTTTATTGGGGAGACAGAGTCATTGCCAGAGACAGCCCGTGGCTACGTGTGATGATCAAGTCAAGAGGGAGGGCAGTGAAGCACTAACACAAATATGAAGCTAATAACTTTTTTACTCTTAGGGAAAGTGCCGTTCAATTTCTGGTGCTCCAGGCGTGTGCAGCTTGAGTGGAAATTTAGAGAAATTACATCCACCTGCTTCCATTTCTTACATCCAGGGCCAGATCTTCAGCCAGCGTAAATCAGTTTATCTCCATGCAGCCAGGCAGATTTATGCCAGCTGAAGATGTAGCCCCTGGTCTTGCACTTCAGAATACAAAGCTTTAAAATACAAATGAGCACGAACCCCTTAAAACATTCTCTGCTTGCAGAACTCGGAAGGAAAAACAGACCTCCTGGAGTACCTCCTGCCACCCCACAGGTTGTGCCGTCTTTGAGGCAATGGATGATACGATCCATCGAGGGCGGGTTAAAGTATATACCTAAATCTGAAAATACGGGTCAGTTTTCTTTGTTTGGTGGGGGTTTAAGTATTGATTTTTACTCTTTCACTAACACTCATTGGACCAATGTTTTATTTATGTACTTGGATATACACAAAACCAAAGGGGATTGTGTGCCTGCCCTCAGCCTTAGGAACCCGCTTGGCTGCCCACTACCTCCGGAGACATCTGCACACACTCAATGCTTTTGTGCACTGTATTCCAGACCTCTGCATGGAACAAATGAACAGCAGAGACACAAACAGCGGTATCTCTTTTTCCCTTACCGGACTTTTCTCGGAACAGACAGAGAGCAAAGGTGAGACTGTACCGCTGCTCCTCAACAGCTCAGGTAATGCGCCTACAAGAGCCACCAGGTCGCAAACAAGGCCAGCCACAGGTAGAGACCATCCCCTAAGGAAGAGTCGTTGCTTATCTGTCACGTGTCGCCTACACAGCACGTACACCCTTCCCGCCAGGCCAGCGAGATGCGAGCGTAAGGCGCGTGGGCGCTGAGCTCTGTCCTTCCGACGAGCCCCCTGAGCCCCGGCGCTGCCGCCCCCTGCGGCTCCACCGTGCCGGGGATGCTGCGGTCCCACGCCAGCCTGGCGTCCCCCCAGCGCAGAGCAGCCCACCGCGCGCCTCTGCGCAGGTACGGCACGACACGGAGAAGGAAAATACTGTAAATAGCACCAATGTGGGATCCGGTGGGTCTAGTTTATTTTAGCTTTGCAGCAGGAGGGAAGAGCAGCTTCTCAAAGCCAGCGGCTGCGTGAGGCTTTGCAAGTACAGACAAAGCACAGTTTGCATGAGATTGAGAAACTGAATATACCTGTGAGGCAGTGACTGATGTCAGACTCCCCCGGCTGCTTGGTGCCTCCGCTACAGTAATTCCAGAGCAATACATTGACGAAGCAAGTTGCTTCATGTTTGCTGCCTAGAAAAAAAAGGAAATTAATTCAAAGCGGATGAGAGTTTAGCTGTGGTACTGAGCGTTGCTGGATGCCTAATGAAGGACAGTGGTTGCAAAGTGCGAGCTGTGGACCTGCAGCACCTGTACTCAGATTTGTGTGAAAAGGGGAAGTCTCGTGACATCGGTGGCAGATGCTTTAAAACTGTAACACAGTCAAGGACCAGCCAAGGACCACAGTGCGTCACCTTCAGTTCCAGGCGTGCAGCAGGACGTCTGGAGTCACTGACCTGGCTCGGGGGCGGGTGACAGACTGCCCGGTGCCAGGGCAGGAGGCACCAATATGGCACTAAGGAGGTTTTTTATCTGAGCCCGGGCAGACAGACAGGCAGACACCTCCTGACGCAAGAACATCACTTGTTCAAGTCAGGTGAGATGCGCAGCGATGGAGCCACTGCTTCCACCCGAGAGCTGGTGGGCGACACGGCGCAATCCGGGGAAGGCGCACAGCCGGGTCCCGCTCCAAACATCCTCCTTGGTCAGATCTAAGCCCTTGCCAAGAGCCTGCCAGCCCCGAGCAGGGACCATGTCCCGTCCTGGTCCTGCCTCGACTCTCTCCAGTTTCAGCAAAAGATGCTTCTTGACATACTCCCAGCTAACGCCAGGTTCAGCCATGAAAAGCCTCAGGCAGAGGCAGGGTATGGAAATACTTGCAGAGTTTCAGCTTGACTTTCTACTTCCTTGTTCTGGTAGAGATATCGAATAACTCCCTCCAAACGTGTTCAGATGGAGGAGCTTAAACAGGGCAGAGCGGTGTCAGATAAAACCGCAGCCGCGCTGGCGCTGGCACACGCTGACAAGGAGATAACTTGCGCCCATCCTGCCACAACAGCCTCTTACGGCCACCCCGTGTGGACCATCTCTGAACCCTCCACTCCGAGAGGTGCCTTGAGGACACCCCTAAAAGCAGGTTATCCCCCGGTGCAGCCAGTGGTGCCAGGGCACGGTCCGCGGGCAGGCGCAGCGTTCCCAGTTTATCGGGATACGGCCGGGCACGTGCCAATGGGCTGTCAGGAGTGTGGCCGGGACGGAGCAGGAGCAAACCTTGCTCCCAAGTCCCAGACTATTCTTTGAGAGCCACGTGGGCATCCTTAGGCATGAAAAGGAAACGGAGCACATAAGGGTTTCCATTCATGGCAGAGTCTCCCGTGGCAGAGTCCTGCCCACACAAAGCCTAGCTGACACGGGGGGAGCATGGTTCGGGCGTGAATTCTCTTTACAGCTTTTAAGCTCAGCCCCTGGGTGCTCTGGCTCTGCTTCGCAGGAGCAAAGGAAGAATTCTGCATTTTTCTCAAGGGGATGGAGGGGAGCAAGTCTCTGTTTTTTCTGGGAACACCTACGATGTCTGCAAAATTACCTTCTGTCCATCCCAAGTCAAGATAAATCACTTGTGTCTTTACAGCAGTTAATGCAGACTTTTTCACTGTTCATGAAGTGAAGTCAACCAAAAAAAAAAAAAAAAGACTTTTTATCTGTGAAATGGCTTTCGTTCTTGGCTGAATAAGACAGATTCCCTACAGTAGCATCTATGTTTATAGTTAACATTAGTTTATTACACATCCAAAAATGCCCTCTCAGAACATGAAAATACAAGATAGCATCAGTAGGGAAGCTAACGCCTCGCTCAGTCATTAATAGAACAACGACATACTGGGATTCTGCATAAAGCCCCTATATATCAGGTCTGCAAACAGGCAGAATGTAAAACACGGTCTCACGTGGTAGGGATTTTGCTGAGACTTAAAAATCTTCAATTTTTAAAAAGGCAAAGGGATCCAAATCAAACCTGAGCTGCCTCTCTTCCTTTGTCTCATTATAATTGTCGTCATCAAAAATCCAGAGCTGAGATGTCACCTTAGACAGGAGAGCATGGGAATACACATTGCAACAGTAAATAATGCAAGAGCAGAATATTAGTACACAGCATCCGGTTCATGTCTTTTGCTCGAGTGATGCTGGAAGGTAATAACAGCCCATCATTTGCAAGTAGAGTACCTTGCAGTTCTTAATTTTTTTTTTCCCAAGGTGTGGTCAAAGTTACTGAGGTAGACACTGTTCATCGAGTGAATATGCCCTGAAGCTATGCATCCCACACTGGGAGAGACAGAAGACATAGGGGAAGCCTAAAACGGGAGCCACGAGCCCCCAGAGGTGGCAGCCAGCACGTCGGCACTTTGGCTGTCCCCCACACACGCGGGCTGTCCCTGTCCCGGGGCAGCAGAGCACTCTAAGACGTACAGAACCCAAACCACGTGCATCACACCTTGCCAATAGTTTTTTTATTGCCCCAGCGACCCGAGCCCCCGACCAGCGAAGCCCGTGCGGAGGTTTGGTGTTACAGCCATGCCATTTCTAACACGACCCGTTTCCGTCATCCCAGAGCCCCGCTGGAGCCGCGAGGCAGGGCCGCAACTCGCCACCCGTGGGGATGTGTCTAAATAACCGCCCCGGCAAAAACACCGCGCTTCTGACCAAAATAGTTAAATTAACGTTATTAGTGTTGGCTCGGCCGCAGCCCCGGTGACTTCCAGCAAAGCGGAGGCATACACTTTAAATACTTCTCTGAGCCCTTTCATCTCCTGCTCAACTAAAGCCGCACATATACCAACACTCCTCTGTTCCCCCCAATCTACATAAAGATCAGAACATCAGCTATTATGCAGAATTATTAAAATTACCCATCTCTTATTTTAATACACGGCTCTGAACAGAAAGGCGCGACCGTTCCCACAGCGGGAGGTCAGGAGGGAGCTGCGGGGGCTCCCGTCGGCCACCCCGACCCGCGGGTCCGTCCCCGAGCCCCTCCTGAGCCGCGCTGCCCGCGTCCCCGCAGCACCGCCCCGGCACGGCGGCCCCTCTGCCTCCCACCTCCCGGTGGGATACGGCACGGGGTTTGCATGGGGCCCCCCTTCGACTAGAGGTTCAAAGACCACCATCCCCCAAAGAAGGTGATTTTGCCTTTGGAGATGTCACTTACAGCCACAGAAATGGAAACAATTGGGGTTTTTCCCTTCAACACAGCGAACTTCGCATTTCAGACTGCGCTAAACAGCCGCCATTCTCCGTGCGCACATTCCTAAACGCTGCCAGTACTCGACTTGGTCGGAAGAATGAAGCCTCAAATTAAAAATTATTTATTTAACCGCCATATAAAAGAATCTGGGTGTTACTTTAACACACCCAGCTAAAGCCGGGGTCCACGCACACGAGCACACGTTATCCAGGGCAGCGTCGGGACTGCCCCAGCCTCTCCGGAGCCGCCACGCGCGGCGCACCGACCCGCGCGGCGACGCTCGGGTGCTGAGTCGGTCTCTTCGGATTTGAACGGGCATTACCGGGCAGGGAAAGCTCCCAGGCAGCGTTGGCTCACAGATGCACTGTTAGCCTCGAGAGCATCGCAGGACAAGTCCAGACAAGGCAAAGCTGAATAAGGCCAAAGAAAGGAGCGTTCCCAAAGGCGTGTCCTTGGCCCGGGCTGGAATTGCTGCTCAGATAAGCAGCGTGTACCGTCATGTCAGGGGAAGGGAAGGGCTCGGGTTGCTCACAAACCGCGCGCTGAGCCGCAGACAAAAGGCCGGGAATGAGTTGACAAAGCCTCAGCTCGGCGTGCCGGAACAGCCCCGCGGGGCCGCCTGTCCGGCCACGGGCACCCCGCGTCCCGCAGAGCCGGCGTGGCGCGGAGCAGACGCTGGGGACGGGCACCAAGGCCACGGCGGAGGCGTTAAAGGCGGGAGTGGGTCGAACCAGGACCTGAGCTGCTACGTCTGTCCTCAGCGCGGTCACCTCTCCCAGCATCTCTCTTAATTGCTCACGTCAAATGCCAGGAGAGACTTTTCCCCCGGCACGCAGTCACAAGCAGATGCATAGTCAACTTTTAAAGAGTTGTTTCCTACTTCTGGTCAGTAAAAACACAAAAAGAACCCAGAACAGAAAACACATTTCTCAGTATTTTCAGCTTCACTCAAGTCATAAAAAATCACTTTGCCGCATCCCAACTTCTTAACATTACCCATAAATGGATTCACGAAAAAATATCAGAAAAGGCTAGAATGTTATGAAAAAGCATCCAGAAGCCAAGTATACTTATCCAAACTAAACTTAAATTTTTCACTACTACAATTTGAAACTCAGCTTCGTCAGCACTTGTAGTTGGAGGACGGAGTCAGAACAACCGCGGGTATTTTTGCTCTGGGAACCCATCTGTACCCGTAAGTAGCGACTGCGTAACCCCACTGCAGCAGCACGTGCCCTTTCACAAGAAACCTTACGTTCCCCAGAAAACAATCAAGATGGCACAAGTACTAAATAACACTGCTTTATCTAATAATTGTTTCATACAAACTGAGGGATAAACATTGTTCAGCCGTGCAGGGAGTTTTTCACCAAAGGCTGACGTACGCCTTCGTACGGAGCGGCAGAGCAAAGCTCACGATTTCCCCCTGCGCTTGTGCTCCACCGAGAGAGCAAATCCGAGATTGGGGGTCTGGAAGATGTTTGTGCCCAAATCCATCACTTAGAAACTGGGGCAGAAAGGGCACCGCCGTGGCTGTGCAGCTCTCTGCATTCCTCTGTAAAAGGAACGTGCTGGCACACGCTAAAGGTAACAAAAGTGTCACTGCAGGAAGCGAAACCTACCCTGCGCGGAATCACAGATTCATTGCAAGAACTGGGGGAAAAAAGGTCTCTGCAAACAACGTCAGACCCACCAGCAGTGTTCCCATCCGCGCCCTGAGCAGAAGATGGTGCAAGTCAGACTTAGCTGCTTCTGAAACCGCAAGATCAGCCTCGTGCGCCGCAACACCCCCTCACTAACGTGCCGTCCCGCTCACGCATCACCCCGCCAGCTGCAAAACCGCCTTCGTGCTGCTCTGTGTCCCGAGTTGTGGAATTTAATATTCCCTTCTGTTTGCACACGGGCAGAGCTTCCCGGGAACGGCCCGCGTGAGCCAGGGAACAGGAATGAAACTAAAACCCAACAACTTTTGGGAAAAGCCTTCAAAAAGTGTTTTTCACTTTGGTACAATAACTAAGATATCGACACCTCCTGGGGGGGAGGGGCTGGGTCTCCTGTTATAGTGGGTTTACAGCAATATAATTCACTTATCGTCCTCAGACATACCGGCGACGCGCAGTCCGTGCAGCTGCAGACGCCTGCCCGTAGTGCTTCCAAAGAGGTTCAGCTTTATTGCTTAGGGCTTCCCTAGTTTAAAAAAAGAAATTGTGCCTGTAGTCCCCAGATTCCTTGGAAAACAAGCTATCCCGTCCCCCCCATCCACAAGAGTTAACAGATTCTTTAAAATGTCTGTTATTGTGGAATGTAACTTTTTAGCGTTGTTCTAAACTACGGAACAGAGGGAGGAATATGACCTCCATATTGTCCAGGAAATAGCTTTCTGCGAGATTTAACTTTCCACCCTGTGCTACGTTTCTCTGTACATTTTTATAGTATAACTAACACAGATCTCTATAGACATAGACCTGTACCCACGTTCAGTTACATCAGCTCCCCGATACGCTCCCTCCTTAGCCCCAAACCTCTGCCCTCCGTTATTCCGGTAGGGCAGGAGCACGCAGCACGCGATGCTCCAGCCTGGGCACGGGCAAACAGGGCTCCAGAGATGCCGCTGCTGACGGAGAGACAGAGAGCACAGACCGACAGCTAACACAGGGCCAAATGCTTCTTTCAGGGCATTAAAAGGGCACTAAGGCATTAAAATTCACAGAGAAGTCAGAGATTTCATCTTCTCTGCTTAGAAGTTCATTCCCTGTGAAGGTAGATGCCAAGATTTCTTTCTTGCAGGGTTATTTTTGGTCGTGGCTTTTTTTATTTTTACAAACATAAAACTGAAAAGTATATTCCTTAGCAGTGCTCCGGTGGCTTTAGGCCACATACATCAGCTTAAAAGGTTTATTTTTAAAGTACTGTCGCATTAGTCTTGTCAGCAGGACGATGCATTCTGCCTTCTTGCTCTCAAACCCGCGTGCAGCCCCCCCGCGCGCGCAGAGCGCTTTCATTCCGGAGCGACCTGTGACAGCGGAGCCCGTTCTGCCTGATGGCTCTGCCCCGTGTCTCTCGGCACAAGTGTCTCTGCTCTAAGGTTCAGCCGGACTTTGCAGCTGCGACTCGCTGAGCGCGATGAGTCTGAGCTGCCCCGGCCAAAACCCCGCGTTAGGGTTGTTGGTTGGTCCGATCCATCAGACGTGACGCCTGACGAACGTGGGGTTGGTGGAAGTTGTCTCCCACACACTAACCTGTTCCATCGCGCCTAAAGCTGTGCGGCTTTTAGGGTTACTCGCAAACGCCAGTCAGGGAGCGACGTGTTATTGCTGAACTGTAACGAACGCGGGAAGGGATAAACTGATAACCAAAGTTTGCATTTTATCCATCTTCTAATGCTGCCGGTTTTATACCCAGATCTAATGACCAAGCAAAAATTTAATAGCACATAGTTATGTTCTAAAGCAGAAATTCAAGAATTAGTATAAATTTCAGTTCTTGGCCTCTTTGCAGACACAGAAAATGCGAGTAACCTTCCAATAATTAACACACAGCCATTCTGTCTTATCTTCAAAGGCAGAGGAGAAAAGGCCTGCTACCTTCAGAGCCTTGGGATACTGTTTTACAATTAAGGTATAATCAATCTTTAATTATTTCGTTTGAAGATTATTTAAGCCCTTCCCCTACGACAGCCCCTTTGGGAAGCCTTAGCAGAGACGGGGCAGCAGCTGCCACATTTCTTCATCCCCCAAAGATGCTCTGGAGCAGCGGCGGGAGCCGACACGGCCGCGCCGCAGCATCGGCCCCTGCGGACCTTGTGTTGGTGCAGCTATGTTGGCAGAAAGCGCAGTTTTTACACACAAATTAATATACACCAGCGCATCATGTAGCGAGAGAAGATATGTTGGCACAGAGGCACCTCATTGTCTTCTCAAGCAGCTTCGTGTCCATATTAGCTCTCTTCGGCAACACGACTGCATCCCCACACCCGCACCACCAACGGCTACAGACTCAGCGTTTTGTTGATGCTCAAACTGATGTACTTCTAAGTTGCTCCTGTCAACAGTCGCTTTTTTCCCCTGACACAAACCTGCATCACATGAACACTGTTGGGGGGTGTTATTTTTCTAGTTACTGAAACAGCAGAAAAGACCATCTTATCTACATTTAAAGGTCGTGCTTCCTCCTTTTTCCTGGTTTAATGCACCAGGATCGAGCCGGTTATACTTCATACTGCTGAGAACGGGTGAGTCTGAAACAGCAAAATGAAAAACGCTATGGAAGAAACAGCGAGGGTTCCAATTTTCTACTTTACTGGAAAGGCAGAAAGATCCTTCCTGGAGTCTCAGCACCCGCAGGCACGCTCTTAAACTCAGCCTTAGTTTGCCATCCCATAAACACTGGTGGGAAATACAGAGCTAACGTGATGTGTCACCAGCGTCCTTTTATAAGCCCCGAGCGCTGTGTTGAAACATGGATGTGGCACCTCGAAGTAACAGTGCAGGAGAGCAGGTTACAGCTTGTTGGCTCTTTTCAGTGGCGTCTAAAGTGAACGGTCCCTTCTGAAGCAATCAAGTGAAGCCGAGCAAAAAAAAATGTACAAATAATTTTTCCTCAAAAACTTCCTTCTTTTAAAGAAGGAAATATTTTCATGGAAATGGTCCCTGCCGCAAAGACAGAACTAAATCTCCTCGAAAATGCTTCTCTTTCTCTGCTTCTCTATTTTCCATCCTTTCCTTTTTCAGCTTACATTTTTCTTTTACTTCTTTAGTGATGAAAGAGGAGAACAAGGGGGAAATGGCAAAACCAAACTTTGCCTAAAAGAGTCTAAAGTCTCAATTTTATTCTTTTTTTCCAGAACTCATAACAGAATGGAAAGTCCAGCGCTCCGTTATGCTGCCATGGATTCATTTCCCACCCCGGTTCAAATTGAGAGGGGCTCTGCTGAAAACAACAGGGCAAGACCTCGGCCTCTGTGCCGGGAGCGCAGACCCCACGAGTCCCCCCGCCCTGGCGTCTGCCGGCACCTTTCCTGTGACTCCTCTGCTCTGGAAAGGCCGCCTGCCATGTGTCGCACGCTCGAACTTCACTCAGAGCAGCCCTGACCCCCTCCCGCTCTGCCGCTTCGCCCCACGCTCCCCACGGCCAGCGCCCGGGGGAGTCCGGCCATGGAAGAAGCGCTGTTCCCTGGAAATGGCAGCGGGAAGCTGGGAGCCTTCCCGCTCCGCTGCAGGCTCATTAACGCCGAGCTCTCGGGAAAGATGCCCAGGACTGCCAAGGATACATACTGCAGTGGAATCGGATGCCTCTAAAGGAAGAAAAGAGCCAAACGTATTAATGTGGAAGAGGCAGATACTTAACTGCGCTGCAGAACCAGGTGTGCTCGCTCATGCCAACTCCCATTGCCAAAGGGGGAATGGGAACAGAACAGAGGCAGTGTTTTCTTTTAAATTTGGAAGTGAAAGGGAGAAAGTAAACTTGCATGGAGCCTGGGGATGGGGAGATGACAAGCGAGGTTGGTGTAATCAGTTTTCTTTCCTCTGCAAGTTGCAAATGAGCAATTATGGCTGAGAATATTTGAAATAAAATTACCGGAACCTGTCATCAGTTGACTGACCTCAGTACAGATGCCTTGCCGAACGAGCAGTGCCATGGGAGTCTGGGCTATATCAAGCCATTAAGGATCTAGTGCCATTTAATGTAGACGTGAATTCATCAGGACAAGTGCCCCGGAAACATTTGGGCATGTTCCGCCTTTTTCCTTGCAAGTTCCAGTAGATGCACTCTTGTCTTAAAGCTGCTGTAGGTGCCCTATGCCACCTCAGAGACATCTGCTTCTGTTTCATCGAACGGTGAAACACTGCACCCGTCCTGTATCACTGTGATGTAAATGAGAACATCGTTTCTGAGCAGCTACCACCAGAAAGCAACAATGCCTGCGAAGAAGACTTTAAAAAGAAGTAACAGTAATCGGTAATTCAAATGATAGAGCTGTAGTCTCAAACAAGTGGTCAGGAAAAGATGGTACAAGGATAAGTCTCAAAGAAACCTAAGCAAGTCTCAATCTTTCTCGTGTTCTCTATTGTTCTGGAATACAAAGACTTTCTTACAAGCTTTAAGTCTTAATTTTGCAACACGTATTTCTCACTATTCACAGCAATAAGCTTCAGCACGTGCCCATCTCCACAGAGACAGGAGCAGCTGAAGAGACGCTCTGACTGAACGATGCCCGTGCTGGCGCCGGCGCTGAGCAGACCGAACCGAGCTCCCACAGCAAACACCACAGCTCTCACCACAGCCATGGTTTGAGGAGGCTGCAGGAGACCGGAGCGAGGAAGATGACTCCCTATGATCAAACAAGGGTTCTTGGCTTCACTTCAGAAAGGTTACCAGATTGTTTTCCTTTTATGCATGTGGGAGAGTAAGCGCTGCAGAGGGAAAGGGCGCAGGAAGGCTGAGCACGCTGCAGCACGGCAGCGCCCAAGAAACCACGCAAAACAACAGCGAAGCGCAGTGTTACTCTGTGGTTCAGTCTTCTGTGATGAGAAATATTAAGAATGCATAGTCTGAGGGCTCCATTTAATCCTTACTCCTATGTAGGCAGTTGCTTTATAAAGATATTTTTCACAATCATAAATAAACTTTGGAGGCGAATGGGGGAAAACCCTCAAGTAATTATTCTCCACCCGCCTGTGGACTGAATTTACAGTGGGCAATTTCAGGAGACGTGGCCCTGAGCTTTCCTCTGCTGTGTTTGATGTCTCAAACCTGCAGACCAAGTAAATAATTTGATTCCATTTATTGGACAAATTTAGAGGTCAAAGCTGACAAGCCTTCAAGACCACACAGGTTTCCTCCGTCGAAGCCAAACGCTGGAATGTGCCTTTCAGATACTGCAGGGAAGAGCCTTCATCCCCTGACATATTTCCATCAGCAGGGTTTGAGAGCTTGCAGCAGCAGTTTTACGAGGTGTTGGCAGCTTTTTCCACCTAACGGGTACGTGTTGAAAGTTTAAGGGAGCTGATAGCTGAAAAGATTGGGTATTATGGAAGAGCACTGCGTTCCTCCCCAGCTGTCCACGCCACAGCCAGTCCCACCGTACCTGTCCTTGGCAGCAGTAGTTGTAAACTTTAAGGCAGTTGTTATTTTGCAGTAGCAAATAAAACAAATAAAGAATGGATTTCTATCAAAAAGAACTACTGTCCCAGCTTCAAACTGTGTGGCAGTGCAAAACTGTGGAGATTTTGGCTTATTGTTTTGCACAGGCCTCGGAGAATAAAAGCAAGCAGCGCATCGTGATAACCTTCAGTGTGTATTTCTCAGAAGAAAAACCCTGACTTCCTTTTCTCTAAAAGTGTTCCAGCAGACGCATTTATAGGCTGGTTTGTTCACCTCCACGTTTAAAATGTGTGGCCAAAAAATCAGAACTTTTTAATCACAATTGCGGGTAGTCACGATGGACACTGCTGCTCAGTGCCACGCAGCACAGTCAGCGTCAGAGCAGCAAACCCGGAGAGCTGGCTCATAACCACAGCGCCCCGAACTCAGAATCTCCGGTTTATCCAATGAACAAACAGAAAAGCGGGATTTGTGCACTGTCCTTACATGGAGAACAGTGTGAAAGAATGATAGTAAGTTGTTAGTGCTACAAAAAGAAATAAAGAATTGAAATTTATTATTTATTTATTTATTTACTTAGTTACCTATACCCTGCTTCACTGGAAAGGCAAACTAATTGAAATATTTTTGATTCGTGCAAACCAGTAGACTTAAAAGATCCAGAAGTTATCTGCCTTCCAGAATATTTTTGCTAAATGCAAAGTACGGGCAGCTCACAGCTCAAGCCCGTCCCGCAGAGCTCTGCCCAGCCGTGCCGGGGGAGCTGAAGGGCAGACCCCGCTCCGGGAGCACCGTGCCCGGTGCCGGTCAGGTGGTTGGGCACCTTCCAGCCCCGCACCCTGTGGAAAAGGAGGGCAAAGATAGAGGTTTAAAAAAAAAAAAACAAAAACCAAAAAAAAGGAGACTTGACTGGGTGACACAACAGTCAGTGCCACTCCAGGAGCCTCACCGCAAACTGGCTGCCTCCAGAGCCGGCCTTAAAGCCGTTGCATTGAAGCCCTCTAAGAGCATCCCTACACTTCACAAAGTTTTTCTATCCCAGTTCTTCGCCAGGAGACACCCCGATGGCAGGTTTTGCTGCCTGAGTTACTATTTAGAGGGATTACATTACGGCCCCAATCTCACCACCCACCGCACGCTCCGGAGCTCGCTCCGAGCGGGTTTTCCAGTTCCTTAACAGCAAAACAAAGTGTTTCTCATGCGGCAAAGCAAATACAAAAGTTAGGCGATTTCATCTGACGAAAAATTAAAGCATTCTCTTTCAAGTCGGTGACCGCCAGTACTAAAGCTTTCAAAAATAAGTCGTTTGAGAGCGAGAGACCGCCCGGGACCGTCCCCTTTGGGGATGCGACAGCACCGCAGCCCGCTGGCGTCGGGCTCTCCGGGTGCTTTTTGCCGACCTCGGGGCTCCGGGGGAGGGCAGGCGGGCCNAAAAGGGCCCTTTCGGGGCAGCCGCCTCTCCTCCCCTCGCCAACCTCTCCCCGGCACACCCCAGCGCCGCCGAATAAAGGACCGCTCCTTTTCTTCCGTTCCACCTCCTCTGGGATTCTGTTCAAAAGAAGGACGAAAAAGACGAAGAGAAATAGGCCCCGAATTTATTTATTTACCAGCTGCTTTACTTTAGTTTCTGTCTTCTTAATTTTTTTTTTATTATTATTATTATTATTTTATTTTGGTTTAAAGTTAAGTAAAGCAGCTGCAAGACGGGATTGGTACCCAGTTAACCGAGGCAGGTGAGTGAACGGTATTGACCACGTGTTCTCTGTATTGTATAAAACTGTTGGGAACTGGGGGAGCATCATGGCTGGGAGGCACTTCGGATAGCAGCGGTTTCTTTGGAGACAAGACACAGGAGGCTGTAACGAGGTATATTGATACTGTTCATCCAGCAGAAGCGCGGCTCATTGCGTGCGGCTGTGACCACAGCCGCCCTTTGCTGTTGGGAAACTGAGGCCAGGAAACAGCTTTTAAAAGGAAAAATGCAAACTTCTTAAACTTTTCCTATTGGTATTTTAAGTCATAAATAATAGTGAAGCTATTCAAAGCAGCAAGTGATGATAGATGGAGAGATTCCCTAAAAAATATTTCCTAAACTGGCAAGAATTATGTGGTTATCAATGGCCTTTAAGAACGATGTAATTCGGTTAGAACCCATGGAGTTGCTCTGGATATACACTAGTGCAGTGAATACGAGATTTGAGCAGCCATCTAAACTGCCATTTGTAAGAATTTAGTTTATTTTCTATCAGTTGATTCTGCTCTTGATTTTCTATGCAAAGCACTTGAAAAATGTTTTCTTTCATAAACTTTTTCATGATATCTCTGGATAAGTAAGTAGACATATTTGTTATTTTTCCTTTTAGAGAAAGTTAACTTGCGTTAGTTTGATGAGTTTGCTAAGCACTCTGCAGTCCCGAAGTCCTGGACTGCTTTGTGGATGCTGAAGTAGGAGGCAAGGTGAGCTCTGTCCTGAAGAGACAGAGCTGCTCTACGGGACCCGAGGCGGCGGTGGGCGCGGGTTGCTTTTCCCCTCTGAGGATGTCTTATTTATGCTCTTGTGTACCAGCGAGAGAAGAGTCCCAAGGCTTGCTCGCTCTCTTTTAAGACAGAGAATCACGAGCTTTGTAAGCGACTGCAGCTGCTGCTGGAAAATCAGGTTCCTCTCCAAGAGCTATGTGCGGTGGCAAAGCCAACTACAAATGTAACTTTTACAATATAGTAAAACCTGCTCAAAAGCAAAAGAAATGCAGAGCTGTTTTCCCTTTAAAAAACAATAGCAGCCAATTTCAACAAAGGCTTTGGAAAAGTGTGAAGGTAACACTGGAGTAAGGCAGAAAGACGGAAACCCCTGAATGAGCTGCAGAACATGCTTTGAGTAGGAACATTTCCCAGAAAATGCCTCAGCAAAGGTCATTTCCAGACATAACACCTGGATCAGGTTGGGGTTACAGAAGAGTGCTGCTGCCTCTGGAAGTCACACTTACAGTCAAATCTGAGCTTCAGAAAGCAGTTTTTACTCATGCTTATTTTTAAATACAAGCTTATGTTACAGTGAAACAAATTATTATATGCTTTTCTAACCAGGATTATGAGCTACTGGCACTTTTGAGAGCACGCAGGGCATCGCACTGAAAACTTCAAGGGCTTGCAATCACCAGGCCTAATGCGAAGTCCATTTAATGTAACAAATGCAACGAGCTTTGGCTCAGAGCATCTATCTTTACCTCTTAGTTCCCCTATAGACAAAGAAATATAGAAAACATTTGCTCACTTTAAAGTTCAGAGAAGTCCAGTACAATTTTATCTGACCTTTAGCTAAAGGTTTGCTGCTTTTGAGGATGCAGCACATCTTTGCTACTGCTCAGGTAGATGCAGGAGGCTGCAGCCTGACTCTCAAGGCTTCTCCCCAGGGAGAAGCAAAACCCAAGTGGTATCTCATTAAAAGGTTGAGCACACACCTCCCCCCCATACTGGTAACCTTTAATTTACTTTAAATTTGTTGTTCAAGACTGAGGGGTAGTTAGCCGTTGGAGGTGGGTCCCTGGAGCTTGTATTTCAAGTTTTCATTACCATTTTTTAATGTAAGATTTTGTTGATAAGCACCTTGACTTCATAATCCGAGCTGTTCCCGGAGGAAGCGAAGCCGGCCTCGCAGCTGTGGATTTTCTCTGCTGGGCGTACTGGCTTTGTGCATTCCAGGCACGGAGGGGTTAATAGCCGGGAGCGGGGCATTAGGCGTTTGCGGTGCTAAAGCCCGTTGTAACTTGCCTGATAAAAGGCATTTCAAATAAGCCAGGATTGCACAGAGGAATGTCAGTTGATGGGTTCCTGCCTTGGCCACCCTTTCTCAGGACTTACCCAAACGCTTTCAACATGTCCTGACAAAACGAAGGGAGAGGCTTCAACCCAGCAACAGACAGCGGGTTTAGATTTAAAAGCAAGAGTCAGAGAGAAACACCCTAAGCTATTTGTTCTGTTAAATCCTCTATCAGCACCTCCATAGTGGGGGCTTTTGTGGGTTGGCTTTTTTCATCTTTTCTTTTTTAGTTTTTTAAGTACAGGCAAGCATTTCACTTCATCTTCAAGTCAAGTTTTTGCATCCCAACCTATCTTTTAATTTGCTTGCACTTTGCAGCTTGGGAAAAGTTGAAATCTTAAGTTACCCAAGTGCATGGGAGAGTTGCCAAAAGGTGTTACTGCTCAGAACCAGACCCTTCGGTTACTAGGCGCTTCCAAAGTCCCACTTTTCCCAAGAATGAAGGAGGCAGGAACTGTGGCCTGGCTCCATTAATTTGGCTTCGTGTTCCTGTGAAGCAAAGCCACACAAATTGGAAAAAAATATTTGCCATTCCTTGCTGGGATATGGTAAACTTCCATTTCACTCGTGGGACTTGTGTATTTCAGGGTAGATTTTTTTTTTTTTCATGTTTTCAATTCTTTAGATGAGAAGCCACATGCAATGCTAAATATATGCATTATATTCAGACTCCAGTATTCGTTTTGTAGATAAAAACAGGACATATCTAAAAATAGGAAAATATTTCAACCTATCATCAGATTCCTTTGCAAGAATCTCAGAAAGATCTCTACTGCATTGATGCAGGGATGGGTTGGGGTTGGTTTTTGGGCAGAGGGAGTATTTCTAACAGTCTTAATTTCCTTTATTTTTGTCTTTCACAGATTGGAAGCTCTTCAGAAGAGGCTACACATCTTTTAGAGGGTTTGGACAGTGCTTTGCTTCACTATTTGCATCTTCATAGTGCCGTAGGGAGATCCCATAACATACATAACCCATTTCACAGGTGCGGTGAGGTGTGTGCATGAGCAGTGGCAGCCTGGCAATGCCACCTCGGGACGAGTGACGCGTTCCTTGCCCCGCTCTCTGCCCGTGCTGTACACGAGGTCTGAAGGGAGCAGACTCCAATTACCCCATCACGTGGGGCTGTGACTAAGTAAGATTACTTCTCCCCCATCCAGGCTAAAGGGAAGCAGTAACTTAATACATTCCCATTATTGCCAAAGGTCTTGAAAAAGAACCAGCACGTAGCAGAAAACTGCCTGCTGGCATTCTTTGGATTTTGCAAATTCAGGGGTTTAAGGCCAGAAGGGACTATGGTGATTATCTTGTTGGACCTCCCTTGTCAAAGCCATAAAAGCTCAAACCCTTGAGCGTTTAATCTGGAGAAGCCCCTGGTAGTTTAAGACCTTCAAGAGATGGGGAATGGCCCTATCCTTTGGTAAGTTGTTCCCACAGTTAATGTTACAAAGTGAACCTGACTACTTTGTTACAGGCTAAAATTAGACTGAATGGAAAATGGAGATGGGGGGGGGAGGGGAAATAATGAAAGAGCAAATGAAAGTTTCAGCCCATAGCATCCCTATAAGCACCGGTTGTAGAGTTTCACGCCTCCTACATACACTTCAAACATCGCAGGTGTACCAGCTGTGCTCCCCTGAAAGGTACGGTAACATGCGATAAACTCGCCTGCGTTTTCCAAGTGAAATAAGGACAATCCATGGGTTCTGTTGTCCTTCATTCCACCGGAGTCTGTCTCATACCTAACCAGATTTCAGTGGAGTGAAGCACAAGAGACATGGAGATGAATCAGCAACAAGAGGAACTGCTTCCCACTGACCGAGAAGGGAAACCGCGTGGAAATTTGGATACACCAGGCATCCAAACAGAGCTCGGGCACGCTGGGAAGTGGAGAGGAGCAGTACACGAAGCACTTCAATAACCTGAATATTTCTTGAAAGTCTCCAGTAAGAACCCATTTTGAGAATGTACTTACTTTCTGCATAATATGTAAAGATTAAAAGTCTTCAAAGACCACAAGCTGCATTCTGGAAGGCTTAAATACCTTATTAGCAGGAAATTAAACCCTAATGTGGATAAATTAGATGTGTAACCTCAGCGCTTTCAGTCATCTTCCCTCTAGGATGGTATATCCAGTAAAGAAACCAGAACACAACCTTGGTTTTGTGCACATGCACCACCCCGTGTTCCCTTGAGGATCTTTCTCTGAAGGATCACACCAGCAACGCCTGTTTCCTTCCAACTCCCCTGCCACAATGCCTTCAGAATCCGGATAAATTCCATTAACATTTTAGATGCATTTTTTTGTAATAAAATGAATGTAAATAAGATTTAAGTTGAGGGAGAATTTAGATTTTTCAGGCTGAGAACGAGATAGATCTTTTGAGGTGTCAGTGTAAATTCCTCGAAGGTTAATGCAGTTAAACATATTTGATGCATAAAAGTGTCACATCTAACACTAATCATTCACCAATTGTAATTGCCTTTTCAAAGTCCTCACCTCCCTGAGACGAATGCCCCCAAAAATGAGGTCTGGCAAATTTAAAACAAAAAACAAATGTCTTCCTACCATCAGGACATATTATTTGCTTTGATAGATTTAGTACCAGATTTCAAGAGTTTATTGTCCCGTATTATTTCTCAGCTGCCTGCCTAATCCTTCTTTCCCCCTCCCCCTTCTATTTGACTGACTTTAACAGCATTCAAAAACCACTCGCTGATGGCTTTTCCTACAAACGCGGACCACCGAAGGGTTTGCTCCCTGGAAAGCCAACAGCCAGCTGCCACGCACAGCGGTGCTGAGCTCTTCCAGTCGGCAGCGCAAGTTCCCAAAGCTTCTGACATTTACTTCCAGGCTCATTCTGAAGCATCACACACACCCCGTGTTGGATATCTTACAAAAACTGATTTCCCTGCGTAGTTAGTTAAAGTTACGCTCTATTTCAAATCAAATCATTGGAATAACAGGACCACAACATATTTTCAAACCAGAATCTGGCCAACCCTATACTGTCACAGTTTTCTACACTCTGTTATCTATCTAATACTCCACTCTCTGTAGGCGTCCTGAGATACATAACAACCAAAAAGAGCTCTTGATATCTTTTCCTGAAGTATTTTTCTTCAGGGCATCCCAGAACAACTGAGACCTTTACAAGCCATTCCTTAGAGTTCTGGTAGCAATTAATGGTGGAGGGTAAGAAGAACTGACAACAAATTGGGCTTTTTTCCCTTGTTACGTTTTTAGTGAGACAAAGAGTGAAAGAGCAAGAAGGTAAGTATCACCTGTCAGGCATAAGCAGATGAAAAATGCACGTTCGCTTATTTGCCAATTAAGGGTAATAAAATAAGGGTGCCTACCTCCCCAGTGCCTGGGCAGCGACAGGTCCAGAGGGCAGAACCCTCTGCTGGGAAACCGCTTGGCTCTGCTGGAGATCCCTTGAAGCACCATACTGCACTCGCCGCCTTCTCACCCTCCTCTCCCCGGCTGGCTTCAGCCTCCCAGGCATAAGAGACCCTCGTCTGTAGGGCACCGTGAGCTCTACGGATGAAGACAGAAATGTAGTTGGGTATTAATGATATGCTAAGGAATATGTACAGCACTACCATTAATATATTACGTAGCCATTTGTTCCCAGATGAAGGCCATTTGGGCTAACAGCTTTCCATACATTAAAGCAATGAATATAATGAGACAGCAGACAAACTGCCAGAGCCGCGCATTGCTATGGACAAGTCTATGTCAATCCCCTCTGCAGTTCGCAGAACTCCTTTAAGGGATGACAGGCGCTATGTAAATGCAAGCTCGTTATCAAAGACACCATGGCGCGTTGCTCACATTGACGTAGCACCAGAGACAAGAAAAATCCTCAAGTTACTTTTTGGAGTAATATATGCACTCTAAAGAATGCATATTTCCAGACCTTAGAAAGCAACTGATGGTATAGATCTGGCAATTCACACAAGAAAAAACTTACTTTCAGGCAAAAGGAATGAGATCAAAGCAAAACAGTCAAAAAAGTACCAGCCGGCAGCCTTGGCTCGTGCATTTGGAAGCTGCTGCTTGGCGTTGCCAGCACTGGTACTTGGGGCATTCTGTTACACTTACACTAATCAAAGCGGCCTCATAACACCAGGTACCTCCACGCAGAGACACACGGCCCTTTTCTAGGTGCATCCCCCCGTTTCCCATTTGCAGGATCACTCAGCCACTCCAGATTTAACCGTGTGCATAGAAGAACTTAAAACCTGGTGTCCTTTCCTGCTGCTATTTGTGATTACCGAGTCCTGAAGAACGTCTGTCACTGCAACTTGGTGAGGGGGCACTGGAGAACCCTGTTGAAATGGGTTGATTTGGGGCACATTTATTTGAAGTGTTGGTTACCAACAGCCTCAGTATCAGCTTCACAGAGTACAGAACATGAGCCAGACCAAGGTGGGAGCTGAGCCTACCGAGGGGGAAAGGGGCACAAGAGCAAGGGCAGGAGCCACACCAACTGCTTGGACTTCAAGGACGGCATTTCTTAGACTCGCGTTACAAAGAGACCCACACCACCAACAACCACTTCGACGCCGGTGGCTTTGCAACCTGCGAGCTGCCGCACTCCCAGAACGGGCTTTGGCACAGAAACCCCGGCACAACCCTCTGCGCGGGCACGTCATCGGCTGCGTTGAGGTGCATCAAAAAAGCCTCAAGCAGGGTATAGGCTATAGCCGGCACAGCTGAGGAAAATTACTACAAATAACGACCCCAAGCAGGGCAGCGCTTTCAGCCCAGATTCACTTACGGGGCAGCACAAAAGCAGCAAGCGCGCAGCCACGCCAACTTCCCTGTCAAAAACTAAAACTGGCATGAGCTGAAAGATGCCCGAAATGGCAGGAAAGCAGCCTAGCTTATACCATAAGAAATCTCCATCCTTTTTGATTCTTTCCCATAGGGAGGGAGATGAGAAATAATACTATCGAGCTGAGCTGAACGCCCGGGAAGACAGAGAGCCAGAAAAGCCAGAAGTTTTCAAACTTTTTAGTAGTTACATTTCGGCGTTGTGCCAAAATTCCTCACCTAAAGTCAGTTTTTATTCAGTAGAGCGCTAGGCCTCCAACATCCCCCCAGTACAAGCCTCAGAGCCCTTTCTTTGAGCTGCTTCAAACGAACGTCGCCTTGTGTCTGGTGTTAACTTTGCCGAGCGCTGAAGCAGAGGGGAGGCTTGGATAAGAGGCCCTTTAGAAACCCTTTACAAATGTAGATTTGATTGACTGACTGATTGAACTTAATTGCAGACATTCTCTTAATTGTACACTTAATTACTGACACTGTGTCAAAAGATTTCTGATGCAGCACCTGGAGGACAACCTTGCAAGTGCCAGTCAAAGCCAGCTGCACAAGACATCAGGGAGGTGCTGCACATTGCTACAGCTTGGAAGGGGAAAAATCATAATATTTTAATAATATACAATTAGAGTTTCACCCACCCTCAAACACGCGTGTGCACATACACACAATCACAAATCTCTTCGCAGGGAGGGCATCTAATACATCAGGAACAGAAAAGAAACAAAGAGTGATAATTATGGGACCATGTGACAGTTCCACCCTTTTGTGGTCTCCGCTAATATCTACAGCGTTGGGAGCCGCAGGGGGAGGGCAGTATGCCATCGGCTTTGGCAGGAGTGATACAGCTGCTGGCCACTCTCAATTTAGTAACTCCAGATTTCGCATGTTAGAATTGTAACCAGAAATAAACCCCATGATATTTGTTCAAAGGGTAAAACTCTGAATATTCTCAGCAGTGATTTTGGGTCACTGCAGGTCTTCCTGAAAATAGCTGTGCACGGAGCAAAGATAACAGCATTCTTACTGTTTGTAATAAGAAGCGTCCACAGGAACGTTGTGATTATGGCTCCTATAATTCTCAACAGACAAATTAGTATTTTAGTGAACGCAAAACTTAAAACCCATACTACAATAGCTTCTACGTATAGTGCATATGATTAAAAAAATAAGCGGAAACTAATCTGGATGTGTGCATTTTTTCCTCAAAATATTTTTACCAATAAAGTCATATTTACAAAGCGTTGTTATTAACTAAACGTGCTAGTCAATAAAAACGAGTGGCTGCAGGGTACTGGAGATACTTCCACTACTGCTGCAGGCGAATCATTGTGGGAATCACACCACCACCGGTGCGTTTATCCTCACTACGTTTCCAAGCAGCAGCTCTGTCACTCCTGCCCAGGATCCGCACGCGGAGCGACCGACCTTAACTCTTACCTGGGTCTCGGGGAGGTTTCCTGCCTGTGGTCAGCTCAGGTCACCTACGAGGTCTGCGGCGGAACCGGAGCCGAGTGCCGGGCTAGCGAAAGCCAAGTGAAAGGCAACAAGGCACGGCGATGGGAGGACCAAAGCGAAGCTGAAGGATGGTGAGAGAAGAAGAGAGAAGAGAGAAGGCCGTCTACTGCAAAGCACGGGGGCTGCAGCGGCGACGTGGCTGTCTGCCCCCGAACCCACTCCTCGCACCCAGGCACACGCCGCAGCCGCCACACCTCTCCTTAAAGGCTGTGGATAAAGAGGCACCAAAACTCTGAGTTAAGGTCTGACAACGATGTGGAGAGAAAGAAAACTGAACTTGTCGGAACACCGGTTACGAGTTACTGCCTCGGTGGCCGGGTCTCCCTCCGAAACACCTCTTAGTCTGGAGAAGTCACAGAAACTGGCACCGCCTCTGCCTCCAGTGGATCAGAGCAGGTCTGAAAACAGCCTGGTACACAGGGCACACAGGCCTGCTCGGAAAGAGGGACATCTTCCGGAAAACATCAGCTATAGTTTTAAGCGTCTCTAGAGTCAGGGTTATACAATACATGGCATATCACAGAGACCCTATAAATAACAGCCGCTCAGGTGCTGATGCACAGCTACACTCCTCTAAAACACCCCCAAAAACCAGAGCACACCAAAACCGTACAGAAAACCAGCAGAGACAATTGGAATTGTTTCACACCCGCATAAATGTAATTTGCTCCAAACACCTGGAGTCTCGTTAATTTACCTGTGACATGTTGCTACACTTAATTGCCTTTGACAATTAGCAACATTTCAACACCTCCTTTAATGGCCCAATTATGAGAACACTTGTCTTCCCCACAGTAGATAGAAGAAAATAGATGGGTGAACTTCCAATGCAAAACTCCTCTGCAGGTATTTTAATGAAGAGCTTAAGAAACAAACCCCAAAGAGGCCGTTCGGATTTTGGCTGGCGCACCCCGCGGGCAGGCAGCCGCCTTTGCTCTGCCCTCTGGTTGTGCCCCTCCTGCCGCGGGGCTGCGACAGCCCCCGCTCGCAGAATCGCACGGTGGAATTAATTACAGGGAAAAGTGCTGAGCGTTTACCTCCCTCCATTTCTTGCACTTGATGTTTTATCGATTACTTCTGTATGCTAAACAAAGCGCACCCTCCGTAAAATAAATCCTGATTCCAAACTGGGAGAGGCATGACGGGCACAGGAACACACAACCACCTCCTCCACCCGCACCACCTCCTGCCTCTCTAACGGAAATGTTTGTTAGACTAAAATTTTGCAGAATTGCTTTGATGAAATACGACGGCAAGTGCCGGCTGCAGCCAGTCTGGGGGCCGTTCCCTCTCAGGAACGAGCGGGCAACTTCCTACCCTGGTTCAGGCTGGGCACGAATGCTGGATTTGGCATCTACATTGAGCGGGAGAGAGCGGGGGAACTTTGCCGCTGCTTGTAAATGTGAAAAATCCCTGCTGATAAACACTGCAGAACTGGGATGTAGAACAAGAGCGTGCACGGGAGACTGACGGGTCCGGCCGCACGCGCGGCGCTGCTGATAAGTGCCAGTTCATTACTGGGCCCATTCTGCTCCAACAGCAGTGCCAAATGGGCGCACTGCATAAAGACGAGGAGGTTTTGCTCACATTTTCAGTTCTGCAACATGCGTTAGGATTTTCTGTGCTTTCCCTTTTCCTCCCACTCCTCAGACCTTTTCAAGTTCAGTTCTCTCCCCAGAGACTCTCAGCTGAGCAGCACAATTCATCCTCAAACTCCTGCAACACTGTTGTCAACTCTCGATTTCCTTTCAAATCTCTGCTAAACACCATGCTTCCTCTCGCTTCGGTACCCGCACTTCTCCTCCCTTAGATTTATTTAGGTTTTTTGAAGCATCTTGAGCTTCACAGGCTTAGATTCTCCACCAACATCAATCACTGCAACCCCACTGGTACGGTCAAGCGAGTCTGACCTGCACCGTGCGCACCAGTGACGCACCACAAGAGGTTTCACCGAACGCTCGCGGGGATTGCGGGCTCTCGCACCACCACCAGCATAACACCTATTGTTCTTTTGTGTTTCCTTTCTACCAGCAGCTCTTACGTTATCCGGGTCCGGACACGATCCGGACGCTGACGGGCAGTTTCTGACCGGTTTGTGCCCGGGTCCCAGATGATGGGAGAGCGGCGGGCACTGCCCCGGGAAGCACCCGCGGGGCTGGATGGGGCCATTTCACCCTTCGATGAGGTTTTAGCTGTGGGCTGGGGGGGGCACTCACCATCCAAAATGGGGCGTACAACTATAAGAACCCATTTCCACCTCTGTTGGGTATGTCCTCTGCTGGGTATTTTCTCGACAGGCGCACCAAGGCCAGGGAGAGCAGCCCGTCCCACTCCCCCTCAGGGCAACGGCTCCGAGAAGAAAGGGGACGCTGCCCGCGCTCGCAGGGACCCCCCTGTGCTCTCTCTCACGGGAGTTGTGCAAAACAGGAGTGAGTCAGAAGAGAGTTCAGCAGCCACAAAGCTCACCCAAACCGGCTTCTCCGAAAGAGCCGGTGTAGCCTTAGTGTTGGATAGAGTTTATGAATAAAACAATGTTTTATTAAACTACTATTACATTTTGATTGAACAGCATTTGGACTACATCGGAGCAGACATATTCCTGAAAGTAATTGGTTTTCCACATCTGCTTTCCTTTCTAATTGGACTAATTACTTCAGTGTAGGATCATGTTCACTACTCTCCAGAAAGCAAGAAACCTTGATTTACAGTGAGAAGAGCAGCAATTAGAGAGAATTAATTCATACGGCAACATCTAAATAAATCATATTATAAGAAGACAGCAATGTAATTATTGTGACTGGTGACTCCCTTGTGGAGAAACATCATCCTTAAGCCTAAATCAAGCAGCTCGGTTCTCTGAGGAATCCACCACAGTTCCTCCAGTTTTACAGAGCACGTACCACCAATTTTATTTTTTAAGACCTAATTGAGGTGCATTGTCAAAACCAATAGGGTCTAACACTCCTCAGGCAGCTGAGAAAAACAATCAAATCCTCGACAACTCCGGGTTTGTCCTCTGAATCAAACGTGTGTTCAGCAGCCATGGATAACATATGCCAGCAGCAGCTTCCAATCAAAGGTGCATGAATTTTATGGGTGGAACACCCTCCACGATGAGCCAGGCTGTTCTTACTCTCCAAACCCAGTCCGCCCCATCCAGATGGCTGATTAAAAGGCTTAGAGAGGAGAACGTGCTGAACTACAGGGTTTCAGAAGACGATCTTGCCCCTTACACTGATAATTTATCTTCCTACTTACACATTAGCAGTCTGGTCCAACCTTCCTGATGGAGATCAGACATCTCCTTGCTACCCGGGCAAGTGGTGAAAGCCATTTTACCAAATCAGAGCTCCCTTCATCTGCTTGGTATCAGTTGTGTCTTTAATGTCGTTCTCATCAAGTCACTGGGAACTTCGGTGTTCCTCTCACAAATGCCTCCTGCTAAGAAAAACACCGCCGCCTTCTCGTATCGTTCATGTACCTCCAGAAAAAAAATCCAGAATGCCTTTTTTTTTTTTTTTGGAAAAGGAAATAATTACAACAGATAAACCAGACAGCACTGAGTTTTCTGTGCAAGAGCTCCAGGTCTTCGAGTCTGCTGTAGCAAGAGTCACCTCTGGGCACGGAGGCAGAGTAACCCCTACTCCACCTCAGTTAATTAGCTCGTTCCATATGGCTGTTCTACCTCCAGAATGAGTCTCGGTATGACTCTCACCCTCAGAATTAGCAGTGGGCACTCCCCATTTCCGAGACACTTGCTACTTTCACACGTTAGTCAGTCACTGTCATATGGCATGCATAAGCATGATGAGAATTACCATAGTATGACGTTATACTTTATGTCCACAACCTGACACACCATAAATCCTTTGCATCAGAAAGCCAAGTTTCACATCCAAACAATTACCCTCTTTTAGCAAATGCTTGATCCATTAGGAATGAGGGTGATAAATTGTCAGTTCAGACAGGTGGAAACATATCCATCTCGATTTGCTGTTCTTTTGCCACGGCAGATAAATACAATCATCAGTTACAGCACCTGCTTGCTCCCAGCAAGGCGCCATGATTTGGAGGGAAAGGTGGTTAACACTAAGCCCGGAGAAACGCTTTGGGGTTTTAAGCACACACATTTAAGACCCTTAGCTCCTTCTGTTATTATTTACTGCTATTCGAGTCTTCTTTTCTTTCTGAGAAATTTTTATGGCTGCCTTTAAATTTCTAAACATTTATCAAAAAAAAAAAATCAAGACATCAAAATAAAATCAAATAAAAATGAAGATGTACCCTCTGCTCTGAGTTGATCCAGACCGCCAGACATTTGCATACGTAAGGTAAGAATCCCTTGGGTTGGATTCCCTACGCCCCATAACTTGGAGGCCATTTATTTCCAGAATAAATACATAATGTGTGTAAAAGGCTGCACCCCACTCCAGCTGCTTTCTGTGCTCCCTTCGCGCTCCCTGCGTGACTGCCGCAGCTGGCAGAGATTTGGACTTCGATGGCGACAAGCAGCGCTACAGCTCAGAGATGAGCCCACCTCCGCAAATGCCTACAGAAAAGGTTCAAAGCAGTTCAAAACCAGCCCGTTCAGCTGCCCTGGATTGCTTCAGCTTTACACTCATATTTGCTGCATTATCCTGGCCTAGAAAAAGAATTAAGGAAAAATGAATCTGGTTATTTTGGAAGTGTGGAAGAAAGTAGAGATTTTTTAATTGATTTTAGCCCTATATATCCATGACAAAAATACAGATGCAGAATTATCAGAGGTCCTAAAGAAAATGAAGACCACAGGAACCACACGCACATTAAAACAACAAAAAGATGTACAAAAATAAATACATTCAAGTATCACAACAACGTAAGAACTATTTTGAAGGTAAGTGGAACAGCTAATAATTCACAGCCATTATTCTTTTATCATTGTTCAGCTGAAGGTTGAGAAGATTTTAAAACTGCAATTATCAACAATAGATTTGCATTGAAATAAGCTTCTCTGCTGCATTTCTCACTCCTCTCCCCTCCTCCTCCTCCTAAATAAAGAGGTGGAAGCAACAAAGAAAGCAACATCTTTAATACAACAGAGAGAGACTTTTTCAAGAAATATCTATGCCATCAGATATACCAAAAAAAAAAGGAAGAAAAGTAGAGCCTGTCTGATTGGGAATTTTTAAAAATCAAACTAATTAAGACATTTTCTTTATGTCAGGTTGGTCAAGTAATAAAATAGAAGTTTCTCACACACTCTATTCATCCACAGTTACACATCTTTATATCTTTTTGCTCCTTTTGGCAAGTTTCCGTTATTACTCCTCACGGGCCACTCTTACCGGCTCACCAGTAAGAGGAAGCCTTGCACAGCTGGGAGCAGTGGAAAGGGAAAAACCAGCTCAGAGGAACAAGGGTGAGCAGCGGAGAGGGTCGGGGGGGCGCAGGCGGGGAGAGGTCCCACCGCCCTTCCAGAGGGCAGCGCCGCTCTCCCACCTCCCCGTCCTCCACCACCCCGACCAGCCTCTGCGCTTCCGACGGTGATTTACCCCCCTTAAATAACTTCAGACATTAAAAATCAATTTTCCAGTGAAGGTATCACAGGCAAGACACTACCCACTCTGGGTTCGTTTTTCTTTTCTGGTGCTTTCTTCCAGCAGCCTCCTGATAACCGCGGGTTAATGAACAATTACAAGGCTTCATTCTTACCGCCATGTAATTCCAAGAAAGAAGAGCATCTTTCTGAAACATTATGCTTGAAAAACAAAGGAGAGCTTTGACTGTCAAGTCACTGATGTTCCCTCTTCACTTAAAAGCTTTCCAATTTACTTACAAATTATAGTGTTTTTAATGCAAATTAAGCACTAGAGAACATTCTTTCCTTCCCCCAGATTAGCAAGAACCAAATTGACCAAGAAAGCCAAACATGGAATCTGGACGCAATGAATATTTAAAATAATGAGCCTGTTTAATTATTCTGATTGGTGAAGTATGAGGTTATTAAACGCCTCTGAACTGATGACAGGGTTTGAGCATATGGTTTTGCTTTCTGAACACAGAGAAAATGTTTTCTGATACTCCGTGTTCCAGTATTCTTTGTTGAATTAACTATGGGGATGAAATACAGCTACACACGCTCAGAGGCCTTTGGGAAATATCTCTTGCTTCAGAAGCAAATACCACGATGTGGAAGGCAGAGGCTCTCCAGGAAACAGCAAATGAGAGCACACAATCGACCAATTGCTGCACAAGTCACCTGGCTGGTTCGAGCTACTCAGGTAAAAAAAAAAAAAAAAATCAAAGTTCATTCAGTTCTGCTTTTGCTCCAACATGTCACCAAATTTACATCTCCCGGATAAGTTTCCACTTACACAGGCAGGTAAGCCCTAAGCTGGAGGGACTCAGTTACACAGATACACTGTAATGAATCCGAGAAATGACGAGATGTAATGTAATGACGAGAAAACACACCAAATTCTTTGTATTTCCCATCAGTATTGTGGTAAACATCACCCAGTTGTTTTTTGTTTTGTTTTTTTTTACTTTGAACCCTGCAAACCTTTTTAGCCATCAGGCCTCTAAAAGCCCATGAGTTCAACCCGCCAATTATGCCTCCTGTGCCGAAAAGCTGTTGCGTGGCACTTTCCTCCCAAGATCCTGCGTCGCATTACTGGGGAAAGCACAGTCTGCAAAAGGAGAGCACAAACAGGGCGAAGGTGACAAGCCCAGAGCCCCCAACCAAGCAGACAGCAAAGTTATTTCTGTGCTTTAACACCAGGGTAAAATTTCCCTGCTCTGCTTTTACCGTATGCACCCGTAGAGCTCCCCTGAGCTGACGCGTTACTCCGTTGTCTCTGCTCCTCCACTGCACACAACAGTCCGGACCCTCCCCTTTCATTTTGGCATTTAAATCCCAGAAGAGTTTGTGTTTGTTTACAAATACTCTCAAGTCCAGGGCTGCTTATCTTCAGACAGAGGGGAAGCGGTGAACAAGCTTCTACTGGAAGTCCAGATTTTTCAAGGTACTGAGCAGTTACTGCTTCTCTCAATTTCACGGACCTTTGGGTCAGTGCTCTCTTCTTCCCCACAGTCATCCACACAGGAAACACGATCACTCTGAACTAACGAGCACGCTTTGCACAGGACCGAGCGGAAGCTTGCGACCCACCCGCTCTCCCCGTGACAGTCTCTCCACCACCTCCTCCTCCGGCTCTGGCAGAGACCTTCTGGAAAGACGGCGGTTCCAGGACAGCCCGGTGCTCTCGCAGGGCCCATCAAGAGGTTACGTGGGTGAAAAGTTCACGTCCCCACAGCAGCTCATCCACACCTCCCGATTCCTAATGCCATCTGCTCCTCCTTGAACCTATTTTTGGCTTCAATTAGAGATTCTGGAACTTCTGGAAACTGAAGGGCAGAGAGGTGAATGAGCACATCTGGTCTGTGCCTCCCGGCTTGATATCTTGTACTTTAAACATCCCTAATATCTAATGACGCTGAGCACAGGGTGACTGCCTCTGCCCTTTGATGTGCACTGAGAAAGGTCAGAACCCAATGGAGAAATTCACTGTTCTTGGGGTTTTTAGTACGGATTCCCATTCTCCTGGTTTCCCAGGCTTTGGCTTAGTCAGTACGCACCTGACTCCCATCTGCCATCCCATCTCTTGCACCGCACCAACTGTTTCTGTTCCCTCAAGGAGAAAGCTGGAAGCAACAAAACACGAAACGCTGTGATAATTACCTTGTCGACATCTTTCCTTGAGCTAGCACGGAGGAGCAGTTGGGGACTCATCTGAATTAAACTCCCCCTTCCTCTTCCATTTCCTCTTGGCTTCTCGCGCTCGAACGCGATCATGTACCACGTGAAGAACGTTTTAAGGCCGAGCCCGAGACAGGCGCTCTGAAACGGTCCAGGGGAACACAAGCAAGAATGGAGATCAGGCACTACCGCGCGGGCTCACAAGGACCAAGGCTGGAAACAGTTTCAGTTCCTGAGCAGATTTCTCCATTATTTTGCCAAGGGGTTTTTTTGTCATTGCTTTTTCGAAAATTTACAATTAATGTCTAATTCAGAATGATTTGCTGCGCGAGGGCAGGCGCATAGCCCTTTCCCAGAGACCAGGGCACGCGGCGGCCGCGCTGGTAACGCCGCGGTGCTCCCCACCACAGGCACAGCCAGCAGCCTCCAGCGGCCACAGGCACCTACAGCCAGGTCTGACGCGCTCCACGCACCGCTCTACCGGCAACGCACACCCTCGTGCGGTTCCCGCCGAGCTTTCCCACCGCTAGCAGGGGCTGGCAAACTTCCCCTCAGAAAAAAAAGAAATAAAATAAGATATTCAAGCTTCTACCTACATGAGCTACTGAACGAAAAAACACAAAACCCACAAAAGCCAACTAAGCAAACAAAAAGGAGATAAAAGCAGTTTGCTTTAAGGCAGCAGCTTTTCTGAAAGCCCACAGTAAATCTTTAAGATTATCAATAATGAACACATTCAGTGTCTTTTTTTGTCTTCTTTTAAATCACTTCTTCCAGTGGAAAGAAATCAGTCCGGGGGGTTGTTCTTATGCGAGCTGCATTTATTATCAGGGGATTGAGACTGTTAGAGATGGAGAGAAGTAAAATGAGCCTCGACAGGGCTTGGGAAAAAAGCACACTGCCACTTTATAGTCCTTCCTCCACCTATTTGTCACAGCACCCCAGTAATGAGCACTGGAATTCATCTCTCTCTAATGACACTCACAGTGGTAGATGTTTTCCCAAATTTAGTCAAGTGACAATACAAAGTCTTTAATATGCAAAGGAGTCCTTTGTGTAACTCACCATAACTTTGGTGTCTTGTCATGCCTTACAGAAATTTCAGGAGAAACAAATTGCAATAATCATAGGAGTGAACAAGTTGGAAGGAACGTGTCACGGCAATAATGAAATCTTCTGTTGATTTTCATGTATGTGTAGACATACATTACATAGAACTAAATGTAGTTCCACGAATTGCTTATAAATCACAATAATTCAGCCTTATGGAGACCACATCCGTATCACCCCCCCACGCAGCAGTAAACACAGTTGTCACTCAGTCACTCCCCGTTTCTCACCTGCCTCAAATGCAGTATTGTGCCTTAAGCTCCATCCTCTATTCCTGTCACATTAATATTTTCCTCAGCTACCACAGCCGTACGAAAGCCTCCGCTCACGCTCTTCGCATATGTCAGATATTTGCATGTTCAGAAGCCAAGAGGACTTCTTTGCAGAACCGCTTCCAAGCCACAGCAGCAGCACTGCTGCCAACCCTCACGCTGCATACAGCGCGAGCTGGGCCTCAAAATAATGAAACGGGCTTTGCAATCACGGAACTGAAAGAAGAAATACATTTGACATTTTAATGGGGGATTTTTTTGCATTTAAGCTGCTACCTGCACTCGCTTTTCCTCAGCCCACTGCGTACCAGTGACAAAGTGCAGCACCAACTGGTGTCAGCAAGCAGGCCATGAGCAAAAGGGTTCATGAAAAGATGAGCTCTCATAGGCACATCAAACACCAGAGATGTAAAACTGCACAGACACTCCCGTAGGAACGCACGGTGGGACAGTGCCACGCTCCAGCCCCCCTCCACCACAGGGCCCAGGTGCTGCTCAGCGAGCGCCCAGCAAAGGCAGCGGGACACCAGTGACATTCCTCAGGGGTTGGTACTGGGACTGGTGCTGTTCAACGTCTTTGTCGGCAACACGGACAGTGGGATTGGGGGCACCCTCAGCAAGTTTGCCAGCGACACCGAGCTGTGTGGAGCGGTCGACACGTGGGAGGGGAGGGATGCCATCCAGAGAGACCTGGACCAGCTCGAGAGGTGGACCTGTGCAAACCTCATGCAGCTCAACAAGGCCAAGCGCAGGGTCCTGCATATGGGTCGGGGCAATCCCAAGCACAGCTCCAGGCTGGGTGGGGAATGGATTGAGAGCAGCCCTGAGGAGAAGGCCCTGGGGGTGTTGACTGATGAGAAGCTCACCATGAGTCAACAATGTGCGATCACAGCCCAGCGAGCCCCCAACATCCCGGGCTGCATCCCCAGCAGCGTGGCCAGCAGGGCGAGGGGGAGATTGTGCCCCTCTGCTGCGCTCTGGGGAGACCCCCCTGCAGTGCTGCCTCCAGCTCGGGGGGTCCCAACAGCAGAAGGACACGGAGCTGTTGGAGCGGGGCCAGAGGAGGCCCCGGAGATGCTGTGAGGGCTGGAGCCCCTCTGCTGGGAGGACAGGCTGGGAGAGTTGGGGGGGTTCAGCCTGGAGAAGAGAAGGCTCTGGGGAGACCTCAGAGCCCCTTCCAGTGCCTAAAGGGGCTCCAGGAGAGCTGGGGAGGGACTTTTTACAAGGGCATGGAGTGATAGGACGAGGGGGAATGGCTTCAAACTGGAAGAAGGGAGATTTAGATATTAGGATGAACTTCTTCCCAGTGAGGGTGGTGAGCCCCTGGCGCAGGTTGCCCAGAGAAGCTGTGGCTGCCCCATCCCTGGAGGTGTTCAAGGCCAGGTTGGACGGGGCTTGGAGCAACCTGGGCTGGTGGGAGGTGTCCCTGCCCAGGGCAGGGGGTGGCACTGGATGGTCTTTAAGGTCCCTTCCAACCCAAACCATTCTGTGATTCTGTGACACCCCTGCAGTATGCAATATGGTTTCCCTTTTTCTTAAGCGAGGAGGAAATAAAACAAAATGACATTCTCCTTCTAGCCTCTAATCACTGTGCTAGAAAATCCTTCTGGGTAAGCACGTTAAATTAGAGAATGCGTCATTTTCTCCTGATAATTTTTAATTGATCACATCTACAACATAGGTGGAGCTGCTTGGCTAGCAAGGGTCTGCGTCAAACAAACTGTCCTATTTGTTTGTGATTTCCCTAGGGCATCTTTTAAACCATTAAAATTTACAAACAACTTGATTTCTTATTAACACAGTTTCTTAATTGCTTCCATGGGAAAAGAGTCAAGTTATTTGCATCTTCTTTCTCGGGGCTCCAGGGCTTTAGTGCAAACATTTAAGGATAAGCTCTTAAACAAAGCAGAAGTACTGCTCCAGACCCAGTCCGGGCTCGGATTTGGTGCTGTGGTGCAAACGGAGCCGTCTCTCCCCCTGCCTTGCTGGGATACCTGCACGTCCCACGAGACCATTTGGAACCTCTTTGAGGCTGACGAATTTGACAAATTAAGGGATGGTTCTTAGGCAACATGTTGCCGGCAGCTTACATCAAGCCAGCTTCCTTGTCCCCCACGTTTGCCAAAAACTTCAAATAAAGGCAGCACCAGAGCCCTCCATCTCTAAATTTCATGCCCAGCAGTACCATCTCAGGAGATGGCCTCCCCCATTTGAATCTACAAAAAAGCACCGTGTTCACAAAAATCCAGCGTGGATCTCTCAAGCACAGTATATTACAGGGAGCTTCTAAGCAAGTACATTCTTATTCCAACTGAGTACCTCATCATTTTAATGCGTTAATCAAATCTCCGTGGTTCAGGACTGAAGTCCCCGCATTCATCATCAATTCGAGATGAACCTATTATTTAGGTTCAGGAAAATTACTCGCTAAACACAATCAAGCGTTACTTTTCTGAAGTCTTTATAATACCAGTGTTTTCACTGTTGAGAGCCCAACCACAGTCTCCCTTCGCCGGCCCTCCTGCAGCCGCCGCGGTGTCCTCCCGCTGCACAGAGCCATGGGCCAGGGCCGAGCGTCTTCACAGCCACTTGATCTCACTTCAGTTTAACTCTTCACCTGGAGTGCACGTCTGAAGCAGACACTCCAGCCAGGCCATTAGCCCAATTTTCACGTTTTCTGCCTGCTAGAGGCCCCTCCAAATCCGCGGGAGCCGGCTCTGCCGCACCGTGCTCCCACGGGGCAGCTGTGATGGCACCGGGACAGCACAGCCCCCAACCCGACCCTCCACCTCTCGGCACAACTCAACCCGCAGTTCTCCATACCCATCTTTTTCCTAACGGGGAGCTTGGAGGGGGTGAGCTGAGAGAACAGAAAAACACGTTGTCAGCTGTTAAAAACACTTTCCCACGAGACTTCCGAAGATTGTCAGAGGCCAAGGGACATATTACCTTAGCTCACCAGACAGACTCTCCCTGATGTATTTGGTAACGGCATCGGGAAGAGGCAGCAGCGGAAGATGTACGCAGCGCCTGCCACGGGAGGCTGCTGGGACCGACCCTGCTCCCTCCCGGCCCCACATCCAAGTTCCCCGTGGGCTCCCAAACAGTTTAAACTTCTGCTCAAAATTTTTCAAGAGCAAGTTGTGTTTCTCTAACAGAAATGTTACTGGAGGGCATTGTATTCTGAGATTTTTCACGTATGCATTTCTATTTATTTGAGAAATGCTCCAGCAGGGTTTTGGATCCATCAGCTGTCTGTGGGAACAGATTTAAAGGAAGTACCTACATCTGAGATGGAAATCCCCAACTCCTCCCACGCATTTTCCAAGGAGACCAAGCACCGCTCTAGTCAGCCGACTGCGTGCACTCTTGCAGTCTAAAACTTACAGGAAATGGCACCTAATTTGCCATAAGCTGATACATTTCACAAATGCACTTTACATATAAAGACGAAAATATAAATCCCAGGGCTATATTGAAGCTGGATATCACCCAAAAGTCAGGAGTCTATTTCTTGGCTTTAAATATCACTGGGAAATATAAAGGGATCCTTTTAGTTAATACTAATTATTATTCAGTCTATCATTAACAGCAACTGCACACACTTTGATAGATGGGTTGAGAAGCTTTGTTTCATTTTATTGCTGATTCCGTGACTAGTTGCCAAACTTTTCTTATTACTGATAATTAGATCCTGTTAGTCTAGCATCTGCTGCTGCTCCAGCAGCGGAGGACTCCTCATGCATGGGGGGGCTGTATCTAGGTCAGGAGGGGTGTCCAAGCAGCTTCCCAAAATTTTGAGTGGGCAGGAACTGGTGCCTGCACAGGGGCTGGGGGCAGAGGGGGCGGGGGGAGGACGTTCTTTTCCTCCCTGGTGTGAAGCAAATTTAATAAGATGACCTTTGCAGAACATCAAACTGCTCATCTTCTTTCCAGCATATATAACAACATATATGCAATCAAATGATTGGCAATGGCAACATTTAGGTTTTCTGCTAATGAACACGAAATGGCTTAAGGTATGTTTTTGTGCTTAGGACACGTCCATCAGGGTATGACAAAGAAAGCTGGGGCACAGAGAACCCATTACAGGAGCCCTTCTCGAAATTCCTATCGGTTGATTCATACTTTTGCAAAATAAAGACTCTGCTTATATCTCCCCAGGCCATAAGAAATGATTATAAAATACGTGTTACACACAGGGATTATGAGCAGTTTGGAGATTTGTTTTCATAAGTAAAATTGATAAAATCTCTGAAAATTTAAAACATTAATTTCATGAAACGTCAGTTTTGCAATTCCTTTGTTCTAACAGACAATGGTAAACAATGTTCCAGTGACCTCCAGTGGGGACCAGGGGAAAATACACCCATCCTCTGCTTGGTGTAGCAGAAGTCGTTTTGTTTGCAAGACCTGGAGCAACGGCAGTTGGGCTGAGATGGCCCTGCAGAGACTGCCCAGTTTCATTCCTGATGAATATGCAGGCCAAGTGGTCCGAGATCGCCTCCTCAGCATTTTTACCCAAATAAATCCAAACCAACCTTCATATCCCTCTAACACGTAGACAACTCGTCAGTTAACTGCTTTCAGCTCAAGGGAATTAATCTACTGGGAACAGGGACATTTTATTTGTAAATAAGTTCATCATTATGGTCTAAATTAAGACTTCTTCAACTTGTGCATGCTAAAATTTAGTGTAAAATAATTGAAGATGCTATATTTAGTACCTCAAGAAATACAAGCCATGAGAAGTCTACAAAGACGTGCTAACCCCTTGAATCTCTCCAGTGGGGATGGGTTATCGGTGCCGAAGCTATGGAAGATGTGTGGTCTGGAGATCCAAGATCATCTCCATCAGCAGCTGCCGTTGTGCCGCTGTGCCGTATCCTGTACAAAGCAGCCTGAGCCCAATGAAAACAAAACTGCTGCAAAGCGGTTCACTCTCTCTTCTGTAAACACAAGTCAAGGTCTCTTACATCAGTCTGATTACCCGGTTATCTTACTAACGACTTCTGGAGGCAGGCAGCTACTGAAACGCTTTTGGTCTAAGATTAATCCCCTCCCTTTCTTTTGTTGGTGGGGGCCAGGGAAGAAAAGGAGGAAGGTAATTTTTAAAGCAGAAGTCCTTCTTATCACCATCTGGCCCTGATGAATATGGGAAGAACGCTGTTGATACATTAATAAATCCAGCATTACAAGGTAGAATGGATAGCAGGAGGAACGCATCAGTCACCAACAGAAAAACCTCTGCTAAACTCAGGAGTGACCTTCAAATTAAAAATAAACAGTGATAGAAAGAGAGGACCTGTGTCAGATAATGCACATTCTGGCTCTGATTCAGGAGCCATTTGCTATTTAGAAAGTCAACAGGACTAAACGTATTAAAAAAATCTTCTCCTGATCTCACCTTTCCATAGCCACCATCTGGGCCTAAGACTTGCAGTAAAGTTTATCTATGAGTGGATGGCCCGGGCCACCTCTCTTTCTGATGCGCCTATAGAAGCACACTGCAGGACCCACGGTGTGCCATTTTCCAAGTCATCTCCCAAAACATAGAGCAGCACATACAGAAAACTCTTCTCCCATATCATATTCCCGAGAGGATTCATCTCACGCCATTTCCTCCTGATAGCACAAGAAAAAATAATTGTGCATTTTGCCTGTTTCTTTGTATAATGAAAGAACTAACATTTCCATAAGAAATCATTTAATGTCCCAAAACATCATTCCTCATTGAAATGAAACTTCACGGAAGGGCAATTCTTCACCATGGAAAAAACACTAACCCTAGCGCAGGGTCTCTATTTGCTACTGTCTGCACAATATTAATGTAGAAGATAATATATTGGCTTGAATCAATACTTCCCCGACTTCTCCATCCATCAGCCCCCCCTTCATTTGATAAAAGTCCTTCCATGTCGCGTTCTCCCAGACTGATGAGATCACAGCGCCTCTTTCCAGCATGAGTGATGGTGTGTAGATGTATAATTGCCCAATAAATCACACCCTCTGGATCAAAGACCTGAGATCCTCTGGGTGCCAAGGAGGCACACCAAACATCATAAAATACAATAAGTTAATTAATTACAGCAAGATTTTCACCACCTTTAGACAGGTTGAGTATTACTTGTCACATACAGATACCCTGAAAGATTCAGCCAAAACCACCTCACTGCAGAATCAGGGCCTGAAACTACAAACATTTCAGGGGAAGGGCTGTGGAAGCCGTGTGGGCAGAGGGCTCCAACACCCTTCTGCAACACAGAATCCCGAGAGCCACAAATAAGCCTGAAGCATCGCTCTTATTCCGTGCCCACACAGTGACAGCTTTAGGACTTCAAGCTGTTAGAGAGCACTGCCTGCATCTCAGGAATTCCATCACATGAACCACAAGAACAGATTGGGCAAGGCCAGGGAGAACAGGTCTGCAAAAGGTACATCTTGTCCAGTATCTGATTTCCATTAATTGCCACAAATACACGCTGGAGTGACCCCTTCCCCCGTGTAACCTCCCCACACACAGCCCCGGAGCAAGCGGGGATTCCCAAGGTGCCTCTTCCTCTCTGCTGACCCTCACGCATGAGCTGCTCAACATCCCAACGCTATGGAAAGAAGCGTTCCAGTTTGTCACAGTGGTGGAAGAACACGCGTTTCTGCCTGCCGTGTAGTGGCCCTTGTGCAGGTGCTGTGGGCAGCACTCACATCACCGGGGCCTCAGGTCACGGGAAGAGGTGCCGATAAGATGCATCCGTGCGCCTGCGCCCCACAAAAACTGCCACCCACAGCCACAAGGCTGCTTAGAAAACACACGAATCGAAAGATCATATTTCTTAGCCACGAGGTATAGGGCATTCTTTCAAGTATTTCTGATAGAATTTGATACCATCAACGCTCGAAGGAATCGAGACCTTCCTGGCAGTTCCCACCCTTGGCCTGAGCACAGGCACAGGCACAAGCCACGCGGCTCCGCAGGCTCCGGCTCTGACTCGCACCGACACACACACTCACCCGCACGAGCGGAGCTCTGCTCACCTGAGCTCAGCAAAAGCAGTAGTGCCCAGAACCCTCTGTTTTACAGGCACCCGATTCCACAACCTTTAATCCTTTCTGTCAGCCCTGCTAGATCAGGTATTAACATCTCCGTAACCTCTTGTACTAATTAAGATAGCAGATCTTTGGTATTCGCCTCGACGCCGGCTTCAAAGCCGAGCACAGGCAGGTTGCTGAGGTGTTTGTGCGTTTCAGTGAGTGGCCCTTGTAAAACACAAATTATAACGAATGCACCGCAGGAAGCTTTAATAAAAGTATACAGTCATTATAAACCGACTGGAACTAAAAAACCTGAGCAAAGTGTTGGAAATTAACAGGTGGGAACTTGTGACTGCGGGAAGCGGTGGCGAGCCGTGTTCCCAGACACCCTGCAGGCACTGGTTAGAGACCTGGACACTCTGTCCAGGATCAGTCCTTTGCACAAAGCCACATTTGAACAGCCCCAGACCTTTTGCTTCTCCAAAGTACGCATCATATTACAAACAGCCTTAAAAGCAGCAATAGCCTCCAGTAGACTCCGAAAAAACAAGCCAAAGCAGTTTACGGTAAACACAGGAGCAGTCAGTCTGTCTTCTCGGAGCTAAAGGGATTTTCACAAGGACTTCAGACACACAGACCCACCATCCCCAGTGTTCTGGTACCCAGCCCGGGTCTCAGCCGGCCCAGCCCACACTTCTGCGGCAGCCGGAGGTTCCTCCGCTCCAGCAGAAGCCGCGGCTCATCTCCGCCGGCCGCGACGCCGCACACGGAACAGGGCTCAGCACCCCCAGCACAGCCCCGGGCTGATGGATCCCGCAGCACTAACCGGGTCGGGAAGGTTGACCCAGCTGTAGATGAGGTTTCAGCTTAAGGCACAGCCCAGGACACAGGATTGAATGAAGTTTAAATCCTGAAAGCCGCTTAAGTCTTAACATTGCTATTTTTTGCTTGTCCGCACCCATACACACTGCACTGATGAGAGACTGAGCACTTTCTGAACTCGCAGTTTGAGATACCCCAGTTTCAGAGAAAGGGAACCGGAGGAGATATTTTCTATATAAACATCACCAACTGTCTGCACGAGCAGCACAGGACACACATAGGATACAGCTAAGACAAGGAGAAACATTTGCCAAGAGAGAAGAGAAAGAAAAACAGCGGGTTAAACTGGCAGGAGCTGGAATGACTCAGGATCTCACCGAACAAAGAGAAATCTTGATGCTTCGGTTTCTTTGGTTACATAAAGCAAGTGCAGTAAACAGGTTCCTGTCTCACAGCCCCAGGACCACGCACAAACAGAAAGAGCTCCCAACTTCATCCCCTCTCCAGCTTTAAACAGAAAAGTTAGTAAACATGAAAAGTGTTGTGACTTAAAGAAAAACAACCCTCTCTTCCTCTGATTACTCACCCCGACAAAAAGGTTAGAGCAAGGTTCCTCCAGACCTCCCTCACCACACACTATACCCAAGTCGTGCAGCAACCAGACACTCAGAAACAATGAAAAAGCAAAAAAGAAAAAGAAAGTAAAAGCCCCCAATACCTTTTCTTTCCCTGCCTTTTCAGTCCTCCAAGGCCCTGAACTTCCATTTCTCTTTTGCTGCCCCACCACAGACCCTACCAGATAGGCTTTGCTGCAGCTCCCTGGTGGAGCCTCATCATTTCAATGCAATTCACCTGTCTCCGGTGATTCTCCATCGCCTTCACCTGCGGGCTCTCAGCCAGACCGGCCCTGCCCCGCCGCGCCAGTGCAACTCATTTGCCCGTCGAGGTCCATACCCTCGTACCCGCTGTCCCTGCTCTGCCCTCAGGAAAAAGGCAGAATGTAAAAAAAAAAAACCCAAACAAACACCACCAACAAAAAACCCTGACCCAAAACAAAAAAAAAATCTTGGGGGCAAAAAAAAATCATTCAGTTGGAAATTTCATTACTTTTCTAAACATCTCTACTGGATTTCCCTTCATGCTGGTCTCTTCGAACTTAACGGCATCGTGGCCAACTTAACCTTTGAAAAGGTTTTTTTATTGATCGAGTGTTACACAGACATTTACATTTCTTGGAGGGAGGAAGAGGCAGGGAAGAAAATTAAATTACTTTGCTTAGTGATCTTAATTATCTGAAATAATTACCTTCAGTCAATTCTCAAACAAGAACTCTCTGGAGAACTGTGTATTTCAGTTTGGATAAAGGGAAAGGAATTGAGTCCAAAGGAGTACATTTTGTAACTTATTTAGATATACCTAATTAACCATCTGAGTGAGGAATCCAATCAAAGCTTCTCCATTACATTTAATTATTAAAAGCATTTAGAGGGGGAAAAAACAAAAGGAGGGGTCTAAAAGAACTCTCTATGACTCAAAGTATAATTTTAGCAAAGAACTGAACAAATGGGTGAAAGGACACCAGAAGTAAAGAATTTTCATAAAAGCGATTCATTTTCTAGCCAGGCCCCAACAGAGAGACTTGGTAACTCGTATTTTGTACACAGCTCTACGCTGGAACGAGCACAGAGATTTTTCGGCTTCCCAGAAATGGGCAGAGCTTCATTAAGACCTTTTCAGGGGAACGCAAGGGAAGCGCTCTGTTCTCTGGGCAGCAGTGGCTGACAGCTTGCAGAGACGTTGCCGATTAAAAGAAATGATCCCTGTTATATTCATTACCGAAAGCATTAAAAAGTCCTCCAAAGAGTTTTCGCATGGATTTCTGCATCCATATGTGCTCCTCCCAGCCCGGAGAGCGAGAAAGCAGGTCTTGCTGCTGAATGCTTGGGGTAACGAGTGAGAATGGGATTTGGCTTTGTTGGTTCAGCCAAAACCCGACGAGGAGATGTCCGCAGGTCGGGCGGTCGTTCTCTGCAGAGCAGGAGCGGGGGGCAGCCGCCGGGGCTGGCGGAGGTGCTGCATTTCACCCCACCTGGGCAGAGCCCTGTCCCACCAGTATGCCTCTTTCCTCCCTCTGCTTTAGCTTTTCCCAAATTCGTAAGGCAGAGGACAATATTACTTTAGAATCATAGAATCACAGAATGGTTTGGGATGGGAGGGACCTTAAAGACCATCCAGTTTCCCCCCCGCCCTGGGCAGGGACACCTCCCACCAGCCCAGGTTGCTCCAAGCCCCGTCCAACCTGGCCTTGAACACCTCCGGGGATGGGGCAGCCACAGCTTCCCTTTATTTGTATGTGGATTTGTTTAGTAGGAATAACCCCTTCCAAACACGTAACAGACTCTGGCACAGTGGGATATTCTAATTTTGATGCAAAAATTCTCCATCTGCATCCCTGTGCTCCAGTGGCTCTGTCTCACCTCCCCATCGCCTCTCTCCACCTCGCTTGGGAGAGCGCGTGGGCTCTGGGATGGACTCACCGATGGGCTCCAGACGGCTACTGGTCACAGGAACATTTTTAATCCAGAGGGTTTATTAAATCAGAAAGGCCAACAGGCCACACCACTGCCAACACACATAATGTCTTATACAACTAATGGCAGTGGAAGGTTCAAAAGTCTGAAAAGCACAGAGGAAGGATAAATTTATCTTCCTTCCTTTATTTTCCTTCTAAATTGCAAGGAAGTTCTTGGTGTCTACAGCTCTCCTGGTTCAAACAAAAGAAATGAGAAGCTCTGTATGTAACTGTTGCTTTCCCAGAAAAATCTGTGTGCCCAGGATCGCGCAAACAGGGGCGACGTGCCTCTCTTAAGGCCGATTGACCCATTGGTACGTCTTTTCAGATTCACGGAGAACTAAGGCTGAAGACGCCCTTACACGCTCATCCAGCCCTTACTGAGGTGCCATCAATCTCTACTCTTTCCCTTTCTGTAAAATAAAATGAATAACTCACTGCTCAGCGTGCCAGTTAATAGTTATAACATACTCCAGGTCCTCTAGATGAAGAGTAAAACATTGTTTTTATGCAGCCGGGATGGTTCCTCGTCACAGGTAGTTTCTCTCCTGAGTTTCCTTGTGCAGAAGTTCAGCCCAGCTTATTAGCCCCCAAGGTAATTCAAGGACTTAAAAGCAGGATACTGTTTAAGGGTTCAATCAAAGCAAACACACTGCTAAAAATAAATTGGCATCCCATCTGTTGCCAGGCAGGGAATTTAGTCTCAACAGCCAGGGGACGGGATGAAAGGCTGCAATAAACACCTTGAAATGGATACCTGAGAAATTCTGTGGCCTCAGGAAAACAGTCTGATTTTCTCTTCCTTCTCTTGCACAAAAAGTTTTTTAATTTATCTTCCCTAAGGGAGAGGAGTGAGCGTAGGCTTCTGCAGCATGGGGAGGGAAGCAAACAAATATTGAGTCTCAAAGATTAATAATGTTCCAATGAACTATTGCTGGTAAATATGATTTCATGCCCGGAGGGAAGTGTGTGACCGGAGCGCGGTGCCAGCCCTGCCCGCTGGCCTGTGCTGCTCCCCGCCAGCCCTACGGCACGCAGCGGGCTCAAACCTTATTCCTCACCATCCCGGGAAACCATCCCACATTCTGCTCTCTCCCGACAGCAAAAGCCGCTCTGTGGCAAAACCTTTGCTCAAGGAATACATATTTTGCCAACCACCGGTCTGCTGATGGACTGTAACGCTGCTGCAGCGCAGCACACGGCCCCGGCGAAAGCCCCTTTCCACGGGAAGAGGCAGAGAGCAGCGCCCTGCGCTGTGCTTTGGATAAAAGGTGCCCAGAGGATCATCACTGTCTGCTAAAGGTGCGTCCAAAATACATTAAAAAGACAACAGAGAGGAAAGGGCAGCAATTAAATCTCATCTAAAACGAACCGCGTTATCCCGCCAACAGCAGCGTCAAGAGCAGCCGCTCCGCAGGACCGAAACGCTGCTAAAAACTGCACATCCCGTGTCCGCCTGCGAGTGGTGCGCCCCGCGCTGGGGACATTGCTCATTTGGGTTCAATAAATCAAATACCAAGTGGTTTGTGCTGAACAAGAGCGCAAAGTAAAAACACAATAAATAAATAGTTTTCATACGAGTGAGATGTCCGGACATATCATTTGGGGATATCTCTGCAGATTCATGAGTATGTTCTGGAAACTATCTTCCTTTTGGCAAGCGTCCCTCCTGTCCCCCGAGGAGCTGGCATCCGCATCCTCCAGGACACTCACTGCTTGGCTCCTTACGCTGGCAGAGATCTGCACTAATATTTCATACGGGATTGGATATATTTTTTAAGCAGAGTAGGGAGGCAATAGAAAATAATAAGGAGAAAATGCTTTGCTAGGAAGTATCTGGTAGATTGGTCTTTGCTGTTCATCAGCTTCTCTATTAACTATCTGCAGAAAATATTAACTGTTCAATTCAGTGAAACACCGTGTGAGAGTGATTTCAAGTCTGCATTTGCATCTACAGAGGCCCTTCTCCTCCAGAAGGACCACCTTTTCCTAAGAAGCCTGATTTTCCTGGCTCCGAATCCCGTGCCTCCTGCCAGCTCCCATCCTGCCTCTCCTTTCGCCTCTCTTTTTTTCCAGATCTGGTTTTACACTGTATCTCAAGAGAAGGCACTGATCAAATCACCCACCTGCACACAAGAAATACCAAATTTGACGCTGTAGCCATGAAGCGTTCGTATTAACTCTACCCACCCCCTGTGCGGCGGTAGCGCTGGGTGCTGTCACCTCCACACACTTACACTCTGGTTGTGATTTCCCCCATATCCGCGCACGAGACGCTTACAGCTTTTGTTGCGATTCGAGCTGTGAGATTATTATGAACCAGAAGCTTGAAATGAAACTTTAAGGTGTAAAACAGTAAGGATCACAGCCAAGAAACCTATTTAACAAGCAAAAAAAACCCCAAACCCAGCTGTTTGGAGTCGGGAGAACCCGACAGACCAGGATCAGTGGAGCTCCAAACGTATAGACTGGTATAGGAAGAACAAAAAAAAAAGTACTAAATCCTCTCCATGCTGTCTGGAGCTGTCTGTGAGCGTGCAGGTGGTGGTAAGGAGGACGTGCATCTCCCCACAGCGCACTGGTTCTCTGCGTGCCAGCACGGGAATCCCGAGCAGCATCTCACATAGAAACAACACTTTCATTCCTGATTTTGCTCCTTCCAAGGCGGCCTCGGGGCAGTTTCTCTTTTACATCTTGCACGTTGGTAGGGATGCTCAGAATACCCCGCGCTCCTCTCTGCCAATGCCAACCTGAAAACGGACACCTGACAGCTATTTCTAGTTCTTCGCAATATAAATAATGAATGGTTTCATACTGGGAGGAATCAAATGGCACCAGATGACTGTGGTAATAAATCAGGAGAAAGGCAGGTGGTCTCTTGTCTGGCATCTCAAAGCTGATGTGCGGCTTTATGAGGAGGGAGGTGGCTCTGGTGCAAAACCCATCAATATAAATCTGATGTTAGAAGCTATAGCGCTTTTCATACCGGTTTTAAGCACTGTCATAATTCTGGTCTTGTACGAAAAATCCTCTGCAAAGGGCTGGGCTAAGGGACACACCTGCACCGCTCTAACTTTGGAGTTTACGTTCATCACTGTACCCTAAATCAAACTTTATGTCATTCACTGGGGGATAACTCACTCTCTGCCAGTGTGGCTAAAGAAAATTCTAGTAAATACCTGGATATTTGGGATCGGGAAAAATTGATCTAAAAATGACCTTCTTCCACTTGGCTGCTAGGTAGCTTGACTTGCTTTTAGACCTTAAAAATAAATAATCATTTTCACCACTATAATAGCTAAGCATCTCTTTCATCACTGCCATGCGGTCCCTCATGTCCGTACGCGTGTGCCCGGGGGGGACGCGGGGACCTGTGGGGTGCCGGAGAGGGGACGCCCCTGCCGCGGGCGCTGTGCTTCTGCGGTTGCGTGAGGAGCAGAGACGGCGCGTTTGGAAACCGCCCCCGCCTGACACAACTGCGGAAGGGTTTAGGTAAATAAAGGCTGCGAACGGGGGTGTCCTCCTCTGGCTGCCGACAGCCAGCGGCTCCCCGGGCACGGCGCCTCTATTCCCTCGCCACCTTCTGCCGCTCTCCTGCCTGGCACGCCGAATCCCAGGGACAGTCAGCACATATTTGAGTCGTTTCTCCCTTTCTTTACCCAGCTATTCTAGTCTTGTTCTCTAATGTGCTTAGAAAACTTCCACTTCTGGGGAAGAAAAAAAAAAGAGACTATGTCACCATCTCAATTACCCACTCTGACGGTGCGGCTGAGACGGACCGGAGGGTCACCTGAGCAGGAAAGCCATTATCTGCCGTGTACACTGTCAGATTTAACGGGAAGGAGGTGGGAAGGTTCCTTCTGACAAGAAGTGGTTTTGATTTAGTGCTGCTATAACGAACTGCATGGTGTGTCTAAAGATGACAGAGTACCTGGAAGGTAGTCTATTTACCCCTAAGGATAACTGCCATCTATTTAAACAGAACAGAGAAAAGATTATTTAAATAGGTTTGGATATATTCCCTGTGTCATAACAGACATGTTAGCTGCCAGCAGCCATCCCACAGCTATTTCCAAATGGTCAGGAAACAGATATTCTGAATAATTACATCTAGCAGGATCCAGGCAGATAAAAATGTCTCCGAACATCGCTAAACCGGGGCAATGGCCCATTATGAGTAACAGCACCTCGGGAAACTACACTAAACCCCGTCTCCGGTCATCTTATGCCTAGGTGAGTAAAGCAAACACTTCCAAGCGGTGACGGTCACCGGGTCTCGTGGGAAACGTGAGGGCCATGTTACAGAGCTCCAGTCAAGGGTACTAAAGCGCAGTTTACAATTTCAGGCAAAGCTGGCTTTTATCAGTACTCCCACATGCCGAGAGATGGACTCTGTGACTGCTTATGAAATGTTTTGTCATCTAGCTTCCACTTTTCAGCAAGCTGATGAAAAAAAAGCATAAATCCATCAGACATGTTGTCTTACCAACTCCTGATATGTTTTGGCTACTTACAGAGAGTAAGAGAAGTCTTTGGAGCAGATGTGAAATTCAGATCTTGTTTGCTCACTTGTCATCACTCAAAAAGCAAAACAAACACTTCTGCTCATGGAAAAATTAGCCCTCGTGTCCTGCCGCTCTGCCTTGGCGAGCTGCACGCTTGCTCCATCTCCCCCATGGGTGACGGTCCCTTTCGGTCCATAGCCCGGTCCCACGTTCTGTAAAAGTTGCCATGAAGCACCAGAGAAGCAGCGATAGTGAGCCCGAGAAATTGTGTAAATCAGTCTATGTGGCAATTATGCTGAAGACATCACTCATACAAAATATCTAGATGCCATCGTACCGCACCAGAGAGCAAAAGGTAATCCAGTGGGAGTCATGAAAAACTATTTCATGAACAACTTCCTAAATGCTGATCTCAGCGTGTTTGTCAGTGTTTTCACTGTGAGTTCCTCTGCCTCGAGAGGGGGATTGTGCAGGTACACGGAGCTGCCTACAAACTCGGGATAACACAGAAGCAGTCAGGATACCAGTTTGTCACAGATGTCCTTTTTCTCTCTGATACTTCAATGCACTCTCCAAACTTCACGACGTTTCTCACGCGATACTCCGAAACGCAGAGCCGGTTTGGCACGAATTCCACAACCTTCCCCAGAAGTGACATACGCAGTTTTTCAGCGTCTTCTCCTCATGCCTCAACAGCCCTTCCCGGCGATTTGCCGTGTTCCCCAGGCACGCGTGGAGCCGGGCTGCGACCGGCCGCCTGAGCGGCAGCAGCGAGGGCAGGAACGGGAACCCAGGTCACGGCTGTCTCCATCCTGCCCCCGGGCTGCTGAGCCGGTCAGGGGGTGGTGTTGGTGCATCACTTACAGGAGGGTTTTTTCTTCTTGTTCTTGCGCTTGTAATCACAGATAAAACAGAAAAAGCGATTTGAAGCTGCTATCTGGCCCAAGAGGAAAAAAACCTTAACAGAAACACATATAATCCCGTATGAGACAAGACCAGAATAATCTAATTGGATTCTTTCTTAAGCTACCGTTATCTCCTTGATAATTTACTGCATGCAGTAATAAGCAAAGAAAGAAAAAAGGTTCTTGGTAAAATCTTTCAGCCAGATTTCAGCATCCTGAAAGATTTCTTTTTTAACTGAAAAAAGAAAGCTGTATTTTTACTGGGAATGCCTTAATAGTTTTGGGTTTTAACAGCCATCACATGGTGTAAAAAGAATTGTTCTGGAAATTCTGAATTTTGTTGCTCCTGTTATCTTTTTTTTTCTGTAACAAATGATATATTTAACCTTTTTCCCATCAGGATTACGTAGCAGAGGGGTGTCCTGCCATTCCAAGGTGGCCAGTTTCCCATTTAGAACAGCGACGTCACTGATGATGCTTAGAGGATGCTGCCAGGCGCAGCGCTGAGGCTGAAGCCCTCTCCTCACCGTGGCCCCGCTCCCTGGCACTGCACGGGCTGAAGTCCGCGGGGCGATGGCCGGCGGAGCCTGAGGCCGAGGAACGGCAGCGGCAGTGGGAGCGGACCCTGAGAGCTGTGGGGCAGGAGGACGCGGGACCAGCCCTCAGTGCATCCACTGCACTTCTGCTGTACGGGCGTGGGAAATAACGCGAAACGCGGCCCCGGCTGCCCTTGGCTGCGCTTTGCATCAGTTACGTCCATCTTTCCAGCAAGAGACGGTCCCTCCCTCGGCGGCTCTCCAAAGAGACGAGTGGTTGCGGCAGCAATTGGAAAGGATGAACTTTTCAAGGCTTCACAGGCATCACCAGGCAGCAGTCGCCACGAACCTCTCCCTCCCCAGATGCACAAAATTAAGTTTTGCTTTTTATGGATGCATAATTAACCCCTGGAGTAAACATCTATTCAAACCTACATAATTAGTACTTAATTTTTCAAAAAGCTAATGAAAGGCCCTTTTAGGTTCCTAATTGTCTGCTACTTTCTATTATTTGACTCTGAGTATGAAGGATCAACATGGGAAATGCACTATATGGCAGGAACTGGGCAGACTGGGAACGCGGGGCCGAAAGCCAACAGGAGGGTGGCCAAGCGTATGGGCGCATGATGAAGTACACCTCCTGTGGACTGGCGTTGTGCAATACAGAGTAAACATGATTTAAAAGTAGCATTCCTCAGTCGAAGAAATTCAGTCTCAAACCCAAACCCACAATGTTTCATCTTTAGGTCATGGGGTGGTTGTAAATTTGGGGATGGTGGTTTGTATGGTGGGTCAGGACATGTCTCAGAAAGACAATTTTCTCTGAAAACAATGGCAACACAAGAGACATGCTAGCTGGAATTATTTAGGGACAGATAATCAAGCTGTACCATAAATGTACCACTGAACAGCTTAATTAACAGCACATGCCTATCAGGAGCTAATTACATGATTCTTTACCATTTTAAAATGAATGGTTACCACAGTTCCCAGGACCATAATTACCAGGTTAAGAAGAATGTGCAAAACCTACGGCTAAGTTCTTTGGATAACTCGGTTACCAACTTAACCACTTGATTTATAAAACTAAAGCCCATGAAAAGAGCAGCACTTTCCAACAGAGACAGCATAGATTCAAAGAAGCCACATCTAGTTCTGCATCAACTCATTCCCAATCGGGCTATAAACGAAGGAACCTCCTTGCGGTGTCAGTGTTTTAAGGCACCAAAGGAAAGCAAATAACGCTTACAGATTCCACTTGAGAGGAATACATTACTGAATCGCATGTTACTTCAAGGAGCTCATCTAGAATAACACCTTCCCCCGACCAGCCGCTCAGCAATCCCAGCTGTATTGCTTATCTAAGTCCTTATTTATTTATTTTTGCTCCAAAGTCCACGCTGCTGCCATCGGCTGTGCTGCAGTGCTCTCTGCTGGCACCAGCCTGGGAGCTCCTGCGACGCTGCAGCCGAGCACAGGCAGCGACAAGGCTGTGTCCCCCCGAGCCTGTCCCCCTGGGGACCGCAGTGCGGGGGCTGCCAGCCCAAGGATTTACAGCCCAGGAGTCCAGCTCCTGAAAACCCTGACATTACCAGCACCGGTCCTTCGTATCTGCTTTCTGAGTTTGTACTTACATTCAGGGTGTCACCTCTCAAAACTTCTCTGCTCCAACCCCCCTGTGCACGCGCCTCCTGAGCCTCGGCCCTGCTGCCCTGTTTGCCCTCTCACTCACAATATTCGGGAGATATTTTCATTTCTTGCCTCTTTGCAAAAACACACAGGAGTGTCCCAGTCCCTTCTCCCCAGAGGATACCTGCGCTAAGTGCCACCGTTCTATTCCTTTCCAAGGCAAAGGTCTCTGGCGCTGTCTGATGAAAAGCACCCAGGACCACGATCAACGATCAGACGGGATTTTCTTCAAAATCTGCTCCGTGCGTTGTCAGCGGCGCCCGCGGCAGCGCCCGCAGCCACGGGGCTGACGGCGCCTTTCAAACACCTCTGCAAAGGGGCTGCTGTAATTCGCACGTTGTGCTGTTGGTTTCCATCACACCTCCTCACTTCTGATTCATGCTGCTAAAAACTAGATTGTTGCTTGCTCTGAGTGTCTTTGGTTAATAACTGCTATTTTAACTCCAGCCCGTTGAGAGCTCAGCAAAAGTCCCTGAACTGAATTGCCTGTTGTCCCAGATTTCTACCAGGCAAGGTCGAGAGCCACCATCTCGACTGATTCCTTCCACGGAGAAGCACACAAGGCAGCTTTTCCCCCCGGCTCCCACTGGGTTCTCGGTGTTTTTCTCAGTGTGTTTCCGAAGGCCACACTCGGAACGCAGCCGCTGTGGGGAGCGGTGCAGCTCTCGCGTACTGAGCCGCGCTGCTCCGCTTTCCTTTCCTTCAGGCACGTTTCCCCCTAGTTCTGACAGTGGCCGTCCCGAGCATCGCCCCGCTGCGCCGTGCTCTTTCGGCAAGATTTATCATATTTTACAGCAAGCGCTCCAGGAGCGCGACCAGGCGTGCGCTCCCGCTCCACTCTGTCACAGCCATCTCCTCTTCAGCACCGCTGGGAACAACACACCAACCCCGAGGACTGGAGCGCAGTAAATGATCCCCTTTTGCTCTCATTAGCTCTGCCTTAAACTTCTCCCAAAGCAATCGCGTTATCGCAAATCACGTCCTTTTTAATTTCATTTCCCCTTAATCACCGTACAACTGACGCAGCCTGGCCTGACCGGGTGCCCCAGTGCGGGGCCGGCGAGCGCTCCTCCGCGCGGGACGCACCAAACCCGGGGTCAGAGACAGCACGGGGAGACGGATGCTCGCGCAGAGATGTCGGTTTGTTCTCCTCATTGGCACTCTGGCAGGAATTATGATGGTAAAGAACCTATTGCAATAAAGGGCTCGGTGCCACCCCCCGGTGCGTGTCCCCCGGCCACCTCGCCAGCGCCCGCGGGTGGCACTGGGCTCTGCTGCGCGTAGGTAGGTTCCTTCGACTGAATCTGTCTCAAGATGCCCTCCCTGGTCCAGGCTGTCCTTCGCTTCGTGTTATCTGACAGCACAAGTTTTAACTGCGGCTATTAAATTTCTAGTTAGAATATGACTGCTGATAGCTTTTCAGAAAGTAAAAAAACTCTAGAGGAAGTTAATAAGAAACCCCCAAATCTTATAAAATAATAAGAAATTAGCTTAATATGACACAGACAATAATACTGAAAGCATTCTATTGGTTTTATGTTATAAAAGTGGAATTAATTAGATGGGAATGACAGAGCAAGAGGCAGAAGTGCCCAGCACCTTTCTCACCCCAGGTGCGTCCCAAGGCACAGCGGGCACAGTGGCCCCAGGCCGGGCACCGGGCACTGCCGGCACCGCGGGCACTGCGGGCGCACGTCCAGCACCGGGCAGCCCGTGCCTCCCTGCCGCGGGTTCTGCTGCCCCCGGCCGCATTGGGTTTACAGCAGGGTGCTGCAGCAGGACCAGAGGGACTGAGCTGCACGTCCATGTTTATACCTACATGCGTACAGGGTCTGTATGGTACATATACACCCTCATAAATGACCTCACGTTACTCTGATTTTGGCGTCTCACCCAGGACACCAGGAGCGGGACTGGCTCCCCCTCGCCCCGGCGGGGGTAGGGACAAGGCCACGCAATGGCTTGTGGTGCCGCCACACTAAAGACATTAAAGGCAGGAACAGACGAAGCTTTCCAAGGGTTTCAAGATCAGATCAATGCAAATTCCACCAAAACCTAGTGCTAAAGAAAACCTTGACATTCGAAATCCACATTCAGAAATTCTGACCAAAGTCCCCGACACTATGGAGTTCACAGTGATGGAGTCCGGCCAACAAAGAAATGAAGAATACCAAACAGCCTTTGCCTGGGAACTAAGCTACTGAAGAAAAAAGTATTAAGAAACATAATGTGATTTTCTAGTATTGCCTCAGAGTTGATTTATTCCTGATATAAAATTAAACTTCACGATGATATGTACGTTTTTCCTGCATTATTCTAGATGGCAGTGTAAATCAACTGAGAGCGCAGTCAGTAAAGTTGTTATTGCCATCTCTAAAAATCCTACACTACAGAAAAGATTCAAAGAATTATTAATATTTCCCATAACAATATGTGCTGTGCTTCTTGGGAAGGCACACAGAGGTTTTGAAAGTCAAAATAGAGCCATTGTGTGGTTTAAAATAGTCCAAAACTCTGGTGATGGAAATTAATCTCTGCTGCACTGATTTTTCCCCATGGTTTTGTGCCATCTAAAAAATGGTGGAGAGCATCACCCTCCCAGCGTTGGAGACGAGAGGACTGGGGTGCCGGAGCATCCCTGTGGGAAACCCCGTCCCGGTCCAGTCCCGCTGCACGCTGCAGCCCCACAGACCTCCCAGCGTCATACAGGAGAAGACGGGGCAGTTCTTAATACCTTGTTTGATTAAGGCAAATTCTATTTGCATTCCACCCAGGAATATGTCAATACCCAATTCGGTACTGCCGAGGAGCGGCGGCTGCTGCGCGCCGTGCACCGTTCCTCCCGGCAGCTGAATCAATTCCCGCCGGCGAAGCGCTCGGGTTCCCGCGCCCGCGCTGGCAGGTACGGTGCCGGCATTGCCAGCGGCGAGCACGCACACGCACACCCACGGGCAGCTCGTGCCCCTGGCAATTTACTCCCCGCGACGTGCTGCCTGGTTACCATCACGGCGGAGCCATCTCCTCCTCCCGCCGCCGCTCAGCACCCGGGAGGGCTCTAATCCCCGCAGACGGCGGGAGCCGAGCCGGAGCAGCAGCGGACAGGAGTTGCTTTGTTTGCGCTGACTTGGGTAAGCGAAATATTATTTCCTCAATAGCCGTTTGCTTTTCCTGTCTGTTCTGCGCAGCGAAGCAGGTGGGATTCTGGCTAACCTGCTTTTTTAAAATTGATTTTATCTCGTAACGGGAAAATACCGGAGGACTTCTCTGCGCAGACTGTCAGTCTGGTATCCTACAGCACTCATGTTATATTTAGCAGTTTCATAGAAAGCTGCCTTCTGACATTTTACTAGAAAAGTATGTTAGGGAATCAAATATTTATAATGAAAATTGTGATTTTGCAAGTGTTCATCAAGGGCTACTAAGTTAAGGCAGTGCATTTGAATCGATGGAGCGGTGGGGTGAGTACAAGATGTTTAATGTGGATTTGTTTTTAATGGCGAGCTCGTGTTTTCAATTTCTTGTTCTTTTGTCCCTGAACACGGAGGCTGGCCTGGCAGTTAATTCATTCACATGCAGATTGCTTGTTTTGGTGTATTTTTTAAAGCAAAACCCTTCAACTTTGTATTCTCCTTTTTTTCTGTAAACTTCTTTCTAATTCCAAAGGCAAAATCACGAAAGCGGCGGTATCTTCCCCCTCCACATGTAACTTTGTCACAAGACTATTAATCATGTCTTACAATAATTTTGCTAATGCAGTATATCCATTCAGAAGCAGAGTGTCTGTCTGCAGATGGATTTGTTACTGCGAGATACGAAAGCGGAACAAATTTCTTCAGGAAATATTTAAGCAAGGTCATAATAACACTCATTACATTCTAAGCAATGATGTGTCATTTGCTGGATCAGACAGACTACAGCAGCAGTCACATTTATTGACTTAGCCTGTGGAAGAGCCCAAAGGTTAGACATTCATATTGAAACTACTTACTACTTTCAGCATATACTCATCAGACTGAAGTCCTGCATATCGCTTAATTTGTTATGATGGGGGAGAGGGAGGCTAAACAAATTAAAGCAATGTTACGTACTTCACTTTCATTTCCAAAGTCTTTACCTACATCGATCAATGAGCACTTCTATTTTGTATGCAATCTTAACACACTGTTGTTCTTGCACTGTCAAAAGGTGAACGGGCAGAAGGGTGAGCACGGAGCCTTCTCTAGATTAGGTGTTTAAAATAATGCATTTTTCGAGTGCATATTGGGTGTGCTCCATCCGTGCATCCCACCGCTGTGGCTGCAAGACATGCGCCCCCAGCCCGGGGATGATGCACACGCGAACGGGGCATCAGGGTGGCTCTGACAACCGAAGCATGTCGGGAGCGGGATGGCAGTGCGCAGACGGACACATCGTATGGCAGGAAAACCTGCCAGTCCAAGCACAAACCCGTTTGCCCAACTTCTGTTATGATGTTTTCTATTCCTGCGGACAGTAAAGCTTCTTCCACTAAGGAGTAGCTACACCAAACCCTGTTTACCCCTGCGCTGGGCACTGGCACCGAGAAAGGTCAGGACGTTGTTGGAGCAGAGCCTGAATAAATAGCGAAAATCAGACAACAAATATACCAAACATTGCATCCTCGCAAACTGCTGCGAAGTGCAACAAGTGGCTTAACCAGATTGAGAGACAAAGTAAAGACGAGTCCCCAGAGCCCGCACCAGGAAAGTCACAGGTCCCGTAATCCCGTAATCCCGCCCTGCACCAAGCCCCTTTGCAAATACTTCCCCGTGTATCAAGAGAGGAGAAAGTACTGGGAATAATATGATCCCGTGTGAGGAAGGAGGAAGGTGGGCAAGTATTCGTCCCCCGAGCACGTACGCAGCTTTACATTTCAGGCAATTCAAACATTTCATTATTTTGCTCTCAAAATAGCAGCACTTATCCCCTTCCTCGCAGAAAGGCGAGGGGAGGCAGGAAATGACTTGCTCATGATGGCACAGAAAAACTGAGAACGCAGGAAAGCAAATACACGTGTAGGGAGTCAGAGCTATTCATGCAGCCTTTCCTCCAGATATCAGCGAAACCAAATGCTGTACACAGAGTGTGACAGAAGGAGGAACTATAAGATGAACAGATGATTCACAGGAGACTAAAAAGAAAACACAATACTACCTTCTTTAGAAGCGAAATCCATTTTAAAAGAAACTTGTTGAATTTGTAAGGAATGAAATGCGAGAACACGAAGGGAATCGAGCTTAAATGAGCAAACGTTGGGCAAATTTGACACTTGTGCTCAAATGGGCCAAATTCACAGAAGCGAGTGTACATGGCTCCGCTGCCACCTCCCGCCGGGGGGGACAGTCACCTCTGCCCTGGAGCCTGCAGCGTGCTCCAGCCTCCCCGGGAGGGATTTCTGGGCCACCCCCAAAGAGCTCGTGCCAACTGGGCTGCACATCCGCGCAGGGGCTGCACAGGAACGGAGACGAAAATACTGTTTGTCCCTGGGGCCAGGCTGACCTACTTTTGGTTGTTTTTTTTTTAACTTCATATTCTTTGTTGGACAGTAGGCTGAGAAAGAAACGGAGAGGTCATCTGAATTTTACCCGTCAGTCAACACCACACTGCCATTATGCATTTGATATTTGTTTGAAGTGGATAAAACTCACCTTCCACCAGCAGCTGGATGGCTCCGCTGAGAATTCTCTTTTTGTGACGTTCCAGTTCCGTAGAGATCTGGGGGGGACGGGCAGATTATTGCGAAGGCAAACTTCATTTTGGGGCTCACAATATTGGCAGAAAGTTTTCTACTAATTGATCAGCATTTTTGTGAACAACTTTTGATCTTCACTGATTCCGAACAGCAAGACATGGTCGGATTTTATAAGGAGTTATATTTCTAGGAGTTACACATGCATCAGAATCCAGAAGGCAAATAAAGGCCAAGCGCACACTGGCCTTTGGTGGTTTTATAGACTGAAGCTTTCAATTGTTTACAATTGAGTCAATTTTGTTTTCAATAATGTTAAATTAACCTTTAAAAAATTGTGTCAAGGAGCTCAAAACCCCGAAACTGTGCTAATTAAGGAGATAAACTAGGTTCAGGAGGAATCCAATATCTCAGCTGTCTGTCATGAAACAACATCTTTCAGTTTTTCTCTGCATTAATACTTCTTCCTTTTCCAAACGCTTATTTCTACCCAAAAGCTTGTGCTCTGTCTTTGGAAGGCTCAGCTGTGTCTCACAGTCATTGGGGTCATTCCTGCTCTGGAGAAGCGCGCTGCTCCACGTGCCGAGGGGATGCTCCACGTGCGGAGGGCGCTGCCGGCGGCACCCGACCCCTGCTGCCTGGGGATGTTCTCAGTGCATTTCTTTTGCATCCCGATAGTGTGGACAAGCCACATTTTTTAATATTTTTTTTCTAGTCCCAGGGTTTCTTTTTCACCTTCCAGCGTACTTCCAGTTCTGTAATGTTAGACCTGATGTCATTAAGAGTGCTTAGATGTTTGTATAACGTTTCACACCTCCCAGCCCTTGTGCAAGGTCTAATTCTCCCGCTGCTCCGGTGAGCTCCCCCCCGGCTGACAGCATTATTTTCCGTATGACAGCGGCGCTGCCCATCCTGCGCTAAAGAGCTTAGCGGTGGGGGGGAGGTGGGGGACTGGGACCTGGCCAAGGTCAAGCCGCCCATGAGCGGTGGCGCGTGTTTCGGACGCACGGATCAGCCGGGAGTCCCACAGCTGCGTTTACCGACAGACCAGATTTCCTGCAGTTCCATCCTCCAACGCCGATAACACGCGCTCAGCCACGGTCCCGCAGAGCAGGGGCAACTCCAGAAACCGGCGTTTTCTGGGAGCTGCTCTCGCCCCCCGCTTGCTCCACGGCTGCAGCACTGAGCTATCCCATCAGGACAGGGCACCAGAGCTGGGCAGCCCTCGCCATCCCACCAGGCAGCGCCGCGGCACCGCAGCCCTGCGAGAAAAAGGCAATGGGAAGGTTATGACTCAGAGCAAAAGCAATCTGTCAGTTAACAAAAATTAAAGACGACAGCAGTGCAAACTGTACAAGGCAGATCAACAAAATTTTTTGTATCGATTCCCCTCCCTGCAGTCATGAGCTCTTTAAACTGTTTATTATTCGAGTGATAAAGCAGCTCAACTATAATCCATCTCCATCACTACTTGTACCTAACTTTTAATCCATTAACTCATGGATGCTTTAGTTAAAATTAGCAACCATTCAGCATATAAATATGAAGCACAATATAAACATTTGTAATTGCCAACATGCGCTAAATGAGTATACTGATAAGGGAGTATTACCATATGGTCACCAGCTCCCACCCAGCTGATCGGGTATTTCGCTGCACTGGCGGCTGGAGCGGGACGTAACGGCAGGGACATGGTCAACACTAACAGTTGTGAGCAGCAAAAGAAGCACAAAATTTCACACACGTGAAAAGTCTGAGTCCTCTGACCAAGCAAACACCATTCACGGCATCCCGAATCCAGCCAGCTCTGGGTTCATCCCGTTGTTCAGGCGAGCACGTGCCACATCAGTCACCTCTCTCCTCCTCCTCTTCCTCACAGCGTTCCCTGCTTCCACTCTGGAGGAGATGGGTCGCAAGGAAGAGGACGACAGCAGCTCCTGGAAGAAACATACGAGCAACATCCGAAAAACGTTCATTTTCATGGAGGCCCTGGGATCGTAAGTACCACTGCCGCTCTCCAGACACAGCCCCCTCCAGATCCCACCCTCCCAGCCCAGGGCAGCGAGTCCCCTCCCGGCACTGGCCAAGGTCACGAGAAAACATCTCCCTGTGAGTCAGGCAACGATCCTGAGGTGGGGACTGAGCGCCCCATCGCCGCTGCTCTGATCGATGCCTCGCGCTTGCCACGCGGCACCGCAGCAGCTCCTTCCCCCAGCCCCACAGCAGGCTCCAGGTCTGCTCTGCCCTCTCCCCCTTCCCCCCGCGGCCGGCACGGCAGCTCAGCTCAGTTTTTGCTCTTTTCCTGCCGAGCGCACTGGTCTGCTGCGGCTGCAAGGTCAAGCAAGGTCAAGGGATGGCTCTGCGAGAGGTATTATAATAATAAGCTGTATATTTAGCTCATAAAGCCTGACTCAGTTGAGGGATGAAACAAGAACAAGGATGTTTAAGTTGTACAATACTTCTCAGTGAGTTAACAGCTTAATTTGCCTATTCATGCGAATGAGACAAGAAAACATTTCCAAGGTGGTGGAGGAGGAATTGAATTACCTCCACCAGCGAGTTCTGTCACAGCCAAATTTTCTGCGACTTTAGAACCCACAGCAAAGCTCCCGAGAAACAGCTACTCCAGAGCTGGGCAACATTTTAAATTATCACCTTCCTGGTCAGCCTCAGGAATTACTTAAATTATCCAACAGCTTTCTCTAAAGGAACGAGGTTAGAAAAAGCTTTGTTCTCTCCTAGCCAACTTCTTGAGTCATCATTTTTTAATAAGGGGCATAATTATTATAAACTGTTTGGGACAGATATATAGAACAGATGCCCCAGCATCTGATTTGTAGGTTGTTCATTTCCTACTATTACATTAATAGGAAAATTTAGCATTAGAAATTGGGATATTTTCCACATGCACCGTTTCAGCTACCCGAAGAATATAAATGAAGATCTGGGACCTAAAAACTACCTGGAAACTTACTATCACCTCCTCCCGGCATCCACAGCTGTTGGATTAGGGACCTTAGTGGTCCCTGCCTATTCCCTGAGAGCTCTCGGGAACTTGAAAGGCATTTCCCCGAACAGCCTGCAGAGCTCAAACAGATAAAAGGAGAAAAATGTGCGAAACAAAGAAAAGGTCCCATCACAGATTAATTTTTGGGCCAGAGAGAGGACCATTGCATACAATTTACTGAGTGAAACAAAGATTCCAATTCAGCTGTCGGGATGCCTTCCCAAAAATCTGTGGGGGTTTTGTTTGGGGTTTTTTTTGTTGTTTTTTTAAAAGGAATCCCTCATCCTTGCTAGGAACCGGTCCTGGCAGAGCCCAGTTCCTCCCAGCCCCAGTGGTGTTGCCCGTTGTTTCGGTGCTGACCCAGGGGCCCGCGGAGGAGGAGGGAAGCTGAGCTGAGCGAGGAGCTGCCTCAGCTCCCGCTGCCCCTGCCTCATCACCGGCTGCCGCTCGCTAACGAAGAGACACGAGCGAAGCGCCGCATGCCAGATGGGTACAGCTCCGCGCTCAGCCAATCTATCCGCACGCTGTGCCGGATTCTTTATTTAATGGATTATAGGAGGTTTTCTGCCCTTATTTATTGGGTTTGCTGCAACAGCATCCCAACCAAGAGGTGCTTCCACTGCGCTCACCTTCCTCCCTCCCTTCGCCCTCCAGCTCCCTCCAGGGCTTTGCAGACTCAGTGGCAAGTTCCATTTAACCGCCATCAATTAATCTGTTGCTCATTTGATGAGGATTACTGAGGACTGACCTGGCAAAGTATGCACTGTCACTACCCCGAGACACGTGTTCAGCTGCCTAAGACAAACCTTTAACACGATTGTGAGCTTTAGGCACGTTATAAATACCTGCTCATCGCTGCCCTGGGGTTCACCTTATGGGGAATGTACAAGACACTCATTGTCACTTTGTGACTAAGGGTACGCAGGAATTAGCAGTCTCTGCAGAAAGGAAAGCACATTAGATGCTCAATGAAAATATTAACTGAGGTTATCCAGTTATTTTGCACTTGAGATATACAGAACATCGGTTGATACACCCAAACTGCAACATAATTAGGTCTCCTCACTGCAATTCATCTGCCTCAGCCCTCAGGGCAACGCTGACCAGGGAAAGTGAAGGACTAGTTTAAGATGATGGGGGCTTTGAGGAAACGCGATTTGTATTAAGCAGGAATTTGGCCCCAGTAGACAGGAAGCCGCTGATCTTTCCACGGGGGCTGTTAACCCCACGGAGCCCCCGCGCTGCCGACTGCCCCGTCGGTGCGGCGGACATCGACACAGCCCCTCAGCTGGGCTGGCGCTTCGCCCGGGAAAATCCCCCCACTCCCAATGGGTTCAAGTGCAAAGGCTCCTTGAAAGGCTGCGAGACCGCGGCCGGTGCCTCCTCCTGCACCCACAGAATCACAGAATCACCCACCCGAGGCACGTGCCGAAATCCGGGTGCTCCGCGCCTGGCAGGGCTGAAGCGCACCCACAGCCTGGCACACGCAGGGCTGAAACACTGGGCTCTCTCTACAGACCGACTGAAGAATGTGATCTAATTTCATTGCGGGGATCTTTTTTGTTCATTATGTCAGCACAGCTTCATGATGAACCATGCCAAAATACCTTTTCCTCTACAAACAGAGAAAATTGAGTGGTTTTTCCTACATATCTCATAATCTGTCACTGAGTATCCCAAGTTTGTGGCTGCGGGAGATGTAGTTCTGGCTTTACAATCAGCGTTCACTTAGGGTTAAATTACTACTACATTGCTTTTTCCTCTTTTTCTCTGTAAGTATCCCTCCAGTTCACAGCAGCAGCATCTGCTGAAATACAACTTCTTGTCTCTGCAGAGGTGCCTTTTCAGAAGTTTTCCTAGTGAAGCAGAGAAGCACTGGCAAACTCTTTGCTCTAAAATGCATCAAGAAGTCTCCTCTCACAAGGGAGAGCAGCCTGGAGAATGAAATAGCAGTGCTGAAAAAGTGAGTGTATATACACTGTAATGTAAAGTAGAACAAATGTCCTTTCCCAAGACGTGTGACTTTACCATAAGAACAATACAAAGAAATAAGTATTTCTTTTTAAAGAATATATAAATATTCCTGTGAATTGCTAGATTAGTAAAGTTTCCTCTCTCATTCCCCTGGTGGCTTTGTGACCCCGACAGCCGTACTGCCCCACACCTGTGGAGGGAAAGAGATGAAGCAGAGCGGTATTCGGGGAAAGGAGAACCAGAGCTAATGCTTTTGCAGTCCAAGTAACAGACCTGATGCACTGAGCGTGAGCCGGCAGCTGCTTGAAAACAAAGGGTCTGGTCCTCACTGCTGATGCCTGGAGCTCCAAAGGGAGTTTGCAGCGGCGTCAATGACCCTCTGCCCCACAGGGCGAGGGGGATCAGCCACAGAACAGGCCAGTGAACTTTCACTGGGGATTAAAGCAAGATGACTGTTGGGTTTCCCACTTGAAAAGCCACTTTGTCCTTGCCAGGTTTGTTTCTGACCCACACTTATCTTTGCAGAATAAAGCACGAAAACATCGTGACTTTAGAAGATATTTACGAGAGCACAACCCACTTCTACCTGGTCATGCAGCTGTAAGTATCAGCAGAGCCGTTTCTTTGTGGGCCACAGAGGAAGACGAGCGGCAGGACCAGGGTGATGCACCGTGTCTCAGCACCTACACGCCGGAGTCGCTCACGTGCAGCAGCTGCACACCCAAGAGCCATTCAAACACCTCCCGCTAACGAGGCGACAGCCGCATGGTTTGAACTAACCGAGACACTTCTCATGCTGCCTTGGCCCATGCTCCTTTTAGCAGCAAGTTTTTAAACCAAGATTAGGATCTATTTATGCAAATTAATTCATCACAGTTTAGCAGGGCAGAGACAGAAGTATTTCTAATTAAAGCTGTGCCATGCAGGGTTTCTAGAAATGAAAATGGGCAACATGTCTGCTGCAGAGAAAGCAGCTCTGAGCACCCGGCTGCCACTGCTAACTTGCAAATTCAGCTAAAGGAAGCTGAAAAACTTATCTGTCACAGAAAAACATATATGTGCTTGTGCAGCAGAGCCCGGAGGCAGTCCTGCCTGTGGTGCTGGACGCCTGCGGCTCAGACCTGCAGGGAATTGCCTCGTAACCTTACCCAAATTCCCAAGGTTTACCAGTAATGCTTATGGGTACCCTGAAATCGCACTCGAAAGTGTCCATCAGGCTCTCAGCCTCACAAAAACTGCCACCCAAGGAATGGTTCTGCTGTAGGTGGAGTTGTAAAAGGACCAGAAAGTTATCTCGCCTTGTACAGGAAAGCATGAGGAGCTGTGTTTAATTTGCTTTTCAGTCTTATTCTTTCTGAACTACCATTTCCACAGGGTATCTGGGGGAGAGCTATTTGACCGAATTTTGGAACGCGGAGTTTACACCGAGAAAGACGCGAGCGTGGTGATCCACCAGGTCCTGACAGCAGTGAAGTACCTCCACGAAAACGGAATAGTTCACCGCGACCTGAAGGTGAGCGCTGTCCCTGAGGACCAGCAGTGCCCCGGGGAGCCGGCATCACCGCAGGCTTTACCCGCTCTGCCCCCGGACTTTCTGCTGCTCCTTTCCATTTTTCTACCACACATTTCAACCCCTGACCACTCTGTGTTCACAGCCTGAAAACCTTCTTTACCTTACTCCCGAAGAGAACTCCAAAATCATGATCACAGACTTTGGCTTGTCCAAAATGGAGCAGAACGGCATTATGTCCACCGCCTGTGGCACTCCGGGATACGTTGGTAAGCCAAGGACCAGGAATGGGCTTGTGCTGGTGGACTGCTTGGAAAAAAGGTTGTGCACGTACAGTACGTTGCCTAGCAGAAAGGAAAAAAAATACATAATTACGTTAACAGCAACGTGCCACTCACAGATGCACTGCGCGGACCACATAAAGACTGGGTTGCAAATGAGTGTAGAGACAGCAAAATCCCAGAATGTTTAAAAGTGCAAAGAAAAGGATAATTTTAAGAGCAATATATTTCAGCATTAGTCATGTATTTATTGAAAAATTACAAAAAAATAATTTTAACACAATGGGATTTTGTTTAATGTCTACTAGACGGCATTAGCTTGATCCACAGGTAACTGGTCAAAACCTGAGGATGCAGGCAGAAATTGTCGGTGGTTCTTTCTATTCAATGGCATAAAATAGATGACAAAAAGCACAGACCAATCCAACTGGTAAATGGGGCTGTTACGGGCTGATTCTCTGCACTGGCACCCCAGAGACCGAGTGTACAAGAAACTACTGCTTTTTCCAGTATTGGAGAATTTATTATCGCTTAGAATTTTCATTTGGTTTTGCTGTTCTGCAGCCCCCGAAGTCCTCGCCCAGAAACCATACAGCAAAGCCGTAGACTGCTGGTCCATTGGAGTCATCACCTATATCCTGTGAGTAAGAGCAAACAGCATCCCACTTGTTTTTCCGTGAGTTTCCCAACTCCTCCATCGCTTCATACACCTCTGCAGAGCGGCAGTGCAGGCGGGGGCGATACCGGACCTCCCATTTTGCTGTGGGAATACAGCAGCGGTGTATTCTTCCTTTGCACAGATTCACTAGACCATAGAAATTAAAGAGATGTGGGGAATCAAGTACTGGAGCGGAGATGAAAGGAATCACATTTTCTCTATTATGTGCCTCATCCTATGCTTTGTTTTTTTTCAGTTGCCTACAAATACCATTCAATCTTCCTCGGTACTTTTTGTTTCATTTCCTCCCACACCATGCAGCTACGTACCAGCTGTGGCTTTGTCCTTTCGCTGCTGCAGTTAAGTTTTTAACTCTTTTCTGCAGCTTTAGCGATACACTTAGATGTGAGGGACAGATGGATGGATAGAGCAGCCTCCTGTTACTCACTCACTCGTGCTGCCCGCGCGTGCCCAGCCTGGCCGGGCTGCGGAGGAGCCTGCGCGGCTGTGGACGGCGGCGCTGAAGGACCGCTGGCTTTCTGCTCTGTTCCAGGCTGTGCGGGTATCCTCCTTTCTACGAAGAGACCGAATCCAAACTGTTTGAAAAGATTAAGGAAGGCTACTTTGAGTTTGAGTCTCCGTTTTGGGACGATATCTCCGAGTCAGGTAAAGCCCTGGCGCTGGGAACACCACTCTCCCTCCCACGAGCTGCAATCCCCAACGCCGCGACCCGCGGGCACGATCCTGCGCCAGCCGAGCCCCCCAGCACCCCCAGCACCCCCCCGGCGCCCGGCGCCTGCCTGGGCAGGGACGGGAAAGGATGAGGCATTGAAGTGAGTCACGCACACAGCAGCAAACCCCCAGAGGTGGGAACCGATGGCAGAGGCTCCCGCGCCGCAGGGGCGATGCCGCCAGAGCCGAGCTGCACTGGCAGAGCTGCGGGTGCTTCGTGTCCTGCCTGGAACACAGCAGCCACGGCTGAAGCCTCTGTTACCCAAACTCTCATTTCCACAAACAATTAGTGAGCTCAGAGTGACTTAGGTTTTCCTTGGAAGCAGGGGAACTTCAGGGTTTTTCCACCCTGGTTTTGGTTTTTTTGGGGGTGGTTTGGAGTGGGTTTTTTTGGTTTTTTTTTTCTTTTCCCTTTGGTATTTTTTCCCATCGGGACACATCTCCTTATGGCAACACAGGGAGCCACGCCAGCCACCACTGCCCCTCCCACCCCACTAACCTGCTCGTGGAGCTCGCCTGCACAGAGTCCACTGAAGCAGCATCTTGGCAGCATATTTTGAACATCAATCTTTCATACATACAAAGAAAACCAGCAGGAGGTTTGTTAGGACTTCACAACAAACACCGCAACCCTCCCTGCAGAAAAAAGAAAAAAAAAAACAATGAAGGAATGTAATTGCTGTTTAGGGCAACTTCTAAATCTGCTCAGTTTGCACTTTCTGATGTTTTTTGGAGTTATTTTTTAGCTGAATAAGTCATCTTAAATTCACATAGTGTAAGCGGGAAGTTTGGTATATCCCCAGTTAAGGTTCTTTCACCTGGAGCCCTTCACTACAAACATCTCCCTCTAATGCAGCAATGAAGCGGTACGAGCACCTCCTCCTCGGGGCTGACCTTTGCGATGTTTATCCACTAGTGTTCGCGGTGTCCTATTAGGATCGTATCTTGGAACAAGGAGAAAATAACCTTTTCTCTCTGCTTCTCCTCCCCTCCCAACAGCCAAGGATTTCATCAGACATCTACTGGAGAAAGACCCGAACAAGAGGTTTACCTGCGAAGAAGCCCTGCGGCACCCCTGGTGAGAGCGCCGGGGCCACGGCAGTACCGGGTGGCCACGGGGATTCACCAGCCCCCGCGTCCCGCTCCACGTGCCCGGTGGTAGCTGAGAACAGGGGTGTCTCCCCAGCCCCCGTTACTAACGTCACCGTCTGCCTCCACGTGGCCCTGGGTGTTTCTTTTTATGTGCAAAGAAAGAAAATGATGAATAATTAAAGATGCAATTTGTGCATATTTGCCTCCATAAACAGAGGCAAAGAAGAAATCCCATCCTGAGCTTCCCCAGGCTTTGAAGTGTGTGTTTGTGTTACATTTTGTTGCTGTTTTTCCTTTGGGTTTAATTATTGCTGATTGAACGTACAAAGCAGTTAGTTGCCTCCAGAATGTGGAATGCCTTACAAATGCCATCTGCCTACGAGCCCATTTTCTTCTCTCCCCATCTGCAGGATTAATGGAAATACAGCCCTTCACCGTGACATATACCCATCTGTCAGCGCTCAGATTCAGAAAAACTTTGCAAAGAGCAAATGGAGGGTAAGTCGTTTGCTGGTGGGAGCCCAGAGCCATTTCACTAACAAACGCCAGTCGCTGCCATCCAGCAATAAGCACGGCTTCAGCTGTGTGGGTAAGCACCCAGAAGCTGAGATCCTCCAAAGGCTGCCTGAAAATTGCATGCAGTTACTGTTTATAGTATGTTTGGACCAACGTTCCCTGCTGCAATGCATACTGGTAGATTTACCACACACAGCGCACTAGAGTGGCCTCGCCAAGAAAGTAAAGGGGAGCAGGAAAGGATTATCGCCTTTACACTGAGGGAGCGAAATTGGTGCTCCATCAGCAGATCTTTCTGCGAGTTTAATCCAGCTTTTCTTCCTTTCAGTCTTGAGGATAAATTGGCACTTCATCTATATCAAGTGTTTTAGTAAGAATTTAGGTGGAGAGAGGAATGCCATAGGAACCACGTGTGCGACAGCATTTTAAATACTTGCATTCAAAATTCAGCTCTAGTCTCCGTTTCACACCGCGGGGTAATTTACAGCTGTTCCCCTGATTTCCTCCCGTAGACGTGGCTGTAATCTTCAAAAGCATCCACAGTTTGTGCTCAATGGAAACCGCGGTGTTTGTGCCAGGAACGAGCACGTCCCACTTCCCACATATTGTGCCAACAGAGAGTCAGTGTACCCAGTGCCGCGCTGCCCGCCGCGCGCAGCTACCGCCCGGGGGGGACAGCCCTCGTCCCGCCACGCCCGCCCAGCCTGGCATCGCTAGGTGCTCACCGCGGGGTTTTTGTCTTCTTCCCCAGCAAGCCTTCAACGCCGCAGTCGTCGTGCACCACATGAAGAAGCTCCACATGAACGGCCACGCAGCTGCTGAAAGCACCCTCCCCGTTATACGGGTCTCCGAGCCGTCCAGACCCAACACGCCCATGGTGGCCAGCCGACCCGCAACGCCAAACGAAGACAAGGACACCTCCCTCCCGCTGGTGCCCACGCGGGGCTCTCCAAACCCTCCCTCTCAGCTGGAGCAAGACACGGGAATGAGAGAGGAGAAGCTGCAAAGCCACTTGGAGAACGGAGCGCTGCCCACGGGCAGCAGCCTGGTCGTGCCGGATAACCACAGCCCGCCAGCCAGAACTTCTTGCGGCTGCAGTCCAGCCTGCGTGGGGCATGAGAAAACAAAGACCTCCTTCTGCTCCGAGACGGTGCTTCTTAAAAAATCGGCAAAATCCCAGTAGGTATTCAAGTCATTAGCCATAATTTCCAACAAATTATATGGGAATAACCGTCCCTGGAAGGAGTTACCCGGCACATACGTTGCCAGCCCCAGGTGGAGGTAGAAAGGAGGGAGGAATAAGGACAGGAGCAAACGTTGTGAGTGGCTGGATAGCCATGCCAAGTGCCTGCCATGCTCGTAGGAGCATCGGGTGAGGCACATTGCCCAGGCCGCGTGGCAAAGCTCGCGGCGAGCTGAGGCAGCAGCACCCGGCTGCCACACACCTTTGGCTCCAGCGCGTTTGCTCTCCAGAAACTGAACCTGCCGCTGGGTGAAGCTGCTGCTGCCAATTGCTCCGCTGGTGCTGCGTGACTGGAGCCTGCCTTTGCTGCAGCCTTGACTCGCACCCAGCGCTGCTTTGCTTTCAGCAGCTGATGTTCTTTATATTAAAAAACCCGTTTCAATTCACCTGCAGAATGATCATAACTATTGCTATTTCTCTTTTTTCTTCTTTCTCTTCCGATTCTCCCATTTCCGACAGTCACTTCAAATCAGAAGTTCTTGTTCCAATGAAAACCAGTAAACACTCTTCTCACTGTGGCACTGGGCAAACTGGAGTTTGTTTGATCATGTGATGAGGCGGCAGCCACCGGGCTCCCCACATTGCCAGCGGTAAGTGCTCTGCAATCCAATCACTAGCTGCTTTTAATTAATCCCATTATGGCATGAAAAAGGGAAAGGCACAAATAGCAAAGTAATTGGACATGAAACGAATTGACTCACAGGTTTTTTGCAACAGAAAAAGCCTTAACTAAACCATCCTCAAGGAAGAAATAATCTTTCAGCTTCCATTAAGGCCAGTCCAGCGACTCTGGATCCCACTTTGACGATTACAACAGGGCTGCCCAAGGAGTGTGTGAAAGGAAGCCAAGCATGGACCTGTCATATCAAACTCTACAGTTACTCAAAGCTGCTCACCGGGAATCACACTGGAACCAAACACCTCCCTCAGCTGGGATTAGGGCTTTTCAGCTGCGTCTCAGCTCTGACCATGAGCAAAGGGCTGACCACAGGCTGCTCCACTGCCAAGTGTAGACAGGACATGTCCGCAGCCTGAAGGGCCATCCCCTTTCCCAGACTCGGTCCAGGCAGGTCAGTTTAAGCAGCTTTGTTGGCAGAGAGCAGAGCGTGGAGATGTTCGTTTTGTAGCTGAGCAGGGTACAATCATGAAAGTGTCATCCTGTGTGACCGTAGCTGGATTTATTCTGGACTAGCTAAATTGTTACCTTTTGCATCACATTATATATGAGCAGTAAGGAGCATCACTATTAGATCCTGCAATAAAGAATGCTCCTCAAAGGTAGCACAGTTCTCCACAAAAGCTACATGAAGTGAGCTACATCCCATCATCTTTTATGACACTCTCTACTGATGAGATTATGTGAACAGAACTGTAATATACAAAGGATTAATAGAAGAGACAAACGCAAGTAAGATCTACTATAGGCTCCAGAAAGGTCCATTCCAACGATCAGTCATGTAATAACCCTTTATAAATAAGCACACAACGGGATCTGAGCTGTTCTAACCCCCATGCTACTGCTTATTAACAGAGCCCGTTTTGAAGGTAGCAGTCTAGCGAAACAAAGCTCAATCCTCAATTGAAATTCTCTCTCTTGCAGAAACAGAAGGGCTGTTTTACTCTTTTCTGCACTTCAAAGCCAGACATCAACAGTGCGAGCAAGAAAGGAGGCTGTGTCCCGCCAGGAGCAGGCGGGCAGCAGCGTCTCAGAGAGCAGCGACCGACTGGTGACAGCAGCACGTTAGTCCCAGGAATCCATCAGCGCAGTGACCTCGGGGTGTCTCTGGATCGTTAAAGCTGGGAGAAGGCACTTTAGCAAGGGAAAGTCTGAGGCTACTGCTAGCGTATTCAGTGTATATTATCCATACGACATCGCTCAATGCTATAAGCTTCTGTTTTCTCTATACCGTTTAGTTGTCCAATGCATAATAAGTGCACTGCACAACGTAAGTCCTATAAACCAAAGCCATGCAGAGTTTTACTCAGTGGCAGCTCAGTTATTTTTACAATCTGCATCCTATCCGCTCCTTGGATTTTGGTTAGTCCCAGGCTTCGGCACTCTGAAGTTCAGCATCAGCCAGCTGCCCAGGCTGCACAGTTCTCACTTCAGCTACGAAAGGAGAGACAACCTGCTAGCAACCTCCGTATGTCTGATAATAATCACAGCAAGGTCTAAATTCCCTGCTTTCAAGTCTGTAATTGCACAATAAATACTTGCTTAATAAAGCTGAGTTTTGTTTTGTAAAGTGCCTGTTAGTTATTCATAGAAATTTGATGTGGAAATGGTCTATTAAGTCCCTTCAAACGCATTCCCCGTGCATCTGCAGACCTGCTCCCTCTGGTATTTCTCTGGCAAAGCGTTACACGGTAAATAGCAGATTGTGGCAGAAAGGCAAACAAGACTTTTGACTTCACCTTTGAGTATGAGATCGCATTTCTCTTATTTGTATACAGATAGGCGTGTTGTAAAGATAGGATGGAGATAGAATTCTCCATTTCTGTGATCTGGTCCTTTGAAGAAAGATCTAGAAGGGAAGTACTGAAGCCACGGCAAGTTTGAAGGATTAACTGCAGCGTAGAGAAAAAGTTTTAAAAGGCCCCACGTGAGGGTTTTAATTTGAACAGCGAAATTCAGCTAAAAGCTTGAATTGGCTAGAACAAGAAAAAGAAAGAATGTCTTGGTTTATAAACCCCTCTGGAAATAACAGCTTTGGGGATGTTTTTATTCACAAAGGAAGATTGATGTCTCTCCCCTTTTTCTTCCAACCATGGGCAGCTTCCGCCAGTCCAAGCAAGGTTAGCCCTCTCCAGGGGGTTGCTGCTTTGGCTCAGTGCAGCTATTTTCCAGAGGTACAGAAACTCAATTTGCTAAAAATGGCGACATGAGGCACGTGAGAACTCCAGCCAGAAAACGGGAATAAATACAGAAGTCAGTGTCTGCAGAGGAGGAAGGCAATGCCGTTGGAGCGCGGGCAGCTCGCTCAGGAGCAGCTCTCGTAGTAGGCGACTCGCTTGTTGATGGCGTCCCGGATCCTTCCCACCCGCTCCTCCAGGCCCGACAGCCTGGCCGACTTGGACATCAAAGCCTTGTTGCTTTCCTGAATTTCCGTCTCTAAAGCTGAGGAGAGAGGGCAGGAAAGGGTTCCGCGATGATCGGACAGGCATCATGGCCATTACTCTCCCCGGCAGGTTGGGCTGAGCCTCCACCTCCCTCCTGCACAGCTCTGGTGGGGCAACGAAAACAGATATCGCTGCCTCCTCCTGCGCTCCCCTTCTCCCCCTCAAAAACACCCCAACACGACTGCTCCAAACAAAGCCATTACTTTTGAATGCTTAAAAATGGAAGCGAGCGTGTGGAAGAAAAGAGGGGCACATCAGCACCACAGGCAGGGTGTCCCTTCCACGGCCACCCACGCGCCCTTGCAAAATCTACATTTACTGGCACAGCACCAGCAGATGCAGCCCAAACCTGCACCATCTCACTGCCCAAAGTATGCTGTCTTCCTCGTAATTTCTTTCCTGCACCCCGCTGGGAGTCCAAAGCCCTCCCCCAGTGTGTGGGATTATTATATTGAGTTCACAAAGCGTCTTACTTTCCATCCTGAGCATCGTGGCCAAAGTTTCCTCAAACAGAGCCTGTGCCTCCCGGTCTATGCTTTGCACTCTGCTGCCCTGCTCTCCCAGAGCCGGGCTCTGCTCCATCCTTCTCTTCAGCTCAGCATACATTTGTTTCACTTGTCCAAAAGCCTGTGGAAAAGCAAATAAGCAGTGCAGGTAGGATCTAGCAAATAGACTCGGGGGAAGGGGATTTTCCATTGCTGAATCCCTTTTAAATATTGAATGGATACTGCACTAGAGCTTTGCCACGATGTTATCATGTAAATGCATAACAGTTTGTGATGCACTCTGAAAGATGTGACTGACAGCTGTATGGGCTACTCTGCCTCAGGGAGAGATACAGCAGAGAGAAGTTTCCAGCAAAAAGCATTAGGATTGAGAAAGGTCCTGGAAAATTTCAGTAGTGGGATAATGCATCGGATTAATAAGAAGTGACATGACGATGCACAAGCCGTGGCCTGAACAGGAAAGCCTCCTCGCCTCATCCAAAAACGTGCCAGGACACAGCTGGATTTGCCGTCTAATGACAGTGGGGAAGCGGCGCAGGGCTGTGACCGCTCTGGCCTTCGCCATGCTGGAGCCCCGTACCTGCTGCGCGCTCCTGGCCTGCTCGCCTGCCTGCTCGGCCGTCTGCTGCGCGTCGGTGGCCCGCAGGCGGTTCTGGTCCGCTCCGTGCTGCAGCTGCGACAGCCTCTCCGTCAGCCCGTCCAGCTGGCTCGCGATGGACTGCACGTTCTTCTCAGCTGGACCCAGAACAGCCTCAATCTGAAAGCAAAGTGCTCCACATGAAGAAGGAAATCGCACCTGAACCCCACTCCTAATGGCTTTTTCCTCTGTGCAGGGAAAAGCTACGCTGCGCGACAGCCACATCGCAGAAGCGGGGTTTCGGCAGGGAGTGGGGACCGCTCCCTGAGCAGCTGAGCACGGCATGGCAGCCCCGGGGCTTCTCTCAGGGGGCTCCAGCAGGGATCGGGACTGGAGTTTGGGGAAGTGCCCAAGCCAGGCACAGCAGAAAGAAGAGATTTTTACAGCAAAAGCTTCACCAGATCCCACTTCCCAGCTGCACTGGTGCAGGACTCTACCAAGTGGGGAAGTTTCAAAGGAACAGTGAGCAGGGCACAGTATCGTCATTTGGGAAGTCACTGAACATTACTTACTTCATCAACGCGCTCCTGGATGAAGCGGAGGGAAGAGCCGGAGCCCCTGATAGCACCCCGGGCCTCCAGGAGCACCGTGTTGGCTCGTCGCAGATTCCCGACCACCTCTTCCACGTTGCCCTCCACGGCATTCGCCCGGTTCCTGGGGAAATGGGGGAAACGGCCGGGAGTGAGTGCAGGTAACTGCATGGGCTGGAAGTCAAGGTTGCGGAGGCTACATAAGGAAGCCTGAGAAGCAAGACAGGACTGTTACTGAGAAGGCTGCAATCTCCCTCCTCCAAAAGCCACAGACCCACACATTTGGAGACACCGCGCTCCAGGCAGGTTTCCTTTTGAGAGAAGTGTTACTTCCATTTCATAACCCCAAGCAGAGGAGACAAACTGAGAAAGCAAGAGAAAAGCCCTCCTTTAAACTAATTAGAAACATTTATTTTGTAAGTAGTGCAAGAAAAAGTATTGAAGGGAAAGCAACAACCACTGAACCAGTTCCAATGAACATTTTTCTGCTTGCAGCGGGACTATTCAGGTCGGGTGACAGAGCTCACCGTAGAAAGCCAGACTGCCTTGTCTCATCGCTTCCAGCAGGTTAAGCAGGTGTCAGACATTATCAAGGAGTTTACATACTTATCCCGCTAACCTTCTCACTGGGATATTGCTGCAAGTCAACATGTGACAAAGTAGATGCTCCAAATTTGCAAGGACACTCTGTAATTACTTTTCTAAGGGACCATGGGATAATCTACCCAACTTTCACCCAGAAAACAAATAGCCCATTTAATCTCCTCATGCTCTCTTGTGCAATTAGGATGTAGGTCACCAATATCAAGTAATACCAGGGCAACCCTGTCATCTCCCATCACAAGGACTCAAGAGATAGAGAAAAGCCTCCATTACTTTTGGTAAAGACCTTCTTGTTGTAGCAGCTATAACAAGATCTACTCTTGGCAGCCAGATTCCTTATTTGTACTGGGGCACCAGGGAGGTGTCTGCAGAGACTGCAGATTCATTCTTTTCGGCACTGTGTGGACATGGAAGATCCTGGGCTAAAACTTCATATTGTGCAAGTCGGTACAGCTCCAGCAGAGTGAGATTTCGACCCAACTGAGAACCGCCTCGCTCACTCTGGCTGAGTGACCCTCGGCTACCAAAAGCCCTTGAACCCCAACCGACCTGGCTTGTTCTGCCTCCTGCTGAAGCTGCTTGGCCCTAGCAATGTCCTCGGCCGTCTGGGCAAGTATGCTCTCCGGGCACTGCAGCTTAGTCGCCAAATTTTGGATCTCAGTCATTTTTCTCAGGACTGCGGCAGCATCCGTGGGGAGACGTAGGGAGAGAACAGACTCACTGATTTCCTGGATAGTGGCAGGGTCCGTGTCCCTGTCTACAAAGCAAACAGACAGACAGCGTCAGAAACAGGAGAGGGGAAAGGTGGGAGTGAAATGCAAGGGGGGATGAGGGCAGGCATCCAGCCATGCGTGCTCTCACACACACAGTCTCTTCATTTCAGACAGCTGCCAGGATCCACCCTGAACTGAATCTCCTTGAATTTAATGTACTTGGCATTTACATGAGCAAAATTTTCCTGAAAGTACTGAAACGGATACCTTTAATTTGGGGACAAGAGCACCATGGCTAAGCCATGACTCCAGAGCAGAGTCAGGTGGACCTCACTGAACAGATGAGGTTGTGTTTCAAGACAAACCTCTTTTCATTTCACAAATGAAAGTTAATAAAACTGAGGAATCGGAGGCAGGCAAAGCCCAAGGGACATTAGCCCAGTGATTAGCTCAGAAATATCTTCACTCATCATTAACACCAGGCAGCACCAAATGACCTGATTTTCTTATTCAGCTAATGCTCGTGAGGCTCATTATGTTATTACAATCTGTCTGCGGACAATAAGTCATCCCATTGGTTTATAGGACAACAAGGAATCCTCGTCTGATTAATAGTCTGCTCCAGAGATTTGTCTGTTTATCTCCAGTCAGTGAGTGTTGCCGGTAAACTTTTCTGCACTGGGTCAGTGCTGACTGCAAATCCTCGGAGAGCAGTGGACACGGGATGGGTTTGTCCTCGAGCCCCAGAGATGGCACAAGGCTCTGCAGCAGAGAGCAGGACCCAAAGCAAGCTGTTGTCCACACCACGGACAAAAGACTGCCTCCTCCACAGCTTTCCACTTACGTTAATTCAGTTCCTTGGTTTAGAGGTAATGTTTGAGAGCAGTTCATGGGGAAATGTTGGGAGACCCCTCCACGAATCCCCGTGCACAGAAGGTCAAGGCTGTGCAGTACCTGCCCCACAGACATCACAGATGGCCCCCAAACATCCCCAGAAAGAACCCGGCAGGGTCTGCCCTGGTGACATCCCAGGGAAGTCGACACAGATAAAACAGCCAGGATTAATTTGGGTTGATCAGAACAGCACGGTCAAGCCTGAGCAAGTCAGCGTCAGCTGGCCAAACTGCAGTTGCTGACAAAGTCATGGACTTTTGTGCTGCTGAAATGCATTTTTCAGAAGACGCTATCCAAGCCTGCTTTGCCATCTCAGAGGATGTGCGTTACCTTTGCTACATAAATACCCATGTGCAGATAAACTGGATATCCGAGAACTTAACTGAGGTGAGCAATTCAGGTGACTTCCTTGTACTGTACTCTCATACATAATATCACTGTAAAAATTAGGTTTTTCCGTGCACAAGTCAACCTGCACAGACATGCTTTACAGCTCGCAGAGCACTACCTGACAAGAAGTTTCGGACTTGCTGGATGAACTGCTGGATGCGCCGGACATCTCCTTCTATCTGTGTCCTTGTTACGCTCATCTGGTCCACGAGCCGCCGAGTATTGCTTTGAATCTGATTTGCAGACGTCTCTGTCATTTTAATCTGCAAACGACAATATCCTGATGGAGCCATTTCTTCTTGACCTGGAATCCCGGCAGCCCCACCTCAACTCTGAGTGAACTGGGCAAGGTGCTTTGAAATTCCACTACTCTCCATTCTTAATATGCCACTGCTTTAAAGGATTGTATATGTTAAAGGCTGAGGGTTGGATTTGCAAAGGAAGCTCTCAAACAGAGGCAGAACTGTTTAGCTTTTTAAAACACCTTTGAAACGGGTTTTGAACAAGTTTGAAAACTCACTTTATCTTTGCAAGCACCTGAGAGGGCACAGAAAGAAGCTGCAACAGCAGTAACATGTGCTCTAGATTGCATCAAATGTTAAAGCAGATACACCTGTGGACTCTGAAAGGTTTCTACATCCCCACCCCTTCTGCCATACTAATCCCACCCCAGGAGGAGGACAGGCTTCCTTGGGACAGTTCCAGAGCCGCTCACGTGCCTTCAGCTCTGTGGCTCCTGTGCCGGGGGAGGCAGGACCCACACACGCAGCAGGGAGTCTCCCACTCAAAAATCCCTGAATTTCTGCAGCTGTCCAAAAGATCAAGTCTCAAATAGAGTTTGAGATTGGGTATTTTATCACAGCTCACTCTTTCCACAGCTGTCCCCCCAGGCTCTGCTGCTTGACACCGAAGGACCGAGCACGGGGCTCGGGCGCAGGACAGGCAGCGCTGCCCGCACTCACCAGCTGCGCCGTGTCCCGGAGCCGGGCGCTCAGGCTGCGAAACTCCCTGGCGGCTTCCTCGGCTGTGGCGAGGGCCCCGCTCGACAGCGGGAAGATGCCGTGGCAGGGTCGGCCGGCCCCGCAGGCAGTGCTGTTGTCCCGACGGCAGAGCAGCCCCTCGCACCGGGCAGGCGTGCATGTCTCTGCTTGACTGCCACCGCAGATCTGGAGAGAGAGAGAGAGAGCGGTGGGGCAGTGAGGGCACTCGCCTCGCTGGTGAGACCTCAGTGCCCGCAGGGAGGCAAACCAGCAATTCGCAGGGGCCAAAGTTTCAACAGAGCCTCACCAAGGGAGCTGGGGAACTCGCTGTGCTCGTGCTGCAGGGCTCCGCACGGGAACAGGGGTAGAGCCAGCGCTCCTGACAGGGGGAATGGTGATGGATATGGCACAGCCCAAATGACTGGAGACCGTGACTGTGTCGGAGAAGGGCAGCCAGAGCTACACACATGTACGGCAGCGCTGAACGCCCAGACCTGAGACAGCAATGCCAGGTCTGCATCTCCTCACCACCCCAAGCTGGAGCACAACTGAGAGCAAAGCAGGAGCTAAACTCCAGCGGCTCATGAAGAGTAACAGCATGTCTGTGTGGAGCAAACATCTCATTTGCTCTCAGGACAGCAACTCTTCCCCTCATGGCAGGGGAACCCTGTCCAACCTGCGCAATTTGCTTTGGGAGAGCAACTGGGATGAGAAGATCCTGCCCTCTTGCCTGGACATCAGCAGGTTTAATTACGTGGCATCTCCCAGAGCTACCACCCACCAAAGAGCGCCCTGCAGCAGGGGCACATGCACACCCAGAGCCAGCACAAGCACCAGCGCAGGCTGATCGCTTGGGAATGTGTTGCTGCCCTGAAAAGCAGAGAGGGGAGGTTGGTGGTCTCCACAGCAACCGTGCATTAGGAGACACCGAAATGGATCTCCATGGCAATAACAAAAGCAGCGAAGGAGAAATAAAAGAAACCTCATCCAGAAATTAAGTGGGTCTTTGAGATACAAGAAGTGACACATGAGATAGTCCTTGGAGGAAAAAGTGCGTGCTTGGGAGGGGGTGGTGGGCAACGCTTCAGTATCTGTGATCCCCAGGCGAGGGGTGCTCAGACAAATCTCCACTCATGTCCCAAAGCAGCAGGTTGTGTGGATGCCATTTATGAGTCTCTGGATAGAGACTTTGCCTTGTGCCATTCTGGACTGTTTGAGGAAAGATGCATGACTGCCAGAGGAGACGACTGCCTCCTGAGCACTACAGGGCCATCCTGAAAACTAGATGAGCGTAGTGGGGAAGCCATAAAACCACTTTGTATCTTCACCTTGTTTATGACGGGGGTCAGGTTGGGAGATGAGGCTATCTCGCCCTTCAGGGTCAGCAGCTTGGAGGTGGACTCCGCAAGCCCCCCCTCCAGCCCCGCGGCGCTCCTGCGGCTCTCCCGGGACTCGGCCAGCAGCCCGGAGGCACCGGCGACGAGGTTGCTGGCATTGGTGGAGGTCTGGTAAGCAGATCTGATTGTCTTGAAGGCTCCTGCAGGAATAAAACCGATAAATGACACAAATGCCTCCATGACTCATAAATGCAGCACAGCTACCTAAACGAAGGCATTGACTATACCCTGCGAGTGGATGTGTGCACAGAGAGGAGGGGGACACAGCCAGTGATTAGTCACTACAGCACAATGAAAAAGCTCCTGTTATTTCCAGATGCCTTTCAACCATTCCTTCAGTGAGCTACAGAGCTTTCCTGAAGGACTGAACTCTGGGTTGGGGCTAAAAGATAGAAACAAGACTACAGCAAGACGACGTGCACGTGCTGATCCTGGGCTTTGCTCCGTGCAGCCCAGAAGGGCTTTGGTGGGGCAGGACAAGGTTCTTTCAGAGCCCTTTCCCTGGCTGCCGAGCAGGTCCCACCATTCCCCTCCAGCACAGCCTGGAAGGAGAGCGGTGGGACACGGACCTCCAAGCCCTGCTCGGACGGCGAGGTGCAGAGCGAACCTGCCCAGGCAGCGGCCGCTCGCCGCAGCTCACACGCTCCCGACTGGCTGAGCCGCACTGCAGCGACGAGGGGGAGGCAGCAATGAGACACTCAGAGAGAATTAGCTGTAACAGGGATATAATGGCAGCCTACCACCAGCATCATCACAGGGCTTAATTAGCTCTTCTCCTAAGCGCCTGACAGCCACCTGGCTCCCTTCCCCACCCCTCCATCCCTTCCATCTGTGCACAACCTTCATTATCTCAGCTTCCTCCCGGGTTCAGTGACACGCTCCCAGCGGGGCTCCCCCCTTCCCACCGCTCCCGCTGCGCCCCGGCAGCAGTTTGTGCTGGCCGGGGGACGGGAACGTGGTGTCCACGGAGCAAGCTGCCCAGCCCCGAAACGCCAGAGCAAATAACCCGATAGCGTGAAATCCTGGGTCGTGTACCACATTTTGGGTAGAAAGCATCCCTCTCGTTGGGGAGGGAAGATGCATTTGCTGTTCCTAAGCTAACAGCAGGTTAAAAACTCTCTCTCAGCCACTGGGCCGGTGGGAAAACACCAGGCGCAGTCACAGATAGGTAAATTAACGACTGCAAATTAAGAGATATTACAGCTGCAGCACTGTACCTGACAGATCCGTGCTGCGGCTGGTTTCAAACTGGGTCTTCTTGCTCTGATACTGGGTGTTAGTGATAAGCAAGCTGCTGTTGAGGGCTTCGAGCTCCCTCGATAGAGAGGCAGTCTCATCCAGAAAATGAAGGTCAGGATTTATACCTCGGACCTGCTCTCTGGGAGAGGAAAAGCAGAAAATGTGAATTTGAGTAGAGAGCAAAGCACCCGTAAACAGAGGGCAGGGCTCTCCCGCGCTGGGATGCTGCCAACATCCAGTGAAGAGGCACTTCTGAGCCCACAGAGCTGACGGCCAAGGACATGCGTTGGCCTTGCAGGTTTGCAGAGGCAGCAGAGAGCGGGGCTCAGCTACAGCTCTCCCACACCAGGCCAGCTCGCAGGGACTAGGCACGCTGAACATGCCTGGAGGATGCCGACCATCCGGAGCCGGTCCACTGGCCTCTCCTGCCTTTGCAACATTTTGCACAGGACGGGCACACATGGAAGTGCTGCTCTCTTGCATCCCGGGTCACCGCATGAACGGAGCAAGATTTTCAGGAACAGAAACAAAGCAGAATACGTACAAGCGGCTCAGTGTGACGAGTGAGCACACAGAAAAAAGCCAGCATCCCATCCTGGCTACAGGACGCACCCTGTTAGCAGCATCCATGCCTCACCTGATCGCAGCGAGCATGCTGCCCACCTGGGCCAGGCTCTGCTCTGTGGCGGGAGCGCGGCTGAGGATGCCCTGTGCCTGCTGCACGTTGCCCTCCGCCTGCGAGAGGCGGGGACTGAAGCGGGACCCCCCGCTCCCCAGGGGCAGCCGGGAGGTGGAGTTGCTGAGGCCGGCCTGGCGCAGCCGCAGGCGCTGGATGTCCCCGTCGTAGGCGCGGAAGCAGGGGTGGCACAGCTCGCAGCCGGGGTAGGTGCTGCAGTGGCCCCGCTGGCACTGGTCGCAGCGGAGGCCCGTGACGCCCAGGCGGCAGAGGCATTGGCCCGTGGTCTTGTCGCACCCCACATCCTCTGTGCCCTGGAAGTCGCAGTCACACTCTGGGGAATGGAAAGGTGGAGAGACATAGAGGTGAAGACCACCGAAAGGGGAGGAGGGGAGAATAAATTTAGAGAGAGAGATATATATAAATATATATATATAAAATCAGACCCTGTTAATGGGATGCCAACACAATCAGAAGTCCAACCCCACCATCAGCCCCTGTAGCATCTGGGAAGGAGGTGGCACGGGCAGAGGAACGGGAAGGGCCCCAAGCCCAGTCGCCCACCCAGCCCCTGACCCTGCAGGGCCAAACCGGCATGGCCAAGGGTCTTGCCCAGGGCTGCTGGGAGGGGACTGGTGCATACCTGGAGAGCAACAGAGATTAACTAGGAAGCTGTTCCAGACAGGAAATTTCTCTTGCAAAATACCGTGGGAAATGCTGATGTCAGGATATGGGCCAGGTGCTCTTTCCCAGATAACCCGTGATTTCATAGTGCTAAGCAACACCAAGCCAAAACAAAACGGATGCTCCCTACCTGTGCACCCTACGCGGACGTCTCCGTAGTGCCTGTCTGGGCAAACCTGCTCCTGCATGGCAGAGCACGTCCGTCCCGTGAAGCCTTCTCTGCACGGACACTGTCCTGTGAACTGAGGAAAGAGAAATAGATCATGGAGACCCGGCTCTAGATGCTTTCCCAGGAAAGCGCTCCCTCAGCTGCTCTTGAGCAGTAAAGCCAGCAGATGGACAGCCTTCCCTACTCAGCCTCCGTCCCGGGACGTGCCTGTGCTGCTCCTGCCGGGCTGCAGGCTCAGCCGTGCCGACGCAAACACTCTCCAAACGGCACAAGCATTGCAAAGCAGAGTTTTAAGCTTTGTTTCAAAGACAAAGGAATTGCCCACAAGCAGCCGGTTTGCCATCTCAGGTCTCCTCCCTGCACTGAGCTCATTTGGGATCTACCTTTGGCTCTTAAAATTTGTCATGGGTTTTTTTTACATTTAACTTTAATTTTCCCAGTTGTCTCTTAAGCCTGAAGTGACACACATGCTTTTCATTGACAAATGAGGATAATTAACTTGTCTTGACTGTGTGAAGATGTCTTATTAGGACTTCCTTACTAAATATCAGGCCTTTTAAAATGGCTTAATCTTGCCTCGATAATTACCACCTTCTTTCATTTTCCTGAATAGCCTGTCATAGTGTTTTCTAGGAAATAGGAAAAGGAAAATAAAAGCAGGACGAGCTAGGGAATGCACGGCCCTTTTGTGGAGGCTCCCACGGACGGGACAGGACAACAGAGCCACCCAACAGGTGATTTCGATGCTCTGAGTGATCCCCGGCACAGTACTGCCCAGCGGGGACACGGCTCCGTTGGCAGTGGCACTCTTGGCTGCACAGCTCGACCCCCCCACTGCCCCCAGACAGCCCCTCACAGCAGCATTTGCAGAGCTGGGAAAGGAAAAAGAGCGAGCAAGCTTGCAGGTGCATGCATGAAAGAAGGCAGGGAAATGAAAACGAAATATTGCTGAAATAAGCTGAATCTGCCCTGAGGATGCTGAGGGCGGGCTGGGCGGTACCTGGTTGCAGTGGGGGCTGCGGGAGCCTTGAGGGTGGCAGCCGCAGGACCGGCAGCCCCGGCCACTCCCCATGTCCCAGTGCTCGGCCGCACACTGGTCGCAGTCGTTGCCCACCACGTTGGGCAGGCAGAAGCACCTCCCCGTCTCGTCATCGCAGGGCATGTCCTGCCGTGTTCCCAGCACGTTGCAAGTGCATCCTGAAATGGGAAGGGGTTTGTCATATTAAAAATGGGTGCAGAGCACCAGCCCATCTTCCCATGAAGCCAGGTCCACAGAAGCACCTTGCAGCCACCCAAAGACGAGCTCTCCTGTCTCTCCCTTCATACCCAAGCTTGGCACAAAGGACCCACATCCCTGCGCTAACACTGCACCGCCCCCCCAAGCGCTGCAGCGGGACTCAGCAGCCTGAGAGGCCTCAGCACCCCTCCAGCCCCATCGTGCAGGCGATGCTGACCCGAGCCACGGCTGCTCTCTGCTGCTCACCTGCACAGCATCGCCTCCGGCATCCCAACCCCTGCGCATCCAGGGAGGCACTGGAGAAGGGGATACAGCCCTACACACACCCCAAACTCCACTTTCCCTGTGCTTTTTGCCAAACTTATACCCAAGACAGGCCAGAGACCAAGCAAGGAGGTTTATAAGCCTTTGCAAAACAAGCTTTGACTTGGAAAACCCAAATCAAAGCGGGTGGAGAACTGCATCCCTTTCAGAGCCACGGAGGATGCCAAGTGCAGAGGTGAGGTGGGAGCACCCTGGGAATTACGGATCACGGAATTTTCAGAGTTGGAAGGGACCTCTAGAGATCATCTAGTCCAACTCCCCTGCCAAAGCAGGAGCCCAGAGCACATTACTCAGGACTGCATCCAGGCGGGTCTTGAAAATCTCCAGAGAAGGGGACTCCCCCACCCCCCTGGGCAGCCTGTGCCACTGCTCTGCCACCCTAACCGTAAAGAAGTTTTTCCGTATATTTGAACGGAACCTCCTATGTTCCAACTTGTGCCCATTGCCCCTCGTCCTGTCACTGGGAACCACTGAAAAGAGTCTGGCTCCATCCTCCTTCAACCCACCCTTTAGATACTTGTACGCCATAATAATGTGTACATAATGTACATAATAAGGTGAAGCAGGGGCTGTTTTGGGGTGTACTCACTGCGGCACCCCATGGGGTTGGCGTTGGCCAGCTGGGCGAAGCCCGGCTTGCAGAGGTGGCAGCGGTCCCCCTGCACGTTCTCCTTGCAGATGCAGCGCCCTGTCAGCGGGTCGCAGATGGAGCCCGGCACGGTGCCGTCCGGGTCGCACTCACAGGCTGGAAATGTGCAAGAAACAGCATTGCTGAGGGGGACAAGGGGCGCACAGGGGGTCCGGGGAAGGTGCTACAGGGGGTAACCAGGCACTCACGCAGACAGGCTTCAGGATGGGCGAGATCCTGCTGCTGGTTGCGAAAATAGTTAGTTTTGCAGCGTTCACAGTTGTTGCCTTCAGTGTTGTGCTGGCAGTTGTCACAGACGCCCCCGCTCGCCCCTCCGCTGGCACGGTACAGCTCCGGGTCGAAGTGGCATGAGTCTGAGTGACCGTTGCAGTTGCACCCTAAAAAAACACAACAAAAAGGCCCAGCTAGTGCTGCAACCGTGCAAACCCCTCCGGCAGCAGCGGCTGATGCACTAGAGGGTGCCCGAGTCCCCTGTGTGACACGGTGACACATGCTGACCGCCCAGGACCGAGCTGACACCCGCCGGACAGCGTGGCCAAGCACTGGGACAGCCCACGAGCCCGGGGCATCGCCCGGCCGCAGCTCTGCGGAGCAAAGCCCAGCATGCAAACGTGCAGGGGTGCCTTTTGCAGAGACATCTGTGTTAAGATCCAGCCCCCCACAGCGTCCCAGTAAAAGGTCTCTGAGCTTGCTCCCAGTGCCATCGCGCACAGCTGGGGAGGATTTAGGAAAGGCCCCAGAAGAGGAGAGGGGAAAGGCACTCGCCGTACTCTGACACTCGTGGGAATCGCTGTCCTCCGCAGGTGCCCACGGCCGGTTGTTGTAGAGGGCGGCGCAGCGATCGCAGTTGGGACCAGCGGTGTTGTGCTGACACACGCAGTGCCCGTGGACCTGCTGCAGAGACAACGCTTTACGTCTCCCGGATGGTAACTGCTCCATTCAGAGCTTCACCCTCCTGATGCCTTTCCAGCACAGCCCTGGTCAGCTCCTGTCCTCACACAGCTCCCGTTCCCCATGCAGAGACGAAGCTCCAGCACCCAGACAGCACTGGGAGTGGGGCAGGGACAGGGACAGGGACAGGGACAGGGACAGGCTGCTCCTCACCTGCAGCAATTCCCACCACCTCTTCCACTCACCCAGGGACAACCACGCTCAAGGCAAAGCAGAAAAGCATAAGCTGGGAACAAGAGAATTCCGCGACAGCACACAACCTGTGCTGGCAAATCCTCCTGGGCATGAAGGAGCCTGCTGAAACCTTCTGCGTGTTCCCACCCAACCAAGAGACCCAGTGCCAGCAGAAGCAATTCCCCCAGAGCCTCCCACAGCCACTGAGCTTCGTAACTCCTTATAAAGCCCCTCCACCTTCTTCCCAACACAAAAAGGGTGTTTACGTGGGGGTACCACAGGCTGCAGTCTCACAGACACCACCCCATTGCTGCAGGCAAAATAGGGCATCGTTTCCCCCGATTACAAGCAGCCTCTGCCTGGGAGAAGGACTCCCCCACCCCAGTGCTGGTCATCCCAGACAAGCTCTCCCGAGGAGCACTCCTGGGAATTTGATGGAACCTGATACCACAGTGCTTGGCTTTAGGCTTTTTGCTTCGCCTTGATGCTCACCGCAGCACGCAGGTCTCCCGAAGGGGCACAGCGGTCAGCATGTCCGTGGCAGAAGCAGCTCCCCAGCACCCGCATGTCGGTCACGGCGTAGAAGGTGCTGGGTGAGTGGTAGCCCTGGCGCGCAATGTGGGGGAGCTCGGTGAAGTTGATCCGCAGGTTGGTGAACTGCCCGAGCTCTGTTGGGGACCGAGGAGAGGGAGTGAGGGGACAGCAGGCACCCACGCACTGGATGCAGAGGTGCATCGCAATTCACGTGGAGGGCTCAGAGCAAGCGGCTGAGGCACCGGCACAAAGAGCAGCAGCCGAGTCATCAGCAAGATCAAACGCTGCTCCTTGACACATCAGAGGTGCCAGGGCAGCAGTCAAACACACAGCTCGAGGCCTTCTTTGCTGAGGATCTGCTCCCCGCGGGGTTACCCCGGCTCAGTGCTCTCCATCACAGGTAGGAAGAACCACAAGGTGGTTCCTTTCCCTTTCTCAGATATAAAAGAGGCCGTTCACTTACTTTCGACGGTCTGGCTGTAAGAGGTAGTGATGGTAGACGCCAGGTCTTGGACACTAAATTTCACCTGAGAAGGAAAAACAAAAGTTAAAAAGCAGGAAACACAAGGTGCTTTCTTCTCATGCTGTGGGCAGCGTGTGCTCTGGACCTGCCTCTGCAAAACATCACTTAACACAAGGAAAAGGCTTCAGAGTTGAAGAGGATTTTGCAGGAAGACCAGCACCCACCTCGCTTGTCACAAAGCAGGGAGGGCTTTCCCCCCAGAGGAGCAAGAATCCTCCTGAGGACTCCTCTCAGCAGTGCTGGATGTCCATGGGCTCCATCCCTCACCAAGTGTAATACGTGTAAAAGATTTCCAGGCCACTACGTGTTTCTGCAGCATTGCGCAGGCCACCCACCCTGAACCCAGGGTCACAGCGGGGAAGACGGTCACAGGTAGGGGTCCCAAAAATCCTACCTTGCCCCTGTGCAAAGGGTACTCCTGCAGCGCCTGGCACCGAGCGTCCTGCCAGCTCTCGGGGGAGCCCTGGGGGACGTGGGGGAAAGCGGTGGCACAGTCGGAGGCCAGGTACTGGTACACCTCCCAGGTCTTGCCAAAGTCAGTGGAGCGCTCGATCAGCATTGCAGCGGGTAGTGGCGACTGCAGAGCAGGGAAAGAGGCACATCTGTAACGCAGCGCACCCCAGCAGCTCCCACCCTGGGGATGCCTGTCCTCCTTCTCCTCCTCCTGCCAGGTTCAGGTCTCCGCAGGCTGCTGGAGCAACTCCCTACCAACTCCCAACAACTTCTGGGTCCCCCCCGTTCCCTCAGCCAGCCCTGCTGTAGACCCACACTCGCAGCCACAAAGTACACATCTGCACCAAGGAGATGTCTTAGCAGACAGTCGTGGGATAGAAACCCACCACCTGCTCTGGTCCTCCTAAACACCCTGGGAATGGCCATGCAAACAGGGAAAATGGAGGGATGGGGGCACGACCCCTGGCGTGCTTCCTATCGGGAAGGGAGCTGTGCGCTGAGATCCCCACATCCAGTGGGGCCCATCCACCACCATCTGTGACCTCCTTGCGAGCAGGGATGATGCATACGAACCCTGAAGTGAAGCAGGATGCTGCTGAGCTGGAATGTCTGGTCCAGGTCCAGCTGCACAGAGACACGCTCGATGCCTGCGGGCACAGAGAGGCAGCTTCAGAGGAGCAGACTGCAGAATTTAGGAAAACAAACCGCTCAGCTGCCTGAGCCAAGTCATTTATTTCCTTTCCTTCCAATCTATTGAATTCAACACCTCCTCCTCTTCCCCCAATGCCATTTATTGCCGGGGGCCCGCAGCTGCGGTGTCCCAGGGGACCCCAACGCACCCAGTGACACTCACCGTTCTGGGACTGCCACCAGCGCGAGTGCCCGGCAGAGGACAGGACGTTCTCCACGCGGTGGCCGTTGTAGGCGTGCGGCAGCCGTGAGTCGCACCTGCAGCATCTCATGCTCCACTGGAAGAGAAAGGGCAGGTGGAAGCGACCGCCCCGGCTCAGCGGGAGGGAAGGACCCCACCGCAGAGCCCGGAGGAGAGGGGCCCATGTGCAGCATGGACTTGCCGGGGAACAGATGGCATCAGTAAAGCTGGTTTATTAGAGATCTGAAGAACCGCAATCAATACGACTAATCACAGAATCACAGAATTTTCAGAGTTGGAAGGGACCTCTAGAGATCATCTAGTCCAACTCCCCTGCTAAAGCAGGATTGCCTAGAGCACATTACTGGACTCAGGTTTTCCCCTTCACACCCCATTAAAAAACACAACTCATGGTTTTATGGACTAAGAACTAAAACCAAAATGCTTTCTACTAAAACACATTTTTGGCAAACCACCAAAAATGCCTTTTTAAGCAAACCCCCTGTTTTCCACAATGACAACACTTGATAGAAAGCTCTCTGCAGCTTTCCAGGACCAGTTTGCCTTTTCCACACAGCCGAGGGGCTGTTTGTCTGGGGGAACAGAAAGGCCTTTCTCTCGCATCCCAAGGCCCCGGGCGATGCTCAGCCCCCCGCGCTCTCCCCCGGGAGCGGAGCGGGAGCAAACAGCTCAGCGGGTGAGAAGTCAGCGGGTGGGAAGTCGAGCGGCTCAAAGTTCAGCCCTTCACTTGAGCAAGTAATTCAAGGAGCAAACAGAGATGTGGCACGGGGAACGCAGCGACGGGAGAAAACACAGTCCCCAAGGAGCAAACAAATACCCAAATTTTGACTAACCAAGCAACAGTCCGTGCAGCCACTACCAGGGGGCCGCGGGGCGCATGCGGCACATGAGCAGTCTCAGAACTGTGTAGAAAGCAGCAGGAAGGAGATTGAGCAAGAGACGGAGAGCAGAGAAGGTCCGGACATGGGCCAAGAGGAGAGGCGGGCACGGGGTGGGCAGGCAGACTGGGCGAGGGCCAGCGCCGACAGGGGGGGACAGCCAGGTGAGGCCAAGGTGGGAAGGACGGGTCCCAGAGGGATGTTCAAATAGCAGGCGATGACAGAGCCTGCAGCAGTGTCCCACGGGGGACATGAGGAGGTCCCGTCCGAAGCGCTCGGTACCGGCCACGCTCTGAGCAGAGCAAACACGAGGGGCTGCAGAGAACGCTGTCCCAAAAGCAGAAGTGATGTGAAACATTTCAACTAGAAACTGAAGTTGTCCGTGACCTGAGTGGTAAAGTGTCCCCCCAAATGGAGCAGTGGGACACGCACTTCACACCGACATGTCCCAAAGCCTGAGAAATTGGGGAAGATTAAGAACAGCGCTTATCAGTGGTGGCAGGCACTGGCCTTGGCAGCATGGGGCAGGACGGCTCAGAAAGGTCGTCCTGGGAGGAAAGCGGGTTTGGGGGAGAGGAGGGGAGCGCGTCTGGCACAAGATCCAACAGCTGACACCGAGAAGGCAACGAGATACCCCGCTGCGAGGGCTGGCAGCCCCCGGCACGGCATAAAGTGACAGCAGAGGCATGGGCATGTTTGGCACCCCAGTGATGGGATCAGCTTTCAGTGGTGGAGCAAAGATATCGGGTGACAAGTGACAAGAAGCACTTTATATCCACTTCTGTGCTAAAATCTCCCCATCTGACACTTAAACAAATGAGCCGATTCCAACCCAAACAAGACCCTACACACGAGCTGGGGTCAGGAGAGCTGGTGGCTGGGCCGGCACAGTGGCACCAAGATTTCTGGTTTCCCCTTTAAAAGATTAATTAACAGTAAACTGTGAACTTCCTTACTCCTGAAACAAGCTCACCTAAGTCAACCAAGTCTATTTGTCTACAGAAAAGGACTTGGCTTCATAAGAATTACCTTTTTTATTTTTTAATTTGAAGAAAAATTCACGGAAAACTTTGCCCAGAGTTACCTTTTTGCCCATTCTCACACAAAACCGCACAAGGCCGAGGCTGGCTTTGACCAGAAAGCACTAACTGGCCCCACACCACTGCTGTCCCAGCCCGCGGCCGTGCTGGCGCCTGGGAGCCGACGGCACAGGGCGAGGGGGCCGGGACGCCAGCTCGGGTCCTGCGTTGGGTCAGTTCCTAACAAAGCCCAGACCTGACTCTGCTCTGCCCCCGGACCCGGGAACCTTTCAGCAATCGGGCGGATATTGAGGAGAGATCCTCACTTAAAACTGACCTGTTTCCATAATACTCTCCATAGTCTTTATGTTCTCTGTCTATAAATATCCCGGAACAGGAGTTGGCTAACTACAATATTTACGACAATACTGCAGAGTAAGCAAACAGAGAATTCAAAATATATAATCATGCAATTTCCCTGGCTCTACCAACTCCTCCTGGCTCTGCCAGTTAGAATCAGAAATAATGTAATCGGGTCCAGGCAGAAGAACTCATTTCAGATAATGTCTATTAGCAGCGAATTGTCAGGAAGCTACAGGAATTATCCACAGAAATAATCTAGTGAACAATTCCCAATAATGATTAAACTTCACAACAGTTCTAACCGTGATTAGCAAAGGGAGAAGGAAGGCTTTCTGCGAGGGGAAAGGTTAATCTCGGCTAAATTATTCATTAGGAGTGATTCATGCATACTCATTAGACCATTCACACAGCCGGAGACACAAGTACTTTCTAGTAGCTACACAGCAATATTGGCAATGAAGCTGCAACCACACTTAAAATGCAGTGCTAAGTAAAAATTAAGCTTCAACTGTGTGAGACAGACCCTCCCCATGCAGCGTGCAAAAATCTTTGCCTATTTTTTTTCTCCCTGCCTCCTCCCCCCCCCCCAAGCTTTTTAATTAAGGCTAAAATTAACACTGGAAGCAAAATCCATTTCATGTCCTTGGATCGAATTGTGAAACCCCTCTGTTGCACAACGGGAGGGTTTGCTATTACTGACTGTGACTATGTGTCTCAAAGTTCCTCGGGACAGAGGGAATTGCCAAAAATGACAGTCCAGCACCGGGCTGGGGGGAGATTCACCAAACGCACACCTTTCCCCAGCGCTCCCCTTCTTTTATCGCCAGCAGACTGGGTAGAGCCCTGGGAGCTGGGCTGGCCAGGAACAGCCCAGGGCTGCGGGAGTACGTGAGAACTGGAAATCAAGAGGTCATGGTCTAAGGTCTAAGCTGGGTCACCGACCCCCGGGGCAGCCCCAGCCCTGGCTCTCCCGCACGTCGTCCCCTCCAGCCAGGCACCAAAGTCCCCATCCCCTGTGCTGCTGCCGCAGAAGACAACCGGTACGTGGTTGAGGAGGTGTGGGACGTGGGGCTGAAAAGGCCTACAGGAAAGCAAAAGAAGTTGTAGGTCTACATGGAAACCACTAGCTGCCCCTCTGTGCCTCCAAGCTACTCTTCAGAGTCACCCAAAATAGGGATTATGGAGGTTTGGAGATAAAAGGAAATTCCTTTCAGCCTTTTGAAAGGTAATTCTCAAGGCAGTAATTTTTAGAGGGAAAGCCAGAGTGTTGAGAATAAACAGATTCCTGTCTTAAAAATAAATGGGGGGGGGGGGCAAAAACAAAACAAAAAAACTAATGTAGAAGAACCACCAGGTACTGTAAAAATTGCCCATGTACTACATCACACACCTGGGACACTCCTGGGCAGTGCGTGCAGGGACACGGGTGCAGACCCAGCCCTCGCCCCGCGCCCTCCGCAGCTCTGCTGCGGGTGTTTGCTGCTCTTCTGCTCTGACCTTGTGAACCAGTTGCTGACCGGCCTCCCATGCTTCCCCGCTCATGCAGGGGCAGAAAACCACAAATAATTTTAAGCTGATGGACTCAGACCAAAGTATTTTAAGTAGCTCTAGCTGCCATTTTAATATAAGTAGAGAGCCCTTGAAATAAAACCTCCTGGCATAGGTGCACAACCCAAAATAAACTGAAGTTATTCATCAGCAAAAATGGTAAGCTGCTTCTCTCCAGTCATGAAATGAAGACCTTTCATAGCTGCAGAGACCTTGGTGGTCCTGTGTTTAACCCTGCTCTGTGTCAGCGAGGGGCACTGTGTCAGTCGGGCTCCTGGCACGCAGCCGCCCATACGGGAGCCTTGTGTGGTCTTGCACAATTAATATTGTATAGGGACAGTAATTACTGTTCCAAGTTTATTTGGGGACAATCTAGAAAGCAGCGGGAAGTTATATGTATACAGAGAGATCGAGGGTTATTAAGAAATAGGGTGGGCAGCAAGAATACATTACCTTAAGAACAAAGGCACGTGGTAAAGCCGACTTACGCAATTCCCTGTTCCAACCCATTTTCATTCCCTGTTAACAACAGCTGTAGGACATCGCTACACCAGGCTCCCAGAGCAGGGCTCCCCTTGCCTGTAAAGTACTCTGTCCATTTTCCATAGGAAAATGAGGTAGAAGTTACCCATGGTTATGTCAGCGTGGTTAAACCTCTCAGTGAGCAATTCCCATTTGCTAAACTGGACTGTGCGTCAGTTTTGAGCACAGATCTCTCTCTGAGCCGTAACACCCAATGGCACATCTTTGCTCGAGCAGTCAGAAGCGACACTGAGAGGTGAGCTCTGAGGTTCTGCTCAAAACACAAATAGAGGGCTCTGACTCTCAGCTTGGTTTCACCAGTGACCCCCAAATTCAGAGGCGACAGCAGCGATGGGGGTGCAGACACAAGCTGGACAAACACCCCAGGTATGGGGTTTAAGGAAATGAAGTTCATTTCTCTTGCTTAAAAGCAAGCACGTGGGTGCCTGTTTTCCTCGCCCCGTCTGTTCTCACATCATCTCCCCTCAGCAAAACTTCATTTAAAATCTGCCAGGATGACAGTCTGCAAAGCCCATTCTGCACCAGCTCATCTCCACGCCCCGCACGCACCGCCGGGGTCCTGTTGCCTCTGCAACCTGTCTGCGAGGGAATGACGCGATGTCTCCCAGCATATGTGTCACTTTGCAGTCGTGTGGCAAAAGAAGATGCAGAGAATGGAGAAGGAGGGGGGAAAAAATAATGGGAAATAGGGTTTTTCTTCTGCACATTCACTGCAGGTAGGGACACATCCCTGCAGGAAAGAGCAGGGTGTGTCTGAATGCCAGAATGAGATGAGATAAGCACAGAGCAGCAATGCCTGGTTGCCTGGTTGCCGTATTACCTTCAACAGGTCGGGAATACAAATTATTCGGTGCAAACCCCTGACGTGATGAAGCAATACCCAAAACCAGAAGCCCCGCTTTGAGCAGGGGGTTGGATCTCCTGCGGTCCCATCCGACCACAATTATTTCACGATTTTGTGGATGCATTTTTCTGTGTAAAAAACTTGGGTTTGACAGATGACGTGGGTCTGGAAAGCAAATGAGCTGGGAGGCACAGTGGCTTTTCAGCACGCTCTCCCCTGTTCCAACACGTCCAGGGCCCGCTGAAGCACCCGGCAGGCAGCATGGTTTGGATCGGTACCGACTCCCTGACCGACTTGTGCAGGTGGGCAAGCAGATGTAACCATCAGACGGTAGCAATAAGGCAGACAGAAGCATTAGTCTTGCACATACTCCCTCTCGCAGACATTGGCCTGTATTTTTGGAAGCAGCCAAAGACGACTCAGTACTGAGACACCACAGGGAGAGATGCTGCAGACCAGCCCTTGCCAGGCAGCTGCGACCATCCATCAGCAGGAGGAGGAATCCTCTGCCAGGCCAGGAGCTCTCCTGCCCAGCAGCTCACGCTCCCCTCCCACTAACTCATTTAGGGATTAGGCTTCTCTGGTACCCCTCAATTCCCACCTGGATGACCCCACATCACCACGACACAAGGGGTGATAAAGGCGACTTCCCACCCTTCGCTCCTCATATCTACCAAATGCCCATGAAACACAGGTGAGAGAAGGCAGAAAATCTTGGTCCTTGACCTTATGCAAACAACATTTTGATATCCAAAGTCTCCCAGGGTCGGGACGTGAGGACCCACGTAGTCACCACACACACAAACTGCTCCGCTGCAGGATGCAGGGAACAGCAGCGACACAAGCACAAGCACACCCAGCTTCGCTCCTCTCTTGCCTATTCTTTGGCAAAAGATTTCACAGGGCTGCACGGGGTGCTTTGGGTACTCTTCAACATTAATAAAACATCCAGAAAAGTCTGTAGCTATTTTCTAGTTCTGAATATGTCTAAAGTGAAAGCATTGCACAAGCCCAGAGGAAAGAAATGCTCTCCCTCCAGAGCAGCGTTAATCTCGCAGGGAGAGAACACACCACAGCACGGGTACCAAACATGCCACAGCACGGGTACCGAACACACCACAACACAGGTACCGAACACACCACAGCACGGGTACCGAACACGCCACAGCACGGGTACCAAACACACCATGGCACAGGTACCAAACACACCACAGCACGGGTACCGAACATGCCACAGCACAGGTACCGAACACGCCATAGCGCGGGTACTGAACACACCACGGCGTGGGTACCGCTGCTTCCAGCAGGAAAGTGGAGAGCTGAAGACGTGCACAGCCCTCGTGTGCCCCTCGGGAGGGCCAGGCCAGGCAGGGGGACTGGGAACCTGCTAATCCGCGTGAAAGCCACACCGCGCCTTCCCTTGGCTAGAGCCAGGGACTGTGAGCTACCCCATATTCCTACCAAAGCACTATACTTAGCATTTAAATAATAAAGAGATGAGTTAACTGGGCCTTGAATCACACCTCGGTCAATGACAGTTTTTCCACACACATCACCGCCTTTACGACTCCAAATCCAGGCTCGCTTATTTTTCTATTTTATTTTCAGTTTCCCTCTTGCTTTTCCTTTCCCTGCTGACTCGAACAGCCATTTCCCAAGCTCTGAGTGATTTCCAAGACAGACCATTGGTCTGCCTGGTTTCCACCCCCCATCACTTTTCTAATCGTCGCTGCAGTCCCTGCGCTATAAATGGCAATGCTGAGTGTCCCTCTTGGATTCCACTAGACTGAGCCTACAGCCAAGGAATGGAGCAATCAGTAGTGCGAAGTATAAAGGTTAGAGGGATCTGGAGCCGGAGCAGACAATGGAGCAGAGGCTGAAATCGATGCCCACAGCGAGTGACCCACCAGAATTGCACAAGAGGACCCTGGGGCCAGCGCGGGCTGGTGGCAGGGACAGACAGGCTGCGCCCGCCAGCTGGCACGAGGGCACCGGCAGCCAGCGAGAGCAACCCCTCATCCCATGCCCTCTGCTGAGATTGCAAAACCGACTCCAAATTTGTACCGATTTGGCAACAAAACAAGAGCAAGACTTGTAATAATAAAAAAAAAAATGTCCTAAGAGTCAATAAATTAAATGTGCTTACTTTTTATGGGATGGGAATAGGAAAATTGAGTTCAGGGGATTAATTTTTGCTTAAATTAGGGAAGTAGAAAAAGGGAGGAAAAAATTAGGAAATGCTCAACGCATAGGGATTTCTCCTTTTCTCTCTCTTTGCAGATAGGAGCTGGTATACTCAAAACTCCCATTAGCCACTACAGCTGCAGAACAGAAATAAGGGTCTTTGAGGAATTTGCTAGTGGTAACAATGCATCTCTCGTTTCAGTAAAGGATCACATACACGTCCCAAAGCTAGAATTGGAGAATCCAACTGAACATAGCAGTGTTAACCGTTCCATACCCATTTTAACCCTGGTACTTGTAAGGCAGGGTGTGAGGACTATGAAAACTGCACAGTTCAGGGACCTGAAGATGAGAAGAGACTGCTGCAGTCTCGCTCTCTGCCTTCCTCCGCAGCGCCGCCACGAGACCTCACTCCCTAATTCCGCACCAAACGGATCATTTCTGCTGGTGGTACATCCCAGCCATCAGAGAGACGCCCCATCTCCACTTCAAAGACTACAAATGATGCAGATGATCACAACTAAAGGCCCTTCAGAGTGATGTCTCAAGGACAGGCGAAGAGAATAATTCGCCCACTCCAGCAGGTATTAGGACGAGGTTTTGCAGACACTCGCTTCCCGTAGCACAAGGCCCCTCTTCAAGTAAAAGTCACTGTCAAAAGTCAATGTTAAGCGAATGTTTCAGAGGTACAGTCTGCTCAAGTATAAACAGAAATTGGGAAGAAACAAAAAATGAAGTCAGAGCAGAAATAATCGCTGTTTTTTTCCTGTCCGTAGGCCACAGCACCCGTGAGACGCAGCGGGGGTTTGCTGGGGAGGGGAGCAAACAGCCCCGTCCCCGGGAGCAGCAAAACAGCTCTGAGAAAAGTGAGTGGGAGCCTGAACGGAGGAAATGCCTGACCGCAACTGTCACCTGGCAAACGCCCTGGCGAAGGGCAGAGGCTGCAGCCGGAGCCCAGCATCCAGCAGGACGTGATGCTGGTACCCGTGCGGGCCAGGGAGCTGCCCCAGTCCCACACCAACCAGCAGCTCCCAGCCACCCCTCAGCCCACCGAGGAGCAAAAATCCCTCCAGCCCAGCGAGAACACCGGCTCTGTAACACATGCACTTACTGCCACATCTTGGCCTTCAACTTGAAGGGGAATTAAACCCAGAAGAATGCTGACTCACTCGAGCTGGATTTCAGAGTAGAAAACACCGCCTCACTGGAGGTCTGCCATTTCCTTTCCTCTTGAGCATCTCTCCCAAGACCCGTTTTGCCTGTCTTGCATTGAACCCACTCTCTTTCGAGCTCCTCCTGTGGCAATTACGGGGTTAACATTGCCAGACTGGCAGAGAAAGGCTTTAGGAAGCGCTCACATCAGGGACATCACCCCTGGAGGTTTTCAGCTCTGTGCTCAGGCAGACTTATCTGTAAACTCTGATTTGGTGGCAGCTTTGGAGCCTGGGAATCCGCAGCTGGCTGAAACGTTATCCTCCCCAGCACCATCTCCTGCCTCCGCACAACCAGCGTAATTGAAAACAGTTGTTCGGTTCAGAAACTTTTCCAAGTCTTTGTGAAAGACCTGAAATGTTCCCATTTTTGACAAGTGAAATATGAGTTCAGTTTATAACTAAAAAGTCTGGGGATAGGAAGGCTTGGGATATTTTGGATGCAAAAGCTTCCGCTTTGCCTCCAGCGCTTCACACCAGAGATTTGCTGCCTTTTCCCTGCCACCGCGTTCGTGCTCAGCTCCTCTTCTCGACCATGGGGCTTGAGAGGACACCACAGACGGTGCAATGACCCAACGTGGTTGGAAGGGGGATAAACACCCGAAACAGGTTAAAGACATCCCTGCAAAAGGGTAGGAAGGAGGAGAGGATGGGTAAAGGCATTAGCATCCCTACATGAGGTTTAGGAGCGCGGAGGGAGGAGGTGAACGTACCTCTCCGTGGGGCGTGCAGTAAGTCTCGGGCTTGGTGAGGCCACAGGTGGAGGATGCTCTCAGGTGGTGGGCTCGTCCCAGCAGGAGGTCTCCGGCGGGGGGGTAGCAGGCTCCCTGGGAGCAGGCTCCCTGCGCGCCCGCCGGCCACGGGACAGCTGGAACAGCAGGAAAACAGGACTTGGGGCTGTGTCAGGGCGGCACAGAGACATCAACCAGTATGTCTGCTGTTTTCTACAACAGACCAACTACAACGTCGTGCTTGGGACAAACCTACACAATGCATATGCCAAAAAGGACAAAGGCGTTTTGCCCCTGAATTGCCTTTATTTTTATTAAGAAAAAGGCACTTTTTTAGTGCTTTGTACTAACAGCTATTTCTGAAACTCTTCTTTGCCATGACCCCAGTGTCCAGGCTGCAGGGACGCTCAGTCCCCTGCCCATCCCACTGAACAGCCCTGTTTGGTGTCCCCTGTTTACCCATACAGCCAGCCCTACAGCCGGCTGCGCCGGACAGCGAGCGGCCTTTTGCCAAACACCAGCACTATTACCAAATACTGGTCTCCCAGCTGCTGCCACAATACTGCTGCTAATACAAAGCCCACATTAACAGCATTTCTATTTAGTCAGCTTCCCCCATATCCCTTTAGCAACACCGTATGGTGAGCCTTACCCAGGAGGACAAATAATGCCCACGGCCAAAGCTGGCAGCGAGACTCCATACCGCCAAGGACACACCTAGGGAAGAATTTGCAGTATGAGCTAAAATGAGCAGAAAATGCCAGTCTAAAGCTCAGTCCAGGTCCTTCTCAGTGTAGAGGGAGATAATTTTAATTGATCTACAAGAGAATAATATGGGTGAAAAATCAAGAATAATGAAGCAGAAAATCAGATGCTCAGATTGTATTTGTTTTTAATGTTTAAAGAATCCCAGCTTTTCATCTAACTCGTGAAGCATGCACAAGTTTCTCCTACAGCGTATAAAAGATTGCCCTCTTCCCTAAACACTATCTTTGGATCTTTATGTTATTGCTGAGGTGAACCACAGGTACCAGCACCCCACCTCGCTCTCAGCAGAGCTGTAATTTCTGACTGCCCGGCTCCCCGGGGACCTCGAGAAGCCACAGCCCCCAGCACTGCCATCCGCGGTGGGCAGGGAGCCAGCGTTGATGCCAGGTCACAATACATGGCTAGAAACGATGCCCTAACGAGTGCGCACACACGCACCCCCATACACCCCCCCAGCCACCTCTCCCCAGGCACGCTGCACTTTCTGTTCACCCGCCCCACCCTTTGCCCCGTGTTTCCAGAATCGATTCCAGATTAAAACTCGCCAGTGCATGCAATGGCCCACAGTCTCGTTCTACGAAAAGAAGAAACCCATAAAAATCCCTGCAGTATACGTGTCTCCGGCAGGGTCTCTGCGGGGAAGCCCAGCAGGATCGCCCAGGGGAGGCAGTGCTGCCAGCACACCCCCAGCAGCCAGAAACCTCACCTGCCCTCTTCCCTGCGGGAGCGGGAGCACCGTCACTGGTCCTCGCGGTGTCCCCGGCTCGCGGTGAGGGCTCTCTCTCGCTCCCCGCACCACCCAGCAGCCGATCTGTGACTGCGAGAGCCCTCTGCGCGCTGGCTCTCTCCTCTCCCGGCTTTTAACACGCGGCTGCCTCACCTGGGAGAGAAGGTGCCTGTGGGTGCAGTAATGATAAAGGGAGTGATTCAGGGATCTTCAGACATACACACCCAGTTACCGTATAACTCATGACAGCTCCTAGACAGGGCATACGGCCGCAAACATAAATCACTTCGGACGAGGATGACGGCAGCGTGAACCAGCTGCTCTGCAGGTAACCAGCAAGTGAAAGCCCATCTGTGGGTGACCCCACCTGGGGCTCGCGTGGCCACCGCCGGACATCACTGAGCCAGCTTGAAACCAGCTCCCTCCAGAGCTGCTGCACGGCTCGGCGTCGGGGCGATGTACCTGAACGTTTACCCACCCTCCCGGGCAGGTTTTGCATATTGTGCTTGGCATCGCGATGACAAGGCACTGCCGCTAGCAGCACCTCAACCCGATCATTTAAAGCCTAATTCAGGATGTCCATGTGAGTTACAATCACACTGTGTATTCACGTATCAGACTTCAGCCTGAAGGCGACCTCGAGCACAGCAACTGGGCTTTACAGGCAGACTCGGTCACGCAGCCCCTCTCCTCTCTGCAGTACAGCAATGCCTCAAGACACAAAATTACCTAAGATGAGCTTGAGGATTATCTAGAAAAGGCAATCCTATGAACTCACCAGCTCTGAAAATAGGGAGTCAAATTTTTTAAGAAACATAATTCTTGTTTGGGTACCTAGCTGCACGCTCAGCTGATGCAAAGCCCCTCTCCCCTACTTTGGACCAAATTCAGAGCTTATGACACTGGAAACAGTATCACAAGTTCATTTTTTTTTACTGTGCCAGCAAAGAACAAAATTTTAACAAATCTGTTTAAACTGGGGACTGTTTGGGTGAATGCAGNCAAAGTGCAGCTCAGCAGGTTGCAGACACAGCCACTCCCCCACCCACCCTCCCAGACACACACAGGGCTCCCGGGCACTGTTCACAGGCTGCGTTTCAGCTAAAACACAGTTTTTCATCCTCAGAAAAACTTGCATCAAGCCTTTTCCATTTACTTTACTGAAATGACCCCAAAATCATGTCCTCTCCCATACTGGTCAGGGGCTCAGCAGAACGCATCAGTCGACTCGGGATCTTTGCTGCCGCTGCTCTGCTGTGTGTGCTACCTACCTCCTGTCCTCGCGCTGAGCGACACGGGCGCATGCAAGCTGAGGAGCAGGAGCTCAGGCAAAGGGTACACACAGAGCTGGGGAAAAAAAAATATTGTCCCTAAGGCTACAGTATGTGAAAGATTGGCTCAGCTTCCGCCTGCGCGAGGTGTGCCCGCAGCGCTGGGTGCGCCTGCCCTTACCCTCTTACTGCTCAGCAATGCAGTAACACCACATTCCTTCTCCTGCAGCGAAGACGCCTCCTCCCCGTCCCAGCTGGCAGCAAAAAGGAAGCGGGAAGAAACACAGGAACTTTTTACCAAGAAAGCAAGAGATGAGACGTGCCACGAGCTGCAGACACCGTTTCTGCAGGCGGGCTGTGAGCGGAGCCCCGCGCGGGCAAAGCCATCAACGGCGTAACCTCCCGCAGTACAGTGCTAACCACCTACCTGACCTGGGTACAGCTGGGCTAGAGTTAATTCTAGTAGCTGCTGTGGTTTGGATTGGGTACAAGAATAATGCTGATAACACGTATTGTTTTAGCTGTTGCTAAGAGATGTTTACATTAGACAAGGACTTTTTCAGCTTCCCCTAGAATCTGAGAGGGAGCACAGACAGATCAAACTGGCCAAAGGAATACTCCATGCCATAGACGTCATGCTCAGTATATAAATGGGGGTTGCCCAGGGCGGGAAGGAATCCACTTGGGATCACTGCTCGGGACAGGCTGGGCAACCCATTGTCAGGTGGTGAGAGCAACTTGTGTTGCATCACTTTACTTTGTATATTCTTTTACCATTATTATTATTGTTATTTTCCTCTTCTGTTACTGTTCTATTAAACTGTCTTTATCTCAACCCAAGAGTTTGGGGGGGTTTCCCCCCCTCCTTTTCTCCCTCCCCTACTGGGGATGGGGGGGAGAGGGGCAGGAGTGAGCAAGCAGCTGCGTAGTCCTCGTTGCTGGCTGGGGTTAAACCTCGACGCTACCCCAGGCTCTGCAAGAAATCACATCAAACCCTCTAACTTCCTCCTCTGGTGGAGTAACTGTGCTGGAGAAGGCAAAGGAGAGGAAGGTCTGACCGATTTGGGTTTCTGTGAGGCTGCTGGTGATGTTGGATGTGGCATCTTGCAAGCCTTGGCTAAACATCCACTGCTGGGTGCCTGTTCCGCCTGGTTTAACGCCATACCCTAAAGCACTGGTAATCAAACTGGGAGGCTGAAAGACTGTAATGGAAAGACTGTAAATGCCACCTACCGATCCTGCCAGAGCCAGCAGTGCTGAGCATTAATACGCTCTGAAATAGTGATGCTCCACCCCAAATTACTGTAAAGCACAGGGCACTACAATTCTGCCACACAAACAAGGGCAGGACTGGAAAATGCTACCTCAACCACAAGCTGTTTGAATGAATTATCCAAAATATCTTGATCCATCCTTTCCTCCTCCAGCCTGCCGCCAGTGACTTGCCAAAGCAAGGCGAAGCATCACTGGAGTTTTCAGGCTCTGCAAGTTCAAACAAGAACAAAAGCAAGGAATAGTCTCATTTACAGAATATTTACTGCAAATCAATAAAAGCACAAAAGAAAAACGCAGCTGTGATCAGCTGGGTGCCCAGTGACAGCGTGGCTGGGTGCAGGGGACCCCAGACACGGCCCTGTGCCCCGGACAGGACTCAGGAGACCCTGGCTCGAACGCTGCTCCAGGCTGTACTCTGCCTGCTTCACCACGCACAGATGACAGCGTTGTCCTGAGTACCGGGGAGCGAAGACGTGTTACAGACCGAGACACATGAAGACAGCAGGGCCGGCTAAATACAGGGGAGACATAATGGCAAAAATGCACTACAATGTTGGAGCGATCCTCTGCGATCAGTGGGAGGGAGAAGAAAGATGCTTTCAGGACTTCCAGTGCCTTTTCAGTTCAGCCTCCAGCTGCAGCAGCCTGTGCCGAGCTGTCAGAGCCCACAAGCCTGGGACGGCTGGGTAAGACATTCCCTGGAAAAGAAATAAAACTAGCTCCAGCAGGAAATTGTGCTCTGAGTGATGGGTCACGCCCTGCTCTAACACGGCGTCAGGGGACACTACTCTGCTGGAAGCACCTTCTCCAGGATGAGATGCGTGACCAGCTCCTGAGGAGCTCCCACACCCCACCACACTGTCACAGAGCCGCTGCCTCCTCGCACCCGCTGACGTTCATGTGGGCAGAATAAATTAAGCTCCTGCTCTGCAGTGCATGTGTGTGATCTGCTAAGCAGCTTCTCTATCCTGTCCTGGAGGTACCCGTCAGAGGCAGAAAAGCTCCACATGTGGTGATCCTGCACCCGTGGCAGTGGGCTGGCATCAGAAGATCTGAGTGCCAGCGGTGGGCTGAAGTCCCTTCCGCACTGGCAGCAACCAAGAAAGATGCTGCTGGGCTGGTTTTAAGTTTCAGGTGGAAAGAGGTCACAGCA
>VUYV01000333.1:566385-596237 GCA_008711295.1 Anarhynchus alexandrinus | reverse complement strand
GAGCCCACCGCACCCCACCCGCAGCGCTCACCGCCCCCCGCCCCGCAGCCGCCGCTGGGTAAGGGGGATACGCCGGGAGGATGCGGGGGGATGCGCGGGGGGAGGCACGGGCGGGATGCACCGGGGGGATGCAGGGGGATGCTGCGCACAATGCGGGGGCGTGCTGGGGGCAGGGGCCTGCCTGGATCCCGCAGCCCGGCTGCGGCTGCCGAGGGTCTGCTCTGCCGGGCAGCCCCCTCCTTCAGCCGCCCGGACGGCGGGGCGATAGGGGGGATGTGTTCTCCTGAAGCCGGCCTCCAGCAAAAATCAAAAATCCCTACTTAAAGCAGGGCTGGGGTGTCTGCGGAGAGCTTGGAGGGCTCTGACCACTAGACAGGGAAAAGCAGCTGGATTTAACTAATGTCCCTCTCCCTCTCTCTTCTCTTGTAGAACTGACATCTTCCAAGTCTACAAAAAAAGAAAATGGAAACCATGCATGAGCTGATCCCCTTTGCCAAAGAAATGCTCAGCCAGAAGCCCAACAGGAAAATGGTCAAGCTGTACATGCTGGGCAGCGTGCTGGCTTTCTTTGGTGTGGTTATCGGTCTGGTGGAGACGGTGTGCAGCCCTTTCACCTCTGAAGGGAGGCTAGAGGAGGAGGAGGAGAAGAAACCTGCCCCGACGCGAGAGCAAATGGTTCCTCAGAAACAGGAGGATTTGATCTTGGAAAAGAGCAAGAAGCCGGTGGGGATGCAGAGGGCCCTGGTGACCAGACCACACGCCTCCTAAGAGCCCCGCGCTGGAGAGGCGCCTGCTGAGCAGCCAAGCACAAGAGACTCTGCTGTCCTGTCGTACCTGGTGGTGGTTCCAGCAAGAAGAAAGGAGAGATGGCTGAAGAAGGAGACCGCAAGTGCAAGACTTGAAAGAAGTGAACGGTTATATTTGCTGCTGTGCAGCAGTGGGGAAAAAATACCTTTTGTTGGTATAAAAATGTGCAAGATGCACAGCATGGTTTCTTATTTTTATTACAGATGCATTTTACAACATTTTGCAAAATCAATAAATATTTTATATGGTACCAGTGCTCTCTAGCTGCATTTATTTTCNTGGGGGGGGGGGGATAGCTGGGGGGACCCAGGGAACCGCTGAGGGTGGTGGCTGCACCCTCTAATGAAGCCCCCCTTGGTGGGGCTGCTCTGGGACCGGGGGGGCTGGCCTTTCTGCACCTCCGGTGGCTTCTCCCTTCCAAAATGGGCCGACTGCGGTGGGGGGAGGAGGTGGGTGGCATTTGTCTCACAGGGGTGATGGACACATGCCCTGAGCTGGAGGCGGAGTTGTACCTTTCAGGGGTTATGTGGGTTTAATGGCACAGATTTGTGTTTGCCATGGCCATGCTGTGCCCAGAACTATTTAAAAAAACCCAACCCTGTCCATCCCCCAGCAATACTCTAACAGGCTGTGGCTGCTGCACAGCTAAAAAATCTTCTAGCTTTACTGGGATCCTTCACAAACCCACCAGAGACACCTAATTGTGCAGAATGATTTTAGCTTCCAGTATTACAGGGGTGTCACAGATGGAAAGACTGAAGCAGGGACAGACACGATGGCACAGTCAGTCTGGAGGGTGAGGAAACGGGGATCCAAGCTTCAGGGCTGCACCCAGGGCACTGCCAGACTCGTTAAGAGGACTTTCACCTATTTAAAAGTCTTTCCTGGGGATAGTAAGAATTTGCAGTGTTCAGGACTATGTCATGTTAGTCAAATAAAACCTCCAGGCTGCCACAGCTGAAAGATCCTGACCCCGCTACAGCAGGGAGGGAAGGGAAATGGTCCCTGCCAGCCATAACGGGGGCAGAAAATCCCCTTTATCTGCTGAACGGCGAAGAGATGGGCAGAGGCAGGAGTAGGCTACACCTCTTGCACAGAAACAGATGTACCAGTAATATGCCACTATCTACCCAAAAGCAAAGCAATTGATACAAACAGCAGGAGATGATGGAAAACGAGAAAGCGCTGCCTGACAGCAGTGCCCAACGCATAGCTCCTCCCAGAGCTCCACAAGCTAAGACCAGAACCCAAAAATATAAGACTGCAGCTGAAGTTCACCCTTACATTTTCATAATACATAATCATGCAATTTGTTTTGTTGACAATTATTTCTGTCAAAAAACACAGCAGCACATTGTGGAGGAGGAATCCTACCGAGCCCGCACAAAAACTCTGTTCAGGCTTTGAATCAAGTATAAAGTACCTTTTCCTCATGGGGAAAAGAGCAGAGTCCAATTAAATTAAAGACAGCCTTTGAGAAATACTTCATCTCGTCCATAACCAAGCCTTTTGGTCTCTGGCAAGGCTGAACAAGCACACACCTCACTGATACCAATGGAAATTTCATGGGCAAATATGGAAGGAGAATTCGGGCCTGAAGAAAGCCATCAGCTCACTCATCCCCCCAATTCCAGCTTTAAACAGGTTCTGGGTTTGCCGCGCGGCCTCAGGGACAGGGAAGGCTGACCTGGAATTCCCTGTGGCACACTTGGTGCATGGATAAACCAGAGACCTGAATGTCCGTGGCTGTGCCTGGCAGGGGAGTGTTGCCAGGTCTGAGCTCTCGCACTGCTGTGATTCAGAAGCATCGCCGCTACAGCAGAGCTAAACAGTTGATAAATGTATTAAACTGATATGAGAATCACATCTTTGTCCAAGGCAGCTGCAAACTCTGTCAATCACACATTGGTTCCCAAGATTAGCCTTTCTCTACAAGTTGTGGGTATCTCACCCTGCCCCATGGGAAAGGGAAAATTTTAAAAATGAGGAGTTAGAGCCGGTCTCTGTCAACCCAGCCTGCGAGTCCGGGGCGCCTGGGGAGCTCCAGGCCAGCCCATCCACGCTGACCTCCACCGCTTCTGTGTTTGGACCTCAGGTTGTCTCCGCACCATGTACGTGGCCTCCCCGCATCGTGCCGGCACCCTGCTCCCCACACCTCCTCTCCGCAGTCATCCAGTCACAGGGTTTATGAGCTTAAAGCAAAGAGGTTTGTGGAACAATCAAAATAGTTCCTCCTAAGACAGCTAACGGGATTAGACAGCTAAACCATGCACTGCGCCGGCGGTTCTGGAGCCAAGTCGGTAAAATCACGTCCTGCAGAAGACAATCTCCTGCCTCTTGACGCACCACAAGTTCAGAGGTCGTTAACTCCCGCATATTACCTGAAAGGTCACCTGAGAGGTCAAGCCTACGCGTTCCCGTTTCCACAGCAGACCGCATTGATCATAAACAGGACCTGCTCTCTGCAGAATGGTGAATTAGACACATATTAATGGCTGATTTTACCACAAGACCATATAAAGTCCTATTTAAACCACACAATGATAAATTCAGTGTGCATGGAGGCTTAGTAATCCATTCAACACCACTCTAACTATGATGAATGACAGACCTGCCAGATGCAGTACATTAAAAGGCTTCAGCAAAATTCCCCGTCTTTAAACCATGGCACGACTCTCCAAACCAGCCCGTGTCCCAGCCCCATCTCCTGAGCCCCCTCACGTCTGGATGTCCACACCAGGCACTGCAGAAAGAGAACTGCCACAAGCACAACACCCTGCAACTGGCATCCACACACCACGGCAACGGAGCCCAGCGGAGTCATTCCAAAACCCTGGGTGAATTGCAAAGAGAAATTTTAATTATAAGTACTGGGATATGGCAGAGAGCAACCAGATGGAACGAGCTGTACTGTCAGTGCTGGTAAGGACACCTCGGGCAAGCTACAGTGCAGAACCATATGGAGCATTTAAGACTGAGTTAAACCAAAGTCCTGAGGGCTAAGCTCTTGAGGAGAGCCACACGTTGCCCAAGGTGTGAGTTAGACTGCCGAGCATCACGTGAGGTTGATTTCTGTTATTCTCTTTAAGACTTGTCTGAACCCAGTTTACTTCAGCCTGTAAATGTGACATTTTCCTGGTGCATTAAATCCTCAGGAAAATGGCAGCTGGCATGAGATCTGGTGAGTATTTGTCTGTACCCATCCTGCAACACCTCTTCAAAGATCTTATTTCAGCTCGGAGCGGTTGTCCAGGCTTTCATCATCGGGAGCTGAAGGCCAGCTAAATCCCAGCAGCGCTCCCTCACAGGCCAATCGCCTCGAGGGCACGAGCCGAACGTCGGCAGAGAATCCTCACTCACTATTTGCAGTTTGGACTCTGGATGTTTCAAGAGCTGCCAGGCTAAAATTAGGGGCCCAGATAAGCATATCAGCCTCTGCCACCCAACACCAAGGGCATCGGGAACATGGATAGCGGCCAAGGCTTAAAGCAGCCACAGTACCAACAATCAAATATCAAGGCAGCAATTCCTGATTTGGTCACGCAGGAAAAAAATAAATTTAGGGCTCAGACATGGCTTATCGTCACGGTATTTTCTTTAAACTGGCAGTGAGTAGAAATATGTCAAGCCAAATCCAGTCCTACAATCATCTTGAGTATCCCTTGGGACCCAAGTACACATGTTTCGGGAGCGGTGCAGCCGTGACAGCGCTGGTGCTGGCAGGACATCGGCACTGCCCGCCGGCCGTGCAGCCGTGCCGAAAAGCACACACGTCCGTCACAGCCCCATAGCATCATGTTGACGTGCGCGTCAGCCTAACGCAAATATAACTGAGGGCAGCCCTTTATAATGGTGATATCCATAAAGAAAAGAATTAAATCTGTGCTCACGGTATAGTATGCTGGGAGAACTGGGTATGAGAAATAATATTTTAATGTCTACGTGGCAAAGGAAAGGGGGGGAAGGAAAATCTTCTGCATGTAACAAAGATTTGATAATGGGTTGAAAAAAGCCAAATGTCACTCAGAACAGAAAAAAAGAAGCGGCATTCCAATTCCTGCCAAGTGCTTTTGAGTCCCCGAGCTGCATGCACAAACCTGCCCGAGCCCCAGCCCTACCCCTGCAACGCGTTCCCTCCCGGCAGCACCGGGCTGGGGGCACGGCCGGGGCTCCCCAGCAGCTCCCCTCTGCTGCTCGGCCAGTTCGTTGTCAGAACAAGTTTCCTTCACATCTTCCTTTCCTTCCAGCGAGCTCCAGACAGCACTAAATGAAGAACCTCCCCTGCACAGAGCAGTGAGCACAACGCCGAGCATCACCCCTTGAAAAACATGGCTTCAAACAGACGAGCAAGACAGAAGTGACCTGCAGCGGGAGACACATCCAGGAAAATTTGGGTGAAGCCATTTCAGAAGCAAGAGGCGGCTCCCCCGTGCTGCCGGGGCTCCATCTCACCGGGCCGGGGCTGGACACGCCACCAGGCTCCCCTCTGCCAGGGCGAGAAGGTCTGGCAGCAGCGGGGCCAGGACCGGCTGAGATCAGAAGACGCTTCTCTGCGGTCACCTCTTCCTCCTCTCCTCTCCCTTCCCTCGCTCCCCACCCCCAGGAAAAGGTTAAAAACAAGTGAAGTTGCATACAGTAAAACAAACCCAGAAAAAGCTGCAAGTGGGCGTGAGGAGCAGCAGCGCCCGGGAAGGGTGACAGACGGCCACGAGCAAACCCTCGTGGGCAGCGAAACGTGGCCGGATCGGGCAGCTCCCGCTGCCGCCGCAGCCCCCAGCCCTCCCCAGGACCACGGCAACACCCCCTGCACTTCATGTCCACGCAGGACACCCTACATGGCACATGCACAAATTCCTTTATAAGAAGTTTAGATCCAAAATATTCAGTATTTCAGTCCTTTATCACCAGCTACTTTGTTTCACACAAAAACCTGAAATAAACTGCAAGTTTCATTAAAAACCACAGCGGCAAGGCAAGCGCGGGGTTTGGCTCGGTAGCCAGGGGGCTGCCGCCGGCCCCGCTCTCCCCGCGCCGACGCAGAGCAAAGAGCACCGTACCTTCCCGACACACTTGCAGACGTGCACAAAGGTTGACAGTTATCGCTTTACTGCAGTATCCTAATCCTAGTAATAAAGAACAGTATCTGAAAAGAGCCTCTCTCCTTGCCGGCAACAAAAATAAGATCACAGCTGAGGTAAGGTTAATTAGTTCATTTTTCCAAGCCAAGGAATGAAATGGTTGCCCTGTGATCATGACCCAAGCCCAGAGCAAAGGGAGGCAGGAAAAGGCAGAGTGACTGTACCGGTGTTATCTGACCAAGTGTGGGCTGAGTGCCTCTTATCAGAGGGAAAGTTGAGACCGAAGTAGAAAGGCAGAAAACAAAAAAACAATCTGTAAAGCAGAAGCAAAGCCAGAGCGCTCCACTGCCCAACCAGGTGTGTCACTAAATTTAATAATCTTTATTTTAAAGCTGTAATAGGGGGAAAAATAGTTTTCTTTAAATAATTCTTTCTGGCTGGTTATGATGGAGGGGTCTGAGAGGGACAACCACGGCATTGCGCCCACGTAAACCAGACCATGGTGTGGCCCCTGCACTGCAGCTGAGGCTCTTGTCCCCAAAAACACGGCTTTCCCCAGCTGAGAAGGCAGAGGCCCGGGCAAGGCAGCTCCAGGAGCACACGAAGCTCCAGGAGCACACGAAGCTCCCGCAGCGTGTCCCCGTCCCAGGTCCCGCAGCAGGGACTGGTACTCCGTGATGAAGATCCCAGTGCCAGACCAAAGCTGGAACATAGTTTATACCTATTGCGTAAGACCGATGGCATTGAATTTGCTGCTGCCGAGACTCAGGGAGCTAGCGGATGTTACATGGGTTTTCCTCACACTATATTCACTTAAAAGTAAGAAGAAAGCTCTTGCAAAACTGAAAGCAGGAACCATGGCAGCAAGGACCCTCCTTTCTCCGCAGAAAACAACATTCAGTATCTCATGGTGAACCTCCCTGGGCCTGAGCGGCCCCGTGGAGCTGGGGCGGTCGAACCCCCGGTGCTGGGTTCGGCTCAGCATCTGCTCCCTCAGCCGCTCCCGGGAGCAGGTAGAGATGAAAACATAAACCCTCCCTGAGCAAAGCAATTTTGGAACTGTTTGGGGGTGGTAGGCGCTGCTGGGCCCCCACTGCCCAGCATCCCGGCAGCAGGCAGCTGCTGCGGGGCGCAGAGCAGCGACACCCCGGGGAGCACAGGACCTTTGCTGCGTGTCCCCCCGCAGCACGGCCGCCCCCGGTCGCTCCCCTGGAGCCTGACCCGCTGGGAGCAATCCATCAGACCCGGACTGCATCTCCGCATGCACCCAGGGATGGTGCCAGCGGGAATAAAAGCCGATGTTTAACCACCTGCACTAGGCTGCCTCTGATGTTCTCGAAGTGAAACTTGACGCTGCTCAGCAAAGACACACCTCTTCCAGGGTGTTGTGCAAAATTCTGCATTTTAACGTAAGACAGGAAATATGAAAAGAGCCGGGCAGAACCCAAACAGCACCCTCGGTTAGGCCGAGCTTCGCCAGCTCCAGCAGCAAATCAAAGGGTTTGCTTCGCTTATCCATCCGCCCGTGATTTTCCAGTGCTTTGGAAGTTGCCGTTCTTCGCTAACAGGTTTTAAAGGATTGGCATTGCTGCTTCCCTCTGGAGCAGCTCTGCAGAAGGTTTTTTTCCTCCCTTCTCTTTCATGCTTTATTTCCTGACTCCACAGTGGGATGGGTCGGTTGCAAAAGATTCTCATTCCCTTTTTGGGATTGGTTTTGGCCTTCTGGTTTTATTCTGCGAGGGAGAATTTCAAACCGGGTAAGTATTAAAAGTGAATCTGTTTTTAAGAAAAAATATTAAAAGCCACATTTGAGTGTTTTGCATAGAAACTGTACAGAGCTTGGACCAAACCACGTCTCAGCCTTTGTGTGGTGGCCGATACTTCTAACAAAGATTTGAAATCAAACTGAACGAGTAATATGCACAAATACCTCCTGCGGGAGCAGGTGAGGGAGAGGGCTGAGACGGAGAGGGCTCTGAACACTCCATTTTCCAGTGTGTAGCAAAAGAATTTATAAACATGACTTTTAAATGTTGGATTTTAAGTTTTGCGGCATGCACGTAGTTGATGATTTTTACTACAAAATAGCTGGGGTGTTTATAAGTTGTGTCCTGACTTGTGGAAAACACTGCTGAAAGAGCCGAGCACTGTCCCTGTGTCTCCACAGTGGGCGAGGAGCCGCAGCCGCTCCTCAGCCCAACTTTTTCCAGCAGATGGAAGAGATGTCCCGGTGCTGGACGCTTTGCAGTTGCAGGCTCACTTAGCTTCCAGTTAACTACTTACTCTGAGGGCATTAGGAGATTTTTAAAATTTTTTAAATAGTGCTTGGCTAAATTAAATCCCCGTGCCTTGGTCCCCAGAGATGCTGAAAGGGAAGCGGGTGATAGTCACCGGAGCAAGCACTGGAATTGGAGAGCAGATGGCGTATCACTTGGCGCGGATGGGATCCCATATTTTGATCACGGCACGGACAGAGGCCAAGCTGCAGAAAGTAAATGGCAAGCTGAGCACTCACACGAGCACGTTCATGGTGGTGCACACACAAACATATGAAGGCCAGTCTCGCATCACAGGTACACGCATGAATATGTGCACACGTAGTTGCCATGGTACAAATACCAGACAGGCGCAGTTACTTTCACAGGTATGCATACTTGTGCTGTCTGGGGCTCCCGCATGCACAGAACCCCCTCTCCTGCAGATACGTGCACTCTACGTAGCACATATTATGGTATTTGAACTTGCTTAGTTATGTACGCATATCCCCATACACACAGGCTCCCTCCGCACACACACACCCTCATTCCACTGCAGTGATATACAAGCTCCTGCTCACCCTACACGCATGTGATTCCGGCACAGACTGCCCCCATACAGAGCCAGACTGCCTTGGGTAACACATTCACCAAAAGAATAATTTTTCAGGCTCCCTTTGAAGCTTAAAAGGCTCCAAACATACTCCTGAAACTCCAAACCACTGTTTTAAGGTGGGGACACATCACAGGGAACACAGACACCCTCTTTTGCTACAGCACCAGGCGTCCCAGGGCAGGGAAAGGGGTTTCTGATGTGTGGTGTTGGTGCAGGTGGTGGAGCGGTGCCTGGAGCTGGGGGCAGCCTCCGCACGGTACGTCAGCGGCACCATGGAGGACATGGCCTTCGCCGAGCACGTGGTGAAGGAGGCAGAGACCTTGCTGGGTATGTTTACAGCCTGCTCTCCGCAAATGACAGCGGAACATTGCATCTTGCCTTGGCCATGCTGCTTTTTGCCACATCCCTACTAAAAAAAAAGCAGGAGAGATGGAGATGGGGCGAGACAGGAGAGACTTTTCCCAAATTATGCCCTTTACAGTCCCACTCCTCCGCCTGGCTTCATTGCTCCAGCTCAAACTGAACTGCGCTCTTGATTTCAGCTCTGTGCCCTCATGACATCCTGTTCCAGTATCATAAACCCGGATTTCATCACCCCCCGCTACTGTGGTCTGAAACTGTCCATCAGCCCCGTAGCAGCCTTGCTATTGCGGTCATGGGTCACGGCTGCCCTAATGCAATGTTTCAGCTCGGTGCGGAGCGCTGCCTTTCCCGCCCTGGGCACACAGACAACTCGAGGGTGATTTCCCTCGTGCCATGGCATTTGCATTTTGAACCAGGAAAAAAAAAAAAAAATCAGGACCAAATTTTTACTGGCAGCCACTATCCAAACTATATCTCCGCTCCAGAGGTGACAGGCCACAGCTCTGACCCAAAAACCCAATTTCTTTTGATGACATTTATTGTGCTCCCAGGAAAGGCTCTGCTCTGCTGGTTGCAGCCCTCTCCCACCCAGCACTAATGCCTGCTCCTCTGCTTGCAGGAGGCCTGGACATGCTCATTCTTAATCACATCGGTGCTTCATACTTCGGTTATTTCAATGGGGACGTTGGGCACGTACGAAAGCTCCTGGAGATCAACTTCCTCAGCTACGTGGCGATGACGGTGTCTGCCCTGCCCATGCTGAAGAAGAGCGAGGGCAGCATCGTAGTGGTTTCATCCATGGCAGGTGAGCGAAGAGCGAGGTAGGTGACACGGGATTCAGTCAAAAGACGCCATGGGATGATTTTCAGAAGCAGCAGCATGCAGAGACACCAGGCATCCTAAAGGAGCCATAACTGCTTAACACACTGAAAAAAAACCCCAACAAATTCAGATCTTTTTTGTATTTTCTCAATGGAATTTGTTCCCTGATGCAAACCAATCGCCCCATCTTGCTTTTTGACCAGCTCTGTAATTAAACCCACACCCTGGTGTTAGGTTCATTAGAGCAGCAGAGCTCATACTCCTCCAGTTTTATGGAGAAAAGTGGAAATGCAGTGATTTCTCACTGCACTGGATCTCTGACTATTCATCTTGGTTTGGCAGGTCAAGTTCCTGCTAATATTTGTAGAGCAAGTTATTAACTGACTCTTCACAAAAACATGACTCTGTTCTAATAAATTTCTGTTAAGTCAGGAAACTAAATTACTAACAGATGTCCCCTCTCACAGCCAGTATGTTGGTTAGTCTTCTGGTGATCAGCTTAGCTCAGTATCCAGAGAGGAGAGTTTAAACTTTGCTCCATCTCCCCCCCTCCGAGGGTTTCCTGGTTCCTGTGGGTTGTTCATACTCTGAGCAGAGACATGAGACATGAGACATGGTGTTGGCCTTAAGACCTTAACAGAGCTAGAAGCTGACGGGAATATTTGTAATGCTGCTGTTCAGGTGCCAGGATGACATTTCACTAACAGTAAACTCCCTTTGGGTAAAATACTTTATCTGATGAAGGGCAAAACAGAGGTTCGGGCAGAGCAGCTTTCCATGCTATAACAGAACTTTACTCTGTGTCCAGGCAAAGTCGGGTTTCCCTTTACGGTCCCCTATTCTGCGACAAAGTTTGCCTTGGATGGATTTTTCAGCTCCCTGAGGCAAGAATTCAGCATGCAGAGCATTAACGTTTCCATCACACTCTGCATCCTTGGCTTCATCGATACCGGTAAGATCAGTGCTGTCTGACCCGGCTGATCAGGAGTCGAGCATCACCTTCTCAGCCTCCTACCCTGCCCTTCAACTCCCTCTGCCACTGACTCTCCCCTTTCACCTCTGCCGCTGCTTCTCCTCCAGCCCCGCTGTAGCACGAGTGCATGCAAAACGCGCTCTGGTCTCTGGGGGATCCTATCACAGAATGGTTGGGGTTGGGAGGATCCTTAAAGACCATCCAGTTCCACCCCCCTGCCATGGGCAGGGACAGCTCCCACTAGACCAGGTTGCTCAAAGCCCCATCCAACCTGGCCTTGGTTGGATCCTACCTCTCTTCCACCAAAAACGAGTCTCAAAACTACTTTCTTTCCCCACGCTACATAAAACCAGGCATCACATTCAGGCTGGCACAGCCTAACACTCAATTAGTACGAATGGATGTGCCAGCCACCTACCTCCCATTAATCCCATCTACTGATGAAACAACGAGATAGGGGAATGCAAGTGCATGATTAGGGCAGCTGGAAGAGTTCTGCATGCACTGGGCAGTGGGGAGGAATTTACTCCTGCTGTGATGCACATACCATATCCCAGGCTGCATCCCCAGCATCGTGGCCAGCAAGGCGAAGGAGGGGATTCTGCCCCTCTGCTCCACGCTGGGGAGACCCCCCTGCAGTGCTGCCTCCAGCTCGGGGGGTCCCAACAGCAGAAGGACACGGAGCTGTTGGAGCGGGGCCAGAGGAGGCCCTGGAGTTGCTGCGAGGGCTGGAGCCCCTCTGCTGGGAGGACAGGCTGGGAGAGTTGGGGGGTTCAGCATGGAGAAGAGAAGGCTCCGGGGAGACCTTAGAGCCCCTTCCAGTCCCCAAAAGGGCTCCAGGAGAGCTGGGGAGGGACTCTGGATCAGGGAGGGAAGCGATGGGATGAGGGGGAATGGTTTGACACTGAAAGAGGGGAGATTTAGGTTAGATATGAGGAAGAAATTGTTGACTGTGAGGGCGGTGAGCCCCTGGTGCAGGGTGCCCGGAGAAGCTGTGGCTGCCCCATCCCTGGAGGTGTTCAAGGCCAGGTTGGACGGGGCTTGGAGCAACCCGGGCTGGTGGGAGGTGTCCCTGCCCAGGGCAGGGGGTGGCACTGGATGAGCTTTAAGGTCCCTCCCATCCCAACCCGTCCCCTGACTGTACGCCCGATTTTACCAACCGTTCCGCTCCCCCGCTCGGTACCGCTCCCCCCCGCGCCGGCTGGGGGCGGGGCCGGCCGGGCGGGCACGCGCGGGCTGAGCCCCTTCTGCTCCGGGCAGAGAGCGCCGTGCGCGCCGCCGCCCATCTGCTGCTGCCGCCGCCCGCGCCGCGCGCCGAGTGCGCGCTGGAGATCCTGAAGGGGGCGGCGCTGCGCCGGCGCGAGCTCTACTACCGGTACGGCGCCACGCGGCTGCCGCTGCTGCTGCGGGACTGGGCCGCCGAGCTGCTGGACTACCTGGTGCGGAGCCGCTACCGGCTGGACCGCCTGAAGAGGAGCCCCGAGCCGCCCGCCGGCACCGCCCTCCCGGTTAACTGAGCCGTGGTGAACGGCGGCCGCCGGCTGGGGAGGGATCGCCGGTCCAACACCCTCNCCACGTTTCGGTAGACGGCGCCGCCTCTGAGCGCGGTACGTGGAGCCGCCGCCACCCCCCGTCCTGCCCCGGACGGGGGAAAAGTAGTTACAACCTAATTCCCGCATAAAATTTACTAACCTGCCGGTGTCCTGTGTTCTGTGGGTTCCTTATCCCCTCTTTCGCCATTACTAAACGCTGCTGGAAATGGGCACAACTCCACTGGCCGGCCTTTCACAGGGAAGCTGAATCCTTGCAATAACCATTATTTCAGTTGAGGAATAACTGCCTTTTTAGCCTATTTCTTGTTTGTGTAATGGCCAAATTAAATGCAAGTTTTTACCCCAAGCAAAACTTTCCAAACTTGGTAGACAGTTTCTTACACAGTTATAACGGGACAATGTGCCGTAGACACTGGGCACGAGCTCGGCCCCCGCGGCGATGCCCGCCGGACGCCCACCCAAAGCACAAGCCCACCGCGAGCTCCACACCGCTTCCCTGCTGCATTTACATCTAACGTGGTTGTGGCCACTGCAGCACCCACTGTTACCCGTTCCGAGACAAAGCAATGCGGAACCTCCCCAAACCTTTCCCGCTGAAGCACTCCCCAGGGCCGGTTTGCTCCTCACTTTCTGAAGGAAATCAGGAACTGCCATTCCTGTTCTCATCCTGCGATTGCCTTCACAAACCAGTGCACGTGGAGCGGGTTTTGCCCTTTAAACTTTCTCTTTCAGAAAATTATTTGCAAACACGTTTGCCATATGCCCAGGCAGATGCTGCGCAGCGTGACATGCAACAGTCGGGGAAAGCTGAAGATCTTTATTATTCACCCGCTTGGCTCTTTAACTGCCGTTTGCAATCAGTGGGTTCCTCAAGACAGCGCAATCTTTTAGGTATAGGAGCCACCCAGCAAACACCAATGGTGGTACCACATCAGATAAGCCAGAAGCACCGATAAGGATCTAAAAAACACAAACTTTGCCAGCCCTGCTCTCTCAAGGTCCTATGAACCTCTCTCACGGTGATCATTGCCGATTAATAAATCCTTGTGGCAGGCAGCGAGGAAGGGAGGCGTTGCCTCAGTTTTAGACATGGAGCGGAGAGAGAAGGCTGGCCGTGCCATGGAGGGCTGCACTGAGGGGACACGGGTGTCCCAGCCCCAAAGGCAGCCACCAAACAACACGCCCGCCACCCTACGGAGCAAAAAGCTTTTCAGTGCCTTCCCTTCAATGCTCTCAAAACCACACCTGAAACTGCTGGCAGGACAAGGGTGCAAAGGGACAGCCTAAAGTCCAACGCAACGCTCTCCGTTAGGTTAATGTTTGCTAAATTACAGGAAGCACAAAGAAATGGTCCAACAGATATCGGCAAACTTGTGCAAGACGAGAATCAGTTCAAAACTGCTAACACTCCCAGCCCGTCTGACGTGTCCACCTCCCCGCGGTCAGAGCCGCGGAGTCGGTCTCGCTCCTGCCTGCACTTCTGCAGAGGGATGGGTCTGCTCCTGAAGATTTTCATCCCCTTGCTGGGAGTGGCACTGGCCTTTTATTTTTATTCAGCACCTGAGAATTTCAGTGAAGGTAAGTCATTGGAAAAACACGCTTTAAAACCACAATCAGGGAGGCTGCTGCCAGAGAGGCAGCGTGTGCCCACGCAGAAGGGCACGGGCCATTAAGGGCCTTTCAAAGCACAGCTGGAAAAGCCAACGCGCAGGAGGGCCAAGCGCTCAGAGGGTAGCACAGGCAGCCCTGGTGCAAGGGGTCAGAGCACCCTGTGCCATGCTGGAAAGCTGGATTTACGCTGGGGTCTGCCAGGACGCACGGTAAGTGTCTGATCTCAGCAAATGATTTATTTGGGAAACATGCAGCTACCCACTTAAAGCATTTAATCATTTTATCAGTCAACTATCGCCATTTCCAAAAGCCGCTCCCAGAGCAGGCTGGATGCCGAGCTCCAGTCCCGCACGTGCTCCCCACCTGGCTGGGATTAAGGACAAGGCTCCAGTCGGGGTCTGCACGAGCGGTGCGCACTGCAGCCGGCAGTGCCGCTGCCCGCAGCCCCCCGTGCCCGAAGGCGAGGGGCAGCGGGGGCAGAGAGGAGCCGCGGTACCCGCCTGCGGGGAGATGGCGTGGGCTGCGCCGGCTCTGAGCCCTGCTCCCTCCTTCCCAGAGATGCTCCGGGGGAAACGGGTGATTGTGACAGGAGCCAGCGGTGGCATCGGGGAGCAGATGGCGTATCACCTGGCACGCATGGAGGCCCACCTACTGCTCACGGCGCGGACGGAGGCCAAGCTGCAGAAAGTAAATGGCAAGCAGAGCATGCCGGGCAGGTGAAACACATCCGCAACCCAGAACCCCACAGGCAGGCAGAATGCAGATATTCACTCCAGCTCGGGCACGCGAGGATGCCAGATACCCTGCACATCCAGCCCAGCACTTCCCCAGCGCGAGCCTGTTCTAACACACACCCCCCACTGCAACAAATGTGTTTTCAACGCTGACAGCACAGCACTTCTTTCACTGCAGTCTTCAGCTGTGAATTCTGATCTCCACCCCCAAGGATGACACTAGTCTGCCCAAGTCCTGGTCTGATCAACCCTTACCCTTTCTCAAAGTCCCTGTTTTTGCATCCTGTATACAACAGAATCATATCCCTAAGCAGTCATATCCCTATTTATAAATACTATATATTTGGCTCAGATGTGCCATTGTTTAATTCTGCAGCCAGAAACGTTTCTCTGAGGAACGTGTCTCCTCCCGTGAAGGAAGAAGTGTTTCCAGCAGGACAGGGAGACGCACTGCCCATCCGCCCAGAGATAGCAACAGCCTTCATGGGTTGGGAGGGGATCTGTGGAGGGGGTCCATTGCCAACACCGCTCTCACTGTCACTGCAGGTTGTGAAGCGGTGCCTCGAGCTGGGGGCTGCGTCTGCCCGCTACGTGAGCGGCTCTATGGAGGACACCGCGTTCCCCGAGGTGGTGGTGAAGGAGGCTGAGAACACCTGGGGTAGGTGGTGGGGAGCTGCCCCTCCTCACGCCCCAGCACACCCCCTGCTACGTTTTGGGGCCATCCCAGCCACTGAGAAGCTGCTTTGGTTTGCGATGCCCATTGCTAATAGCAGATATGCTCTGCTTCCAGGAGGCCTCGACATGCTCATCCTAAATCACATTGGTTACACCTACTTCAACTACTTCAATGGGGACGTTGGGCACATACGAAAGCTGCTGGAGACCAACTTCCTCAGCTATGTGGCGATGACCGTGTCTGCCCTGCCCTTGCTGAAGGAGAGTGAGGGCAGCATCGTTGTCGTTTCATCCATGGCAGGTGAGCACACAAGGGGCCAGGCTCTCCCTGCCCACGTCCCTTCCTCTGCCTGCAAGGGATCCTTGCTGTGGCTCTTCTTCAAAAGACAGAATAAGGACCATAAGGAAGAGAGCTGCCCCGCTGGGAGTCAGGATCAGCATATGATTTATACCCTGGATGCACAATTCAAGTTCTCTGGGGGATTTACATTCTATGCCCTGTCCTGCTAGTCTCTGTGCACCCAGTAATCACCTTCACGCATTGCAGCCGATGGTACACCACTGCAGGATATTTTACGTGCATGGCCACATATTGCACATGCATTTGCTACACATGGGTATATATGCAGGACTACAAGAACAGTATCACCCACAACTGAAGCTACTTCATGCCATTGTATGCCATATATTACATTTTAAACATTCCTGCATTTGTTTATTTCTCTCAAGCATTCATGACAGCTTACTCCCTCACCCTAAATCACAATATTGTAGCTACTTGAAGGGCAAGAGGAAGGGAGCGCCATGCAGCCCGGTGCCTGCCCAGTACACGAACCCTGACGTTGTGTCTCTCTGCTCCAGGTAAAACTGGCGCCCCATTTAGTGCTCCCTATTCTGCAACTAAGTTCGCCTTAGACGGATTTTTCAGCTCCTTGCGACAAGAATTCATCATAGACAAGGTCAACGTCTCCATCACACTCTGCATCCTGGGCTACATCGACACAGGTAAGCTCAGCATCACCGGGGCCCCGCGACTCCGTGCATTTCCAGGCAGAGCCAAGCCGAGCCCACCACCCTCCCTCCGGCCCCAGGCGGCTCAGCATGCTGCTTCGCCACCACGGCTGCACCCTCAGCCTGCAGCGCCTGTGCAACTGTGGAAACGGGACCCCAACTCTTTAAAAAGTGTGGCCTGAGAGCTTTGACTCTGCTATCCTTGCAGCAAACCCGGGGGAGATGGGGATTCTGTCCTATGGTAACTCAAGAGGTGGAAAGGAATGGGAAGGACATCGCTATGATTGGTTTTTACTTTAACTATTCTAAGCCTTGTTAAGTAGGTCTGATCCCCAGAGTTTGTTGGTTTGTTAGAGAAAGCTACAGACACCCCGACTGAGCCGGTGGTGCCTGTGGCAGCCCCTCCATCTGACACTGCTCCTTCCCTCCCTGTCCTCCTGTCCCTCCAGAGAATGCCGTGCGAGCAGTCTCACACGCCATACGGGGCACGCCGGCACCGAAGGAGGAGTGCGCGCTGGAGATCATCAAGAGCGGGGCTCTGCGCCAGCGGGAGCTGCACTACCCCTCCCCGATGGTGGGCAGCGTGCTCCTCCTCCAGGCCATAGCCCCCGACTTCCTCGACTCCCTCACCAGGAGCAACTATAAGGTGGAAAACATCAGAAGAACATAGCCCCTGGGGCAGCAAGCGCGCCGGGACACCTCAGGCCAGGCACGAGGGATTTGGGTGTCAGTCTGGCTACTCGCGCGCCCTTTTCCGTGCCACCAAGGCAGCCCCACGCTGATGCACCCCGGCAACCCGAGACGGGATGCACCACAAGCCTGTAACACACAGCATGAAAATGTCCTTTTTAGTAATGAACTCTTGCAACTGGCTTTTTCCGACCAAGAGGCCCTTCAGAGAAGCTCCTGCTCAGCAGCAGGTTTCCTGCTCGCCCTCCAGAAACCATTCCCCCACCGACAGCCACAAGGGCAGCGGTGCTGAGCGCTGCGGGACGCGAGCTGAGCCACGGCCTGGCATGAGGATTTGGGCCAAGCAGCACAAACCACCCAAAGCCACGAGAGGGTCTTTGAACCGGGAAATTTTTTGTCATGTATCTCTTTAAGTTGGTCTTTGTAAAAATAAATCCTACGTTACTTTACAAGATCTCTGCTTTTACTTGTGTTGCTTTTCCACGTGCAGAGGCACAGAGCCCTTATCAGCGCCCAGCTGGTTAAACCCACCTCCCTGCATGATTTGCATTAACACAGCTTTCACTTCTCTAAAGACCTTAATGAATTTCTGCCATTCCTGACCTCTCCTCAGCTGCTGATACACACTTTTTTTCCTTTCCAATCTGCAAGAAGCCTTAAAATAATAGCATTACTGTACTTCCCTAAGTCTGGATTTCTCTACCCCAAAGCAGCTCGGGGAGACTCGGTCACCGAGTGCCAGAACCAGCTCCGTGAACCAGCGCTCAACCTCCGCGTGTCGGAGACCGATAAAGGAAGATGGTCCAAAAGATAATTGCTGGCTCTCCTTAGAAAGAAGCTGGAGAGTTTGGGGTCCCAAGATAACCCAAATCCCCTCGTGAGCCGGTCCCCTGCGCCCCGCAGCCGGGCTGCGAGCAGAGACAGGAACCGGGGCTCGGCTGCGGCTGCAACGTTTCCTGTTTTACAGAGCGAGAAAAAGAGCGAGAACAGCAAAATGAGGTGGTTGGCACAAAGATGGCAGTTGGAGCGTGTTCGTGCCCGATAACCCGCCGCTCGCCCCGCTCCTCGGTGGCGGTCGAGGGGTAGGACGGGACCCCTCGGGCCAGGTAAGTGCCCGCAGCGCCGGTGCCGGTGAGGGATGGAGGGGAGCGGAGGCTGCCGCGCTAAAGGCAGCAGCGTGCACCTTTTTTCCTCTTTTTTCACCCCGCTTTCAGCCTACACCATTGACACCGGGAGGCTGTAACATGAACCAGCAAGAAGCACTTTTTTTTTTGTTGTTTCCCTTGAAGCAAGAAGTGTAACAGCTTGGAAAGCAAAGATAAAGGACATGTTTGTTAGCGAGGGTAATTTGGGGTAACAGAAGGAGGAAATAGAGTATTAGCTTGTCAAGAAGGCCTCAACAGTTTGCTCAGCTTGGGGTGAGTAATGGACTGTGTATTTCTTTAAGCTTTACCTTGCTTTAAAGCGCATTTTTGGTTCCCTGAGGCTATTACAAGAGCTGCTCTCGGGATGCACTGTGACAGGGTGGGCAGCCCGGAGGCAGCGCAGGTGGGAGAGGGGCTGGGCTATTCCTGACGGGAAGAGCTGGATAAACGGGGACTGGGCAGGACATCCGAGGTTCGGACTGAACATGCAATTGGGTCATTTCTAAAATTAAGAAAAATTCATTGAAAAGTGCTTTTAAGATGTCCTGAAGAGTTTGGAGCAGTTTGGCTGTAGGTTCACGCTTTGTCCCAAGCTATGGAGGTCATACCCAGCTTCAAGGGAGCACATTGCGGGTGCTGACATATGCCCAACTCGTATTTCTCTGTGTGAAGCTGTTGGCCAGACATTGCCTTGCTGCTGGGCCAAGGAAAGCATGTGTGCACCAAGGGATTGTTATCGTACGGATGTGAAAGCTGCATGGGAATAACCTGCTNCCAGACCTTGCCTTGCTGCTGGGCCAAGGAAAGCATGTGTGCACCAAGGGATTGTTATTGTACAGATATATAAATAAATACCGTTGGGATTCTTCAGGACATTTAAGCTAAAATTAGAGATGCTTCCAAAGCTATTCAAAGAAGAGAATATTCAAATAAAAAGGAATAAAAGCACATAAGCAATTGCCATACTTCAGGGGTCTCGAAGCCCACACCCCATGGGGGCTCAGGGTCGGAAGCAGTGTTTGGGCTGTGGGTTTGCAGGCACATTCCCTGCCCAGAGCAAGAGCTGACCACCCCGAAAGCACGGCTCTCCTTCCAAAGGAAGCCCCCACAGTGAAAAGACAGCACTAGCAATGAGCTTTGGGTACACCACAGCTAGCACAAGGACAATAAAAGAATTATGGAGCAGATTTTAATGCACACTAAAAAGCACAGAGGTATTATATATGTAAATGGGGTTTACTTCTTCCCATTTTTTTTCCATTAGACTCAACAACTTCCTAATTACTTGAGACAGAATGAGACCAATGAAGTTTTGGTGGTTTTGTTTGACAATGAAGAACATTTAACCTGAATTTTCAGAGACTAAAATTCTTTTTTTTTCCTCCTTCCAACATTAACACGATTTACTAAACCTGAGAAAAGCCTCACACACCAGACATGGCCCAGGCTGAGCCCCCTGGGGCCAGGCCCCCCCCAAGCATTGTTCATGGGATGTACACAGGGATGATGAGCTCTTTCCTCATGGGACGAGGGGACAGGAGAGGGGGACACAGCTTTCGCTCAAGGGGGTGAAGGTAGAGGAGCAGTTGTGGGTAGTTATTGTTCAGCTTTCTCTTTAACTGATGCAGAGACAAAGGCCCAAATGCAGTCGATGCAACCAAAGTCCAGTAAAAAACAATGCACCGGTGCCTTGCAACTGTGCAGAGAAGTCAGCAGGAGGGAGGAGGTTTCATATCTACACCCTGCATGCGCACGTAGATGGTGCAATAGTCCTGAAGTGGAGGAGCTCCTCCTTCGGCCAGGCCACTGCCTTGTTTGGGCCACAAAGTCCCCAGAAATGGAGACAGAATTCGTGCTTGAAGCAAACGGGTACCATTGAGAGCCTGTGCCCCCTGTTCTTGAGCACAGCTTAACAATGAATGAACCCCAAAGCGTAATGATCAGTCGCTATACTTGTATGTGCCATGAAGGCACCGAGTCACAGCTTGGCTAACGCATGGATGCAGGGCTGCAGCCAGGGAGGCTGCGGGATGGAACGTGAGGGCAAAGTGTTGCCCAGAGTCCGAGCCAAGAGCTGGGGAGGGAGGGAGCAACCAGGAGGTAAGAGAAAGCAGCACTCAGTAGCTGTGGTCTTTAAAGAGTAGGAGCCCTCAGACCTGCAGGGACTTTGCCAGATACTCTGTTGAAAAACCCAACCCCTGCAACACCGCAAGGTTTTCACTGCTCCAGACCCCTCTGGGCACACAGAAAAGGCAGCCACCACTAAGAAATATCATTCAACTGCTTGAAAAGTCACACCACAGCACCACTATATTTGGACCTATCAAAAAAAAACTGGTAAAGAAATGCACATTTAAAATAAGTTTACTGTGGAAATAGCAGCTATTGCTCTTCCTGCGTTTTCATTGTTTTCTTTAGGCTGGCAAAAGAGCTCCGAGAGCATGCACCAAAGAGACAGTCTGAGTAACGGGGATTTTATTTTATCACGAAAGGCACTGTCCCAGAGGGAGCAGTGGAAGTACCATTACTTGGTAGTGAAGCCACCTTCATGAGATTGTGTTAATACTTTGAAATTCTGTTCCCGGCATCCCCCGGCTCAGCACCGCCTGACAGAGGAGCAAGAACAGCGCGGTGTGTTTACACAGCCAACACGTCTGAGTGCATGGACAACAGGTTTCTCCAGGAACACCACTTGCATCCATTGTATGAGGACTCCAGAATCAATGTCTGATACCTCACATTTATTTAATCTTAGAAATAATCTGTTATCACACAAATTGTGTTTTTTCCCTTGGTTTCATCAGGACAGAGGACCTTGGAGTGGACGGGGTGGTGACAAACCAGCAGAGCTGTGCCCAACATGATCAGCCAGCCCGAGAAGGCACGGCCACGGCACAGGCGTGCGAGCGAGAGCTACGATGAGAAATGCGAGCGGCGGCATGAGACGCGGGAGAATCTGCGGCGGCGAAAGAATGTGACAACCTGCCGCCGCCTCAGGAGGGGAGCGGAGGAGCCATTGCAGAGCCCCCGGCAAAGGGAGTTCCTGAGGAGAAGAAACCTGTCGAGCGATGCTGGGAGGACACTACCAGGACAGGAGCCCGAAGCACGCATCCCCCCGGACCCCTCCTCGCGGGTGGATCCGAGACTGTCCATCCTGCTCCAGGTAACGCCTGCCCCCGGAGCGCAGCTCAATGCTCTGCCTGCTCCAGCCAGCCCCCACTAAAGCATCCACAGCCTGCGGTCCACCGATCGCAACAGCATCGGGATCCAAATTAGAGTATAGACAAAAAGTGAGAATGCACCAACAAAAAAGTGCATTTCCTTATGAACTGCAGAGTCAGGCACGAGGACACACTGTCGCTTCCCTCCCGGTGTGCTCCTCTCCCATTTTCCAAACCCTGAACCAGAAGGAGATTTTCCACCATTCCTCTAAGTACAAGCCCACATCCCAGCTGCCAGACTGCAGTTTTGCATTTACAGAAATTATTTTTACCCTTGAAAACGGAGGTCTAAACACCGTGTTCCCCTCCATCACCTTGACTGTTAGCAGGAAGGGTGCAGGAATTCGGAGACTCCCTGGCAGTCATTCCCTACCCTGTGCTGCACAGCTAACAGCAACCCAGAGGGCTCACTGCCTTGAATAACATCTATAGAAAGATGCCATGCAAAACACCCCGATCTGAGAGCCAAACGCATTTCCTTCTAAACTTACATCCCGTGCAAAATGACTAATTCCCCTGGTACGCTGTGAGTTCATCCCAGGGGCCTTACAAACCTATGTGAGCAGAGGCAGTCGAACGCGAGCTGACTTACACAGGCACACCCTCAGGCTCCCTTTGCAGCTCCAGAGCTTTCCGAGCAACTACCCACCTCCTGCTGCCATTCGGTTCACTGGGTTTAACCCCCTGCTAGACAGCAGGAATCTGGACAAGCGATGACATGCAAGCAGCCCGTGCACCATGCCTTCCCCTGTTTGCTTCTACAGAGGTGACGAGGGGCGGGAGGCTGCCGGGGCAGAGGGGCGATGGGGCGAGCGCCCCACTTCCCTGGCCCTGGGGGGAGGCCAGTGCAGAACCTCTGCTCCAAGGCAGCCAAATGGTAGCAGAGACCCAAGCCAGGATCCAGCTCCCTACCACAAAAAGTCCTCATCTTTTCCAAAGATATCTCAAGACACTGTGGGAGGGTTTCTTGTCCTGTTCCAGTGTCCCCCCCCAGAAGCCAGCAAGTTTTCCCCTACTTCCCCACAGAGCTCTCGAGCTGCTGCAGCCAAAGCAGCAGATCCTTGTGGATTTGCTGTGGTTTCCTCGCATCTCCTTGATGCTCTTCACCCAGTCACTGCAGTGACAAAGCCTGATCCAGCCACAACTCATGTTGGAGAGATGCTGACTCAAGCTGACCTCTCATTCCAGTGCCCATGGAGATGCCCCACGTTCCCCCCTGTGCACTCCCCGCTCAGCCTCAGCGTCCCCCTCGGCATTTCGGCAGAAGCTGTCCCCAAGCGAGGTGCCTCCATGAACACCCAAGGTAGGTGAGGGATGCTGGGGTTTCCCAGCACAACAGCAGCCGCAGCATTTCCTCCCACCTCTAAGTCTCCCTCGAGCAGTTTGGGATGCAAGCTGGTAGCTCCCCTCTAAGCCGAGCTCCCTCGCCAGCAGCCCCTACGCTAAGTTTCACCATCCCAGTCTGAGTTCCCCCTGCAAACTGCAGGCATTAAGAACATTCCTCCTGTGGAGGGATAACCCAGCCCAGCCCACAGCTTAACAACCAGTGCTGCTGTGCCGCTGCTCTGCCCTTTGGCTTCCCTGTAAGGGCCCCAGATCATCCAGGGGGCCGGGGGCTGACTTCAGCCTGTGGGATTAATTAACTTCTTCTCTGTCCACCTGAGCAGGATGCTTCTCTGCCTTTTGTCCCCATTGAGTTGTGTTACTGGATGCTGTTTAAACAACTGCTCTCCAGCCTAGAGGCAATGCCACCTCTGACAGCCGAGATGGACACTCAAACAGAACTTCACAGCCCCTGGGACGGGGGGATCTGTCACATCCTTTCGCTTTGCTTTCACAGGAACCCAGACCCTTACAAACCCAAGCGCGGGAGTGAAAGACTCGAGCCAGCAGACAGAGTAAGCCGGTCCTCCCCCCCCTCCCCAGGCTGTGAATTCGGGTACCCGCAGGGCAGCAGCCTCCCATGCGCAAACGCGTTGCACCTCGGCACACGCTGTCGCTGTGCAAATACCCCACGCTGCGGGGGCTGGGGCAGCGGCTGCTGTCCACCGACAGCTCCAGAGCCCCGCGTCGCACTCACCACAGTAACACGCTTTCTTTTTTATTTTAGTTGTGGAATAGCAGTTTTAAATAAGGTAAGCAAAACACAGATAATAACTACCCTTGAAGTCCTGCAAATGAAATCAGTTAATCAGTTTCTAAACTTTCTGACCAGGACATTGACTGATGCTAAATTTCTATAGTTTCAAAAACGATGACACTGCTACTATAGGTGAGAAAGGTAGTTCTGTCCCATGGACATCTGCTGTTCTCATTCAGTAACTGCCCTGATTTGATACACTACATGGCAAACATGCCGTAACTCCAATGCTGTAAGTTGCTGCAGAAAATATTTTCAATTCCCTGGAAAAACCAAAGGAACGAAGCCCAGCAGGCTCTCCTCCTCCCCCCACACTCAGGCTGTTAACTCCGGATTTATTTCAAAATATTTGGATCTTGTAGCCAGTTCATAAAATGTTTATAAACTGAAACAATCCTATTGCTTTTAAACATTCGCCCTTTCCCTTTCAGGAAATGGTGCAGCTGTCCAACTACCTGAAGGTAGGAACCAAATATTGTACGTACCCACTGGGAAAGCAGGTCTTCAGTCAGTACAACACTACTTTTAAAATTATAATTATTAGTAAATAAAAAGGTGTTACATACCCAATTTTTATCGTGGCCAAGGAAGCCTACAGGCAACCCCCTGAACCCAAAGACCCATCTGAGACTCCCCAAGCGGAGAAAACCCTGACCCTGAGCTGGAGGGGGGAGCTGGGCTGTCCTTGTCCTCTTGGGGGTCCCCGCCAGCCCCAGGAGTCCCCACCGGCTCCTGGGGTCCCCGCTGACCATCTCTCCTTTCCCCGCAGGAGGCCCTGCACCGCGAGCTGCTGCTCAAGCAGAAGATGGTGATTTTGCAGGAGCTTTTCTCCACGCTGCTGCAAGCGTCAGAAAAATCCTGGCAGGTACCAAGAGCTGCAGGAGGCGACTCCTGCCGGGGCTGGGGGAGGTTTTGCCGCGGTGGGACCCAGCTTGTGCCGGCAGCCGGAGCACCCACGGGTCTCGCTGGCTTTCCCGGAGCTCAGCTCTCGCACTGCCCGGCTTTGGGGCTCTGCAGGCTCGGCGAGGTTTCGGGGACGGCACGCAGCGCTGTCACCCACACACAAGACATCGTGCAGGACCCTCCACCTGCAAGCAGCCGCGTGCCCTGCCTCTCTCCTCGCCATCACCTTTCTTTTTCGGGATGGCTGAACACAAACTCAGAAGTTAGGGGGTCACTTTGCTTACTTTGCTTAAAGTCTTTCCCTTTTGTGCCCCAACAGATTGTTACAAAATGTACTTTGCTTTCAGATCAACAGGAAGTGTAAAACCTTTTTCTTCTGTCAGGTTTTGGGTTTTTTTTTTTTTTATATACTTGCTTTTCCCACTTTTTCTTAAATAAAAAGCAAACAAGGGTGTAAGTGGGGAAAAAAATGTAATGAACCCAAACAACCACCTTCCACAAGATTTTCCTTCTTAGGCAAAACAAGTTTCAAATGTTTTGAACCACTTCCCCCCCCAACCCCCCCAAATAAAAGTTTTAGATGCACCAAACTGGTGCTGGCAAACACCACATTGGATGGGGGAAAGACAGACTGTTTCTTAATCTGGGACCACAACGGCTAAAAAAACCCACACAGCCCTCCTGCCCAGCCCCCGGGCACCCAGTCTGCTCCTCGCCACCACCCGCAGGGACATCCTCTGCCCCGGTCCCTGTTGGGGATGTGTTGTGGGCCCCAACACCGCAATGCTCTGGCACACCTGCTTAGCCTTAGGTGCTCTGCTGGATCGTGGCCCTGCATCAAACTATTTCCCCACAGCTCAAACAAAATCCTCCCGGCAGCACTGAAAACCAGGGTTCTTTTTTTTTGCTTTCAGAAGGTAAAATTAAGGTGATGCATTTTATGTAATATATGAAGTGTTTTATATAGGAATATTAAATCAAATATTAATTTACAGTTCATTGTGCCATCAAAGAAGTGGTTTAAAAGTTCTTTTGGGGCACAAAAGTGAGTGATTGGGTGAGATAGTGTAAAAAAACTTGTGTTAGATGTACTGCGGTTAGAAACTTCCGCCTTCGCTTGCTTCTTCAAATATAATGTGAGCAGGAAAAAACACCCTGACACACTCTGCGGGAAGTAGCCATGAAACCTCAGATTAGAAACAGGTGGGTGCACTTTGCTTCTTGCTATCTCTGCTACAGAAGAGAGACTTTGCTGCTGCCTCTCACATTCAGCCTTTCATCAGACTAAAAATTAACTCGCCGCTGGCACTGGAGCCAACGGGGCAAAGACAGCAGATGCCGCGGCTTGGGGGGGATCCTGGGGGGGGGCAGCAGGGCGGGGGGCAAGGGGCTCCTCCGGGAGCTGCTGGCAAAGGGCGGTACAGACAGGTCCTGTACAATAATGCTGTGCCGTGGAAAACGATGGTTTGTTGCCCGTTTCCAGGCCCAGGTGAGATGCCAAATGCTCGCTGCAGAGGCTTTCTAATCCTGTCCAATATTTTGGGTTTCGAGTAAACGCATACACTTGAATGATCTGGCGGTAACTCTTGAAATGGCCACAGAGTCATTTTTGAGCTGCTGCTCGTGTTCGTGGGTGCTCCTGGTTTGATGGAGCAAGCAAATGCCCCGCAGGAGGATGGGATGTAGTTAAACTGAAGGGATAAGGCATTTGGTTCCTTCCCCCTCCCACGATTTTACTTCTAGGTTAGAGAGACCTTCCTACCACAGCTCTGTACCTTAAATCCTCCATCTGTTGTAAAACTTACTTAGTTGATTCAAAAATGCTGCCAGATGAAGGAAGCTAAGTACGTCTCAGTTATTAAGAGTAATTAGTTTTAAGCTGTTCTCTTCTTAAAGAAGAAAATTGCTACTTTAATATAATTTCTTCCCTTCCTGACCTCTGAAGTTGAGCCTGGCTTTTGGAAGTGCCTCACAGTTCCGCAGAGTTTAAGCTCTTTGTCATTTCCAGTGCATTACTACTACTATACGGACTTATTTTTCTAGCACAAGCATCATGTTTGGGCAAACTGCAGGCCTTCCAGAAACAGCATTTATTATTACTGCTTTAAACCAGCTATTTAAAATTACTAAGGGAAGGAGTATCAGAGAATTCACTGATCACAGGACAACCAGAACACTACAGCTGTCAGCCAAAAGCAATTTAAAATATTTCTATGGCATTTAAATGACAGCGGTAGCAAAATGCAGAAGAGTTTGAGAGAGGTTTTGGAGCTGCCCATTCAGGTAACCTCCGATCTCTGAAGAGGGCTACAGAGGATTCAAATCCAGTATTTGCAAGAGCGGGCGTATTTTGAGCACGGCAGCCCTAGTCCTTTCCGCGGCGTGGCTGTCAGGAGGAGCTGAGCAAGGCGCCGCGCAGGGGTCCCCGGGTGGGGGTCAAACAGCATCACCAGAGACACTGCAGGAGAGGGGAAAACCCACCACCACGGTGACGGCAGCTGTAGGGCTTTTGCTATTCTTGTTTTGGTTTTGGGGAGGGGTTGGTTTTGTTTTGGTGGATTTTTGTGGTGTGGGTTTTTTGGGGTTTCTTTTTGTTATTTTTTTTTTTTAAACAGCCCCTTTCATGTAGATAATCTTCAGCACAAGGGGTTGACCAAGATTTGCTCACATCACTTTTCTGGTCAGAACCATAATTTCTTATGCCCTCCCACGTATGCGCGCATACTCACTCACCCCTCACTGCCATGCTGTTCTGGTAACAGCCCTAACAGACAGCGTATTCCATTTAGGGAAATCTTTATGTTCTTTTGCCAATTTATAAGCTGTATCTCCATGAAAGGAGTTTGCCAGCACATTTCTGCTCTCACGCGTAGGAAGGGCCTGGTGCTCTGTCGCTTTGTACTTTGCACAGTCATTTACAACTGTGCACGACGGCCGTAACACCACCACCCTCTAATGTGAGCCTTTGCAGACAGCACAATAAAATAAATGGCAAACTAGGCATAATATTTCACATACAAAAATGCTCTTCAAAATTCCACCAGCTTTCTAAGAGAATAGAGCCTTTAGTATTTTGTACCAACAACTGAATTGGGAAAATTCATTCTTTGGGACTGTAACCTTACTTCTGTGCAAATTTAAACAGTGCTAAGACAGCGGAGAATCTGGTTTTGCTTGGGTCTAACAGCTATTCCTGTAACATCAAGGAGTTGCTTTTTCAGAGGCTTGACTTCAAACAGCAGTAAGCAGAGAGGATACAGGCGTTCTCAGTACCGGTGGTGGAAAAACAGCCTACGTGAACTCTTTGCTAGAAATTTTATCTGAATTTGCATGCAGTCTGGTTTCAGAAAACCTAAGAAGCCTGACTAACACTGAGAGGAGATTATAATAAGGAAAATGAATCATCGCTCTTGCCCTCTATCCCCCTGCCCAACTGCTAGGTGGTGAAACGCAGACCCAACCTATTGCCTAAGGGAAGCAGCAAGACGAGACCTTAGCACCGGCCGGAGCTGTAGGCAAGGCGCGTTGCAGGGAAGGACCATGAGCCAGGGAACAGGGCTGCTTCTGCCAGCCCCATCCAGACTAACCTGAAATCCCCTTGCTCTTAACTTCTCATCTCGCTGCAAGTACCTGCATTCAGTAACCAGTTTTTCAAAGTCTTACTTCCCCCACATCCCATTTATTCTGAGATCGTGAAGGGCTTATTTGAACTCCAGGTGTTGAAAAGACTTTGATCAAATTTAGCCACAATATTATAGATGAAAAAAAAGGACAAAGTGACTCAAAACCCAAGCTAACAAAACATTGGGGGCACATTGTGTAGTTCATGATTCCACACATTGGTTCTATTGTTTTTTCCCAGGGTCAGCTGAACGAAGATAAACTGAAGTGTAAATTAAGGGCACTTGAAAATCAGCTGCAGGCCTGCACCCAGGTAATGTCTGATTGCTGAGAAACAAACATGGGTGAAGAAAAGCATGAAAACAAAATACCAAACCATGTAATTAGGTCGGGTCTCAGTTTCTAGAGCAATCTGATTAGATACGAATCTGAACACGATTTTTCCTCTTTGCTGAAGCAATGCTTCACAGCAAATTAGCAGGACCATTTACACACTCTAGATTTGCTAATATTCAGGCTTAGCAGGATTAGGAATATGTCAGATAAAACCCTTCAAGTGCTTTAATTCTTCCTTTAAAGAGTTACTCAAAGGAGTGTGTGAAGAAGATCCTGATAGAGATGGAGGATCAGAAGCAGACCTACGAGCAGAAGGCAAAAGAGGCTCTTCAGAAGATGCTGGAAGATAAGCTCCAAACGGAGCAGCAGCTGCAAAACTCTCAGGTAAGCAACATGTTTTACACCTGGCTTTGCTTAAATCATAGAATCATAGATCCAGGCTGACTGTGACAAAGAGCCCCCACATTTCAGGGAAAGGTGATGACAAGCTTACCATTAGTAACAAAGATGCAAAAATACCATTTTTTAGCTACTGAGCAAAGTCCAAAGCAGCTTAGTGGCAACCTGTGCTCATTCTGTGAGCCACACATCAAGTTATTAAAAACAGCACACAGTCGAGGAAATATACTGCTGTTTGGCAGTTTTAAGTGTAATCCCTTCTCCTCCACCATCCCTTCGTCCCATTCTCTGCTCCGCACATATGCAGGGAGCGACGAGCCACACACACAGCCATCCAGGGCGTGAGGTCTCCAGAGATGCTTTTTCTGGAGCTGCTCTTTTATATGAAAATGGATTTTCCCCAAGAGGTAGCAGTTTGCTTTGACCCACAGGATAACTGATATTTTCAGAAAAACAAGTCAATCTTATCCCAAATACTACCAAGCTTCTAAGTGCTCCTGGCAGCATGGGAACTCAGGTTCCACAGCGAACCCTTTCCCCATGTTCAATGTGTCCATCAGATGGCATCAGTCCCACACAGGTTTTTATAGCCCCAGTGCTGGAGGCGGCAGCGCTGCCCCAGCCCCACGCACAGGCTGGTTGATGTGTGTGCCCACGGGTGTCATTCAGGGCATGGTCCTGCCGGGCTGTGGGTCACAGCCCACCCGTGGGTCCTCGCTCTCCTCCCCAGAGAAGCCTGGCAGCGACGAGAGAGGACCTTGCCTTCTGGAAAGAGCACTACACCACGCTCAAAGCCGAATTGACCAAGATGACCACGACACACACCGAGCTTGAGAACAGCTTCCACGTTTTGCAAAGTGAACTGCAGGTACATTAGTTCCCCACAGGAACAGCATCCC
>VUYV01000333.1:507297-566112 GCA_008711295.1 Anarhynchus alexandrinus | reverse complement strand
AAAGCAAAGCCTCTGGTTTCCAAAAGGCTCCTAAAGTCACTTCCAACTAGATTAAAGGACCTCAGAGAAGTCAAGTGACTTGGCTAGAAGAAAGGATAGAATGGGAGACTTGAAAAAAAAAAAAGAGAAGTCCTCAGCTTTGATGAGGACTTTAGCATTCTTTGTCAGATCCATCAATCACAGCAATGCAAGCTGCGCAATACAAGCCCATGCGGGTGGGTGACGAGGCAGCGCCTGTTATCATGCGAGGTGTCTGCATGGTGGTGGATATTAGCAGCATATAAACACATGCTAATAGTGTCTTAAAAGACCAGTTCAGATAGAGCCAAGGAAACTTTAACAGCTAAAAATCACATCCCTTCAGGTAAGAAAGTCCAGTGTAGCCAACAACGTCCAGCCCACTTTATACACCCGGAGAAAGGGAAAGTTGCCATCCTTACACAAACATACACAGAGATTTACATCCACCTTGATTTTCTTATTATTATTATTTCAGATAAATTGCAAAAAGAACAACATCAGAAGGTAATGCTGGAGGCAACAATCAGCCACTTGCACAGTAAGTGACACAAAGTGGTGCAAAGTAAGAGACCTGCATTAGCGCTGTGGACTGTAACAGTGGCTTTTCATGTTCGCAGACTTGATACAGAACCAGACCAACGAACAGAAGATCCAGGAGATGACGGTGCAAAGGAAAGGTCAGCAAACTTTGTAACTCCCACCTAGCCATCCTCTCACTGGACACAGGAACGTTAGACCTGACTCTAGGAGAAGTCTCCATTGGTTTAGAATAAAGGATTATTTTAAAGCTGCACAAAGCGAGTTACTATATTTTCCTAGTTAACGTTAAAATGTAAGTGTATTTATGATGGCAAAGACTGTAAAAAATAAATGGATTTCATTGCAAATTCTACTTCAGTGACTATGAATTTTTTTTCCCAAGCAAAGTACATTCCAGTTTATAATTGCAACTACAGCTGTACTTGAAAAAAAGTAGTAAAAGGCATTTTAACTCTCCCTCCCTTCCATTTCTGGCAACTACTTAGAAATATTCCTCTAAAGATGATTAACTGCAGCTACAGCAGAGACAGGACCATGATAACTAACTCAGCTCCTGTGTCATCTGCTGTGTGTGTAGCACGCAAATATTATCTTTAAACTGTGCTGAGTAAACAAGATCTAAAGCAAACTGAAAGCCTGGACCTGTTTCTCATCAGAAGCCTGTTTTCTAGACCAGGTTTCCACTACGCAGACCCCACCTCTCACTCCTGTCAAGGAAAAACAAAATGCTCTGTTAGAGCACCCCGAGGAGGAGGAGGGAGAAGAAAGCCTGAAGGATGAGATGCAGAAAAGGACATCCCAGCTTACAGCAAAGGAGAACGAGGTGAGGAAGTCACTGAATCCCCTGCTGGGGAGCAAGCTGCTGGTGTAAGAGCTCCAGCAGCACAACACAAAGCTCCTGGAAGCAACCCAAGCTTAGTATCCCCTGTAAGGATTCTCTCTGCTGAATTTTTATCCCAATACCAACCCCACCTAAACCCCTGATGCAGCCTCTGCACGCAAGAGCAGGGCACCAGCAGAGCCCTCTCCACATAAACCTATTTCTGCTCTCACAGACAAGAGTCTCACCAGCCTTGCAGGGAAAAGCCAAAGCTTTAAGAGCTGAAGCCCTGAGCACAAAGGAAGGAGAGGAAGAAAAGGCTTGCACATAACAGGAAAGGTCTGCTAAAAGAAGCAATGCCCTTAAAACTGGGCTGCAAAAAAATTCAAAGCTTTCCAACCTCCAAGCCTAAACCACAACACTCTTACACACTCTTTCCCATCTAAGAGACTGTTTCAAGACACAAGACTGGTAACACAAACTGTGCCCTCTGCCAACCAACAGCCCCACAGTTCTTACAGCAGTACTTAGCAAGGATTTATAAAAAAGGATTTATAACTTACTGTAGCAGAGCTTAGAGCCACGCAGGAGGAGAGCTTGTCCTACTGACCCACACTGGCGAGTGCACCACCATCATCAGGCATCACCCAGCATCACCCAGGGAAGGGTGCACAGGGCACAGCTGCCCCCGCGGTGGCTCTTGCAGCCTCCCGGCACAGGCAGCCATGTCCTCAGCCACTGCTGCGCCGCTCACCAGGAGGGCAGCAGGCTCTGATGCCACATGGTCGTCCAGGAAAAATGGTGCTCCCTAGGTTTTGGGGTTGCACAGTGCAACCAAGGCGCCTGTCCCATGTGTCTCACATTCAGGGGGTTTAAGGGACTCTGTAACTGCTCCCGCAGTCAGTGAAATGCAGACTGAATTTCAGAATGAGAGGAAAGGCCTGCCAGGAGTTTGGACTCCACATCTTCTTCTTGACTTGCACACACCTGTGGTCATAAAAAAGAACTATTGCTTTTGTCTTCCATGTGGTGTGAAAGATGGCAGCAAAGTCCCGGTATGGTAACTGACAGGGCATTGCCTCTGTCACGACGTTCCCAGTAACAGACATCTGCTCTGTGTTCTATAGGTACATATGGACAAACAGGTAGCAGGAGTGAAAATCCCCCATCACTGCAGTGCCCGTGCATGGCCGAAGCGCTGCAGCCGCTGCGGGAGCCCTGCCAGTCTCGGTGCGTACAAGAGTGAGGGGATCCCTCCCGCTCATGGCCCCTCACTCTGCTTGCAGTGCACAGAGCTGCGCTTGGAGCTGGAGGCCCTGAGCGAGGAGTACCGCTCCTGCCTGACCAGGCTGCGCCAGTGCCGGGACGAGCTCAACCACTTCCAGAGCAAGCAGGCAAAGGTGGGAGGTGTTCCTCGCCCAAATTCCCAGTGCTTTCAGATTGCGGCTGCAGATAGGTCTGGGAAAAATTCCCCCATTTCTTTGTGCTGTGCGAAAAGATGAATGACATGTTTGCCAGGGATAAGATGAGAAGTTTCTTCTGCCCACCTATTTCCTAGTAAAACTTGCTTCTCCTTGCAGAGACATCGCAGTCACTGGATCCCTCTCCTGGTGGCAGTGATAGCAATGGCCATAGCCACCTTCCTTGCAAGTTACAGACCATGAAGGACCTTCCTGACGACTGACCTCACTGCAGGAACTGACTTCTGCTTCACCAACCCTCGCTGCAGCGCACCTTCTGCTGTTTTTTACTTGCCTGTTTGGTTCATATTCTGAGCTGGTCTCACTCCAAACTCCCGCAGCTCCAATAAAAGCTGGGAGATCACCCTTGCCCTTGGCTGCTTTGGTTATTCTGGATCAGCTGAAGTTTGTGCTGCCCGGTTCCCGCAGCATTGAGGGAAAAAGCCACTCCGGCTGCTGCTGCCAGGGCTCGCGAGGGGCGAGAGGGATGGGGCATCCTGTGCCTGTGGGATCCAGCCTCCCTGGTTTTCATGCCTGGAAACTGGAAGGACTAGGCAATTGTCTTGCTTTATTTTGTTGCCTCCTGAAATGGGAGGTAGTCGAGCCTGGACCATTACTACTGGTGCCTGACAAAGAAGCCCAGCTCAGGGAGGCTTTTTAGCACAGTCCCCTCATACTCCCAGTCCTCATGGGCCCAGTTCAGCCTACCGCTCCGTGAGCCTGTCTCTTGGCCAAGCGTCCCCACAGCCACGTCCGCTTCCCTTCCACTGCCCAGCACCACATTAATTCCACAGAGACAGGGGTTTTAAGCCCCTTTTGGAGCTGCACTGTGCAGGTGTTACAGTAGTCGTTCGAGCACAGGCTCAGCTATGAGGTGGTACATGACACCACATTGCATAAGTAGTAAATATGATATGGAGTCTACTTCACAAATTCAACACACTGTGGTGTTTGAATTTTTTATTAATCCTCAGCTGTTCGCAGTAAATAAATATACCCTGACTTTACAGGGCACACTCTGCAGTCAAGACGGCGGCTGCAGAGCAGCTGTGAGCACACACATCCACACACTGGTCTTCTGGGAAGTACGTGTGTTTGATTTGCAACTGCCCTACGTGGTCTGGGGCCTGAGATCGTCACCATTCAGCCTTTCATGCTCAGGGGCTTCTTGAGAGCCTCAGCGGGCCATGCACACGGGAACTGGATCTCTTGCCTCGGTCCCTGATGCAAGTGAGAAATACACCAGTCTTGAGTTTGTGTTTTACAAAGCAACTGCTGGAAGAGACACCACCTCACTTGAAATGTGGAGATCTACAAAGTCACTCTGTGCGCTGAAGGCTTCCTTCAGCTCATCGCACCAGGCATCCAGCACCTCCTTCAGCTCTGTGCAGAGGCTCTCCGGGATGCTGAAGGAGTAGATCTGGACCCTGAGACCGTCCCTTATCCTGGGGCAGGAGGCCTGGACCGTGAACACCCTCAGCGGCGTCAGCCCCAGGCAGTTCTCAGCACCCTCCTCCATGGCAAAGGTGTACGCCGCCGGGTAGCCCAGCAGCACCCCGACGATGGTGCAGAGGTTCCAGCCCATGGGGACAACCTCGCTGGAAGACACAGGGCCAGTGGTGGTGGCCTCGGCGGCCCCTAGATGGGCAAGGAGGGTGGCGAGGTGGCCCCTGATGGCCTCGGCCTCTGCTGGCCCGCAGAGAGCCGGGCACTGCCGCCCCGCTGAGACGTCCATGAAGGGTGCGGGGTGGGCACGCAGAATGGCCGCCAGCCTCCGCCGGGCCAGCCCCGGGTGCAGCAGCAGGGCCGAGCCCTCGACACCCAGCAAGTGCAAGCGACGCAGGGCCAGCCCGGCCTCCATTAAGCGGGCCAGGTACCGCCGCAGCTCGGCGGGGCCCGCCGCGCCGCAGTCGTACAGCAGAGCCGGCTTCAGCCCCGCCGCCACCGCCAGCACCTCCCCGGCTAACTGCAGGGCCCGGGCCGCCGGCAACCGCCACCGCCGCCCGGCTCCCAGCTCCTCCCGAGCCGCCGCCACCAGCCGCGGCGCCGACAAGGCGCTGCCCGCCGGGGCCTCCGCCTCCTCCCGGGCCGCCGGGCCCATGGCCGCCGTACGCTGAAGTAGAAACCACCGCCGGGCGTAAAGCTTCCGGGGCGGCCTCGGCGCTAGCGTGGGCGGTGATCCGGGGGCGGAGCGGCTGGGTCCCGCCTGGAAAAGCCGCTCCGCCCCGGTCTAGGCCTGAGCCCGGGCCCGCCCGGGAAGGCCGCTCCGCCCGAGCCCGGGCGGAGCGGCCTTCCCGGGCGGGCCCGGGCCTCAGCGGGTAGAAGGCCGCTGCCATTCCCCTCAGCTTTCAGAGTGTGTTTTCCACTTCAGGTGGCTGCCCGGAGCGTGCAGAGGTGTCTAATTTACACATATACGTGTGTACGTTGTGCGTGTGGATACATACATGCTAAAATAAAAAAAACACGCTGGAAGAAGGGCCAGGCTCCCAGCTTGCAGCTACAGAACAATTAAAGAGAGCAATAAAGCTAGACAAGGTGATAATTCTCCAGGTGGTTTTAATAGAGCACAGATTACTTCCCCCCTCTAATGATCAAGTATTTATATACAATGTATCAATAGTGGATTTAAAAAAAAATATTACAGAATTGAAAATCTGATTTATACAGCAAACAGCAGAAAACAGGGAAGGAGCTAGAGGTATTCCTGTAATTCCCTCTGTTTTAAACACTTCCAACTCAAAAGCACCATAGACTGCTGCAACTGAATCAGAGGACCAGATTTACAGATTTTATTCAGATCTAGGCAAGGCACTCGTTAAGAAATACTCTTCTGTATGTACAAGATGAGAGGCCACGGGGCAGAGCAAAGGGTCTGTCACTGTGCCGGCAGCGGCTGGGCCATGTGCATGGCGGGGGCCTGCATCGGCCACCCCTCCTGGTGGTTCTGCAGCAGGCGGTACAGCTGCTTCAGGTGGGCCACGATGTTGTCCTTGATGTCAGGTGTAGAGATCTGGAGGCGCACGCTGCCGCTGTCGAAGGAGCGCGTGAAGTCACCGGAAAACATTTCGTAGATCATCCGGGCCACAACGGGAATGACCTGTTTAAGAAGAAGGCAGTTGTTTTAGCCTAACAGTCACACAGTATGTTCCTGCTATTTTGCAGGAATCTCCTGCCCTGGATGCAGGGGATGGTTTCCACAAAAACCTAAAAGGCACTCGCAGACTGATGCTATTTGGCACATGTAGCATTTGTATTTGCCATGACAAAACCCACCAGCCCTGTTGGGGTTTCCCGGTGTCAGTAACCGCAGCAGAGAAGAACAGGTCTCTGGTATCCGTGGGCATCGATCCAGAGCCAACGCACCAGCCCCAGCAAGGCTGGCACGTGTCACTTCAGCGCCTCAGCTCCTACCTGAACCACAATCAGCTTCCTCTCCCTGGGTTTTCCGTCAGGCCATTCTTCTCCAAAACAGAAGTAGATCTCATATGGTGGCTGTTTCTCAATTTGTCCTTTCTGATGGGCAATCAGCTCTAGGAAGAAAAGCAGAATGCTGTGTGGTTGTCCTCTTTCAATTAGGAACACTCACCCCATCTCACCTCGTTATATCATCCCAGGTCTCACCTACACCGTCCTTTGCCAGAGCCACCTCTTACACATACACAATTACAGCTTACTTCTTGAACCCGGAAGAGCCTTCTTTAACAGCAAGGCCCACCAATGTTTTTCAGAGCATTAAATGAGTGCACATTCACTTTCTTCTGATGCGCACCTGCTCTATGGTCCACTGAAGTCAGGGCAGTGGTGGCCCCGACCCAGGCTCCATGCAAGAGCAAACTCATTGGTGCATCCAGGCCGAGCCCCAGTGCAGACCACCCTTTCCAACAGTGCCACCAAGTGCCCAGACCACTATCCAAAGCTATTTTCCAGAAGCAGAAGCTACCTACCACTTAGGAACGTTTCCAGACAGAAGAGTTTGACTTTCTTTTGCCTCTCGATCAAATTTGGTGTGGTGGAAGAAGGTGCACAGGGACCAGACCAGTACACCTTGCACTGGCAGAGCCGGACAGCATAGATGGCATGGCCACTGACCTCCAGGATCAGTCCCCTGTCCATAACATCCAGCAGCCGACTTGTGAAGACCTTCTGCCTTTCATTGGTGATTTGCTCTGTTCCTGGAAACTTTACTTGCTCCAAACTAATGGGCCCAAAGAGCTCTTCCTGGTCTGGCATAGGACCCAGCTCTCCGTAGAAAAGTCTGCATCCCTGCGGGTTGCTTACTGTCGTCGTCGGTCCAGTCTCCTTTCCTCGATATTCAAACTTGATTTCTAGGTCTGTCACTGAGAGAGAAACTGTCAGTATGGCTTTTCCTGGACCTTTGCATGTACCGTATCAGCAGAAGAGACACACCACGCAATCCACGCTACAGTCACAGGGATGTTTAAAACGTACACAGTTCTCCGTGCTAACAAGCAAACAGTCACAGGAAAAAAAAATCAAAACTTTTTTTTTTTAAAGTACAATGACAAAAGCACTACAAATCCATATACATACTTGGCAGAGAGCTGATCCACAGCTCAGGGCTGCTGAAGAAGTCATGCTGCAGCGCAGTTGGGGGCATTTCCATATCTAGAGGTTCATTCTTTGGCCACACAGCTTCAGGGCTGCAGTTTTCTGCACTGGCTGGAGCCATTGGAGAATCTACACAAAGGAAACAATTCTTCAGTAAACCATGATTTTATTTCAAGCATGCACCAATTTACAAGCAAATACCTTCACTAATACATTAGTCTATGCCACCAACCATTGATATTAAGAAATGGAAACGTCTCTTGAATAGGGACATGCTGAGATTGATTCAATTCTTCCTCTTCTTCCTCATCAAGATCGTTATCCTTTTCATCCCATGGAGCTGAGCCAGTGGAACCTGCAAACAAGCACATCCTTGTGGGTAGCTAATCAGGGTGAAACACTGCAGTACATTTCTTGAAAAAATAATGTAATCTTCTTATTGGCTTTGCACAATATTGGAAATTTATTTGTGTATTTTCTAAATATAATTTAAAAAAGGAAAAATCTGATCCGTACAACATACTATTTTCAGTTTAATATATAATTCTAGAAAGCTGAGGAAACAGATAAACTATCGCCAACATTGGACTGTTTAGCAGAAAACATGCAACTGTGTACAGCTTTATTAGTGTTAGTAGAGGTACACTGATTCAAAGTCCTCTTGGTTTAAGTACAGCTGGGCTCACACATGGCAGCTGCTTTCTGCAGCACACAGAGGCAGCTTGAGAGTTAATGCCGCGGAGGGAAAGGAACTCGCATTGGACGAACGCCTGCTCGGTAACCAGCCCTGTGTCAGCGAGGCCCTCACCTGGATTAATGATTGATCCCTGGGACTGCGGGATATCGCACACTTCATAAATTTTAATAGGATTCATGGGCACCTCCTTGGTGCCATCATACATCAAATTAAATTCCCGGCTTTTGTTAAGAGCACATCGGAGCTGGGCTTTCCACTTTGCAGGGTCTGGCTCATCGACTCCTTCCTGGTACTTTCCCGTTTCCACAGCCCAAGCCTGGGGACAAAGTACACTCTGCTCAGTCCAGCCCTCCAAAGAGAGCAGCTTTTATCAGAAATCAAACTTCCAAACAAATTCACTGTAAAATCCTTCTCTTGCAGAAGTCTTAACTACATACAGCTCTTCTGATAACAACAACGGAAATTCCTGCTTTAATAGCTTTTTCCATTAAAAGAAGGGGGAGAAAAAAAGATGTAAATCCAAATTACCAAAAACCATTAGCAATTCTGAGCATGCATCTTCATACAAGTTAAGAAAGGATAAACTGTACAGGATTGTGCACTGAGTTTTTCTACGTGCCTCAGGTTCAATACCAAAGTCATTTTTGACAGCGAGCCGTACCCTGCGTAGGAGGAATGGACTCGGGTAAAATGGAATGGAAGAGCAGCCACAGACACCCAGCTGGCTCTCTCCCTCTCTCCCCCCAACGTCAGGCTATCAGTCCACGATCCCTCCAAGGCAGAGGAGGTCAGAAATTCCTCAAAGGAGCGTAGGAGTTATAATGAATCCCTTGGGATAACAACATTAAGGGCAGCAGTGATGAGTATTGGAAGTTTGTGGTGGACCTCTTAAGATATGTGTAACAGTATTTAATGGTTTGCTGCTAAGAAGAAGCCAGCTACCACATCCTAAACCAAGCAGATGAAGCAAATAGCAGCAATGTTCCAGAGGCCACACAATCAGACATCATCTGGCCTTTGGTGGTCAGAAAGGGTTAAAGAACTCAACACCATTTCAGGCAGTGCCAAGCTTGGCATCCAGGTGCACAAAGTGGCTTTTCTGAGGTCAAAGAAATAGGACAAAATGTGCCTGGAAACAGCTACTGAGATGCCTATCCAGCTCCTGGGCCAACAATTCAACCCTTTGTCTCTGTTTAAGAGCCGTGGTATATCCGAGCTCTCCTCTCCCTCACCTTGAAGATGGTGTTCTCCTCCTCGTGCTGCGGGCTGTGCCGAGTTGCGTGCTTCCAGGGGATCTGAAACCGCTTCGCTTCTCGGTTTAGCCAGATAAGGCCGGGATACATACCGCTATCTACCTGGGCTACCAGCCACGGCTTCAAGCGAACTCTTCGTGGGTGTAACGCCATTGTCTACAAAAGAGAGGGATAATAGTAGACCAACTGCTAAAGGTTAGTTGAGACTCATACGCTTTACAAAAAATGTTAATTTGATGAGAAAGGACCCTATGCAGTGTTACTGCTATTGTTTGTTATGTTACTGCACATTGACACCACTAATTCAGATTCAGCCAGGTGACCCTTCTGCCAGGAGGAGTTACAGACGCATCATGAAGCGGGGACCATAATTGTTACAAGAACAACAATTTACTATTAAATATTCCAGTAAGCAGAGACGGCGCGTTATTTGTGTTAACTGAGTGCACAGAAGGCGAGCCCCAATCAAACCCGGCTGTAAACGCTGCGCAGGAGATAAAGCCACAAACAAGCCACAGCAAGAACAGGCAGCAGAATTTCAAAAGCCTCCACGTACGCCATAGCGAAGGGGCCTGTCCAACCTAGCTCTTCCTCAGCCGTGTCAGACGGGCATCCAGGAGGAGAAAAACTAACTCATGCCGAATCAGAGGCTTTTGCCCTGGTTGAGGTAAAGGTGGAAGGCTCAGGCTGAAGCGAACAGGACCGTTTTACCGGAGACAGACGTCCCTCTGAAAGTCATTTCATGGCTTTTTCATGAATGCTCTGAGTGCAGTATAATCATTCGCAAACATCACTGACCTGTAATAACCAGGATGTTTATCCAGAAGGACATGAACTGCAAGTCTGCCTGCGCTCCTGCTAAAAATCAAGTGATGTTGACTTAATGTTTAGTTTAAAAAAAAAAAAAACAATGCTGCAGTTAACTGATCAAATCTGTTGTTGTTTAAGTAGCCCTGTGTTGCTACTACATGTGCAACCAACCAACAAACAGTATTTTTCTTGTGCAGAACAGATACAAAGCCAAACAAACAAAACTAACAAGTGTCCCTCTGCAGGAAGAGACAGCACTTGGTATCTTTAGATTTTGGGAGGGGACTTTTATGTTACACATGTGCTTAGAAGGTCTGTCTCCCATATTCGTTTGTAAATCTTGAAACAGAGGTGAAAAATGACAAATATTCCCATTAATAAAGCTGCTACAGGATAAGTAAAACCTTTGTCATAAGCTGACATACTGCTGCAGGAGTTGCAAAATGTGCCTAGTAGCAGAGACAGAGGAGATTCAAAAATCCTATCCAAGAACTAGTCTAGGAACAGGTTTTATTTGTTCAAATACCTGCAGATTCCATTTGGATGCAAGTGTTCACACAAAATTCATCTGAACACAATTTATTTTATCTGTTAAGCAAAGAAAATGTTCAGATTCAATTGCAAATGATCTTAAGTAATAGTTTGAAAATGCGCTTCGTCAAGGACCTGGGGACGTTAGCAGACTGCTTCCCAGGAGCTGCAAAGGATCAGAAAACAATCATCAAAACCATTTTTGTGCTTCTGAAACTGCTGTATTGGTTATCCAGGTCGAAAATCCTACCAGAATTAAAGTTTCAGTAGTGTGTTTGCAAAGACACAAAGTCCAAGTTAATCCTGCACTTAGAATTGAGACCAAAACCAGGTATCGATTTCCCTTGCAAGGGAAAAACCAGTGACTTCTCACTGTAACAAAGAAATCCTCACTAAAGCTTGTTTCTACAATCTTTTACACTTCACTTTACTACAAGCAGTCCCCTCTACATCTAATAACATACACTGAGTACACACGCATTTGCAAGAGCAAGTTCAAACCCACATACCAGGGAGAAAAATTCATGCCTCTCTCAAACAACATGAATTCGGTCACATGGAGGGTGTGCTGGCACTGCCGAATGAGGTTTGAATTGTCCCTCGGATCACAGACAGCGTCTGTCAATACGCGACATTACAATGCTTTATAACCTTTTATCACCAATGACTTGTTGACACAATAACCGAGAGCAAATCAACTTGAATCCCATTGCTGGGCTCAGACGGTGAGTCAGCCTCTCACAACCTTCAACTTCGATCCAGTGGGGTCCACTAATGCCAGAGGCTGCTCCCACGGAGGGGCTGCAAGGGTGAGCTCGAGGAACGTCCTCACACTGTTAACTGGATTTGCCAAGGGAGGCTTGGCCCTCACTCAATACTCCTTGGTGCACGTACCCAGGAATCATAGAATACTTTGGGTTGAAGGGACCTTTAAAGGCCATCCAGTCCACCCCCCTGCCCTGGGCAGGGACACCTCCCACCAGCCCAGGTTGCTCCAAGCCCCGTCCAACCTGGCCTTGAACACCTCCAGGGATGGGGCAGCCACAGCTTCTCGGGGCAACCTGCGCCAGGGGCTCACCACCCTCACAGGGAAGAAGTTCTTCCTAATATCTCATCTAAACCTCCTCTCTGCCAGTGTAAAACCGTTCCCCCTCATCCCATCGCATCCCTCCTGGATCAAGAGTTCCCCCCACCAAGCTTTCCTGGAGCCCCTTTAGGCACTGGAAGGGGCTCTAAGGTCTCCCCGGAGCCTTCTCTTCTCCAGGCGGAACACTCCCAACTCTCTCAGCCTGTCCTCCCAGCAGAGGGGCTCCAGCCCTCAGAGTGGAGGAATCCTGGAAACTGGAATCCTCCAGTTTGCTATATTACCACTCAAACTGGCTGGTGCGGGGGGTAATTAGCACATCCCTGTGCTGCTAACGCATCTCTGGTCAGTGATGTAATTATTCCCTGTACCCCAATTATTATTAAGTCATATATTTTCCTTGGAGGGGAGATGTTCGCCCCAAGAGGAACAACTCAGGCAAACTCAGGAACGGGCAGACATCCTGCAGCCACTTCCCCAATGGATGCAGACGAGTGACCAAGGCCAGGGACAGCCCTGGTTAAGTGCGGTGGCTCTCAGGGCTGCGGCATGTTGCCAGCCAGCGTAACGACACACAGCACACCAGGAAAACGCGACCCGAAGCCTGTCTCAGCCTCGCTGCACAGATGCTTTCGCTCTCTGCCTGCGCACACAAACGCATTCAGTGCTCCCGCTCCACCCCATCACGAAGCCTCTGAAGAAGGGGTCTTCTCTGGGTCCATCACAGTGATACCACAGACCTCATTCCACAGACCCTACCTTTGTTTGATTACATTATCCTGTACTAAGTGGATTTGTATTTTTTTTTCCAAAGGTAAGCAGCTCAACCCTTAACACTAGTGTTCCCACAGAGAAACACGCTGAATTTCCATCTGAGTGTCCGACCCATAATCACCTCGCTACACCAGGAACCTGTAGCTCCCACCTTTCAGAGATGCGAACATCACTTTTCTCACAGCCACCCGTGCAGGGCGAGCAACACACCTTGAGCACAATTAACTCCTACGATTCACGGACCCCACGTCCCAACCTGATGCCCGCAGCCCTCTGCCACCCCGGGACAGCCCGTGAGGTTGGAAGGGGCGCGAGTTCTTACAGATAATTTGGGTTCTCAGGGTGGGAACGGCTTTGATCCAAAACCAGCTGTCGGTGAAAGGGGCGGGGGGGGCAATATTACCCTTGCCCTGACTGTAGGCCCTGGTTTACACCAACTTGAAAGCCGTAGCCCGGGGCTAGTACAGCCCCAGCCGCCAGCGATGGGCGAGGGAGCAATAAACAGACATTTTCAGCGGGTTTTACCCTCCCGGCTGCTTTCGGACCACGACCCCCCCACCCCCCTCCCCGCACCGCCGCCTCCCGCTCCAGCCCGCACCGGGACTCCGGCCCGGAGCCGCCAACCTGCCCACGGCCACCCACCCGCGGGTCCCCCGCGCAGCCGCACCGCCCGTTTGCCAATTCAAACCGAACTCCGGACCCCGCTCCGCCACGCCGCGGCGGCGCCGAGCAGCCCCGGGCGGAACGGGGCTTCGCGAAAGGCGCGCCGCGGTCCCGCGAGGCGGATCCACGGGGCGCGGAGGGCCGCTCCCACCGGGCCCCGCGATCCCCCCGCGACCCCCTCGGCCCCGCGCAACTTACCCCTCCGGCGGGCGGGGGGGCGGCTCCGCGCCCGCGGGGNCGTCCACGGGACGGGGGTCCGCGCCGTGTCCCCCCGCCCCAGGGAGGGGGGGTCCGCGCCGTGTTCCCCTGCCCCGTGTCCCCCCTCTCCCCTCCATGGTCTCCCGGGGAAGCGCCTCCGTCATCTTACCACGTCTCTTTTTTTCTTTTTAATGGAATATTTAGGAAAGAAAACAGCAAGTTCCTGGGGGTTTTTTTCGCGGCTCGAAGCGCACCTGGCCCAGCCGATCCGCACCGAGAAAAGTCAGGCAGGATTAACGCAAAGCCACGGGCACGCAAGTTTTCTCTGAAAAGCGTGAAAATGTCCATCCCCTCCCTCCCCGCCGGCACCTACCGGGGGCTGCGAGGGCGCTCGGCGGCATCTCCCCCCCGGCCCGGCCGAGCCTCCCCCCGCCGGCTCGGCCGGCCGCCCCTTTCATTGCTTTTCCTCGTAGGTGGAGAACCGTGACTCAGTGGTGAATCTTGGTTTCAGGAGATCACACAACACTTCGCTATTCGGTTTCAACGAAGCAGAAAAAAACAGTGGGAATTTCCCTTCTCCTTCCCATCACGAACGCTACGGAGAGTGCTGAATCCTGATGCTGGAAAGGCTGACCCGCATCCAAAGCGCGATCCTATGCCAAGACTTTGGAACTATGCAAAATTTTTAAAATGTTCTCACACAGAGAAAATGTAATTCTGCATTTTTCTCGGGAAATTTGCCTTGCGAGATAAACGTTCCAGGCGTTATTCATCACTGAAGTGTAGCCACTCCGAGGTAACATTTAGCGGGAGTTTGTCAGCACATAATAAAATCTTCCTGACAATAAGTAAAAGACAATAGGTGACACTGGAAGGTTAGTGGGGTTTCTTTGTGGGATAGCACTGCAGTGGGGGATTTCAGATGGGTTTGGTGTACCTGACTATTTTTGATAGGCAAACAAGGGACAGCTGCTCCTGTAATACCACCTCCTACCGTGTTGTTATTCCTGCTGTATAAAAATGTGCAAGGGTATGGCCAATTTGGTGAGCGACTGGGAAGAGATCCACAGAGACATCGGGTGACCTCCCAGCCAAAGCAGGAGGGATCTTTGATCTCTCCTCAAACCTGACAGCACAAAAGCTGCCGTTCATCCACCCTGCATTCCTCCCGTCTACGTGTCCGTCCTGCCTGGCAACAGGCAAATTTAAGGATGCTTCAGGACTGCTTCCCTTTGCGGTCTGATGCTTGGGCAGCTTTGGAAGCAGACCCAGACGGTGATGCCGCCACTCACCCGCCCCGGCTGTCCACAGCAGAGGACTGGGAGCCACCCTCGGCAGAGCTTTGCCCTTTGTAGGCCCTCTGCAAGGACACTCTGGATTGCCCGACCCCTCAGGGGGGTCGCAGGGCAGGGCTGGAGTATTTGAAATAACGGAGCAATGTGGCAAAACAAGTAGGCAAGGGCAGCTCCCGCCTGGGTGAAGGATCTCATCTTGCCTCCAAGTTTCATTGAAGGTGGTCCTCTCACAGCTGGTAGCTGTGCCTGCGCCCTGCGGTACAGCCTCTGCTGCCGCCTTCGCCGAGCGGTAACGCAGATGCCAAACAAATGAGTCTTCCCAGGCCTCTGCAGCGTTTGTTGGTTTTGCTGTTGGTTTTGCTTTTTTTTTTTTTTCCCCTTGAGTTTCTACCAGCCTCTGCTGAAGCGTGTGGCAGCACGTCGTGTTAGTGAATTGACGGGAAATAAGCTGCCTTTTTCCATGCTCGTGGCTGGGAAACTCCGCAGCTTTTGAGCTGTATAGGTGATAATGTAGGCATAGCTCATTAGGCAGGACATGTAATCAGATGTTACCTGTTTGCAACTAATCATCCGTAGTGCTCACTCTGACATAATACATAAAGCATCGATCCTAGCCCTTCAGGCAGCCAAATAGCACCAACCTCTTTACTGTAATGTTTTCTAGAAATCATTCTTTTTCTTTTTAGTTCTCTCTGCTTACATTTACCTCTACCTGCACCTTTTTTTCAAATCAAATGAAGAAATCCTTCAGCTGATAAACTGTACTTCATAAAGTGACGTTCTGCTGGCTGAGGGACAGCAGCTCTGTCAGTACCGTCTGCAGAGCACACACTTCGGGCAGAGAGACTATATGCAGAGGAATTTTCATACCAGGAGCTATGGGATTTAATTTATTTCAGTGCCCAATTAACATCAGTACGTTTATCAACACGATTGTGAGCCATGATACCTGCAATAGCACCGGCTGGGCTGTGTAAGCCACGTCTCTCGCAGTCCTTTGTTCCTAGCTGGAAAAGATTGTAGTCATCAAAACAAAGGGGAACCATTTTCTCTCCTGGGAACAGATCACCAAGTTCCCATAAGGCAAAACAAAATTATGCAATGAGGCAAGACAACGTCCTGGGCATGTGGAGTCTTGCTGGGTGCTCTCAGCGCTCGCATTCCACACGCAGCCCCGGCGCAGGAGCGCAGCACAAAATGGAGGAGACTTCACCCCCGCGCGCAGAACAGCCCGGTGGTGCGGCAGGAGAAGGCGCCCTGAGCCCTCCCCAGCCCGTCCCAGCAGCAGCACCTCTACTTCTCGAAAGCTGTTTGTCACCCAGAGAGAACCCATGCCCTTGCCAGATATTAGCCAAGACAATTCAAGAAATATCATCAAAGGGAAAAAGCTATTTCTTTACATGGTGTGCGTAACAAAGCATGGGGAAACGGAGAATGCAACAGAGCTATTTTATGAATGCCAGAGGGACCGTGGCTGCCAAAGACTTCTTCCTAGTAGATCGAGCTAAGAGGCAAACGCTGGGGGACAGATCCAGTATAGCTTTTTTTGACGAGCCAGACCTTAACACCTCTCCGCTGCAGACAAGTGATCTGAGAGTCAGGGGCTGAAGCATTTGCAAAAGGACAGATTGGGTTTTTTAATTCTGTTGCATTCTTCTCAGCACAAATATAGACAAGCAGGATTCCTCTACATTATTAGATAAAAATATACCTTTTCATCGAAAGAGAGCAGCCTTAACCTTTCTGGCAACACCTCCGGTCCTTCCCATCCATCTCCAAACTTGGGCTGTACTGCCCAGATCCTCTTTGGGATAAAGACTCTTAAGTGAAACCATGCATTGCCTGAGCATCCTCACGTACAGAGCTGCAAAGCTATGCCATACTCCTGCACATTTGTTCCAGTATGCACATATACATGCACATGCAATACCACTGATGGGTTACTTAAGGTGTGAGCACATTCCAAGCAAGCCTTATTCTTACAGTGGAATAAGAATTACTTCACTGTTCTGCAGTATCAAATTTTAGACTGATTCTGAACTGTTTTCCCATGTGACAAACGCTCCTTTCCAAACCAATTAAAAAAAAAAAAAGCTTAAAAAAAGGGAGCAGCTTAAATCCTTCTAGGCCTTAACATTATAATGAGGAGTCTACTGTTTCCTATCAATGCTGCCCCAATCCTCTTAAAAGAAGAATCCGAAATGGGTATCAGGCTGGCTCAGACACTTTTATAGCTACAGGTCATTTCTCTGGAGCTGACACAGCTAATGGGTGGATTCAGAACACCGGGTATGATACGGATAAAAGCTTGTGGCTGCAAGAAATAGAGGAAAGAGGAGTGTGGTGGCTCTGGGGGGGGAAGGGTTTGGCCCTGGTGGGAGGTGGGTGGGTACGGCTGTGGAACAGAGTGGTGAGCGATGTTCAGGGGTGAGGGTAAGCAGGAGGAGCATTTCTATGGATGAAGGCACAAAAGCAGGAAGGGAAATAAGGAGAGCAAGGGTAACTCAATCCTTTACAACACAGGAAATAAAATGATCCTGTTTTTTTTTTAACTCTGAGTTTTAAGAATGAATTATGAAAATGAGAGCAATATGCACACTTGTATCTATGTGCATTTGCTAGTTTTTTCATCAGGTTGTATGGAATAAAACCTATACTAGGTGTCCAATTAACTTTATGTATTAGCAGTTTTTTCATGTGACTGGTGTCAGTTGTATGTGCTTATTTTTTCAGGATTTGTTTTCTGTAATTGTTGTTTGTTTTGATGCCATTTCACTGAAACATTGAGGATCCCCCACAAGCAGGTAATGTAGGTCAGTATTGAAAAACTAATGTAAGGAAAGTTGACTTACAATCCTTTTTTCCTAGAAAAACTACAGTAAAGTAAGTGGGGTTGTATGTCATGTAAAGGGAACCTCAGCTCCCAAATTTTTTGACACAAAGGTATTAATGTGCAGAAGGACCCTAAGCTTCTGGAGTCTGGTCCTAAATAGGGCACAGCTTAGAACATCTGAAGGTCTTTCTGACTCATAGGTGGGAATCTCCTAATGATCTTAGTTATTTTTATACATCCCTGATGCCACATGCTACACTGCCCTAATGCAGAGAAGCAGCTCTGCCATCACCCAGCGAGCACGCAAAACTGTGGTGGTGAAAACCATAGGAAAGAAAAAGGAAGAAGAAAGTAAAACAAAACCAGAGGGTGAAATAGCAAGATGCAATATTAACATCAAATAAAGGCACAAGACAGCAACAAAAAAAGATCACAGAAAAAGCAACTAAAGGTGATAAAAGGACAATACAAGCAAAGGACTCTGGCAGGGTTTTCCTTTTGTCTCTTCTCCTTTTAATCTTGCTTTACGGAGTGAAATGGGACAGCAGTTCACCAACGCTGAAGGGGAGCAAGCTGAGATTGATGTTGCCGAATTGCAGGAATGGTATAAGAAGTTTGTGGTTGAATGTCCCAGTGGGACTCTCTTCATGCACGAGTTCAAGAGGTTCTTTGGGGTCCAGGATAACCGTGAAGCAGCAGAGTACATTGAAAACATGTTCAGAGCTTTTGATAAGAATGGGGTAAGTGGTGAGGAGTTTTTACAGTGATTTGCTTAATAATCCGCGCCTCTTCCTTCTGTAATTTTGGGGTGTTTTGGGGGTCGTGAGACTAAGGCACGGGCGATGGACCTGCCAGGCAGGAGAAGGAGCACATGCTGCACTACTCTGTATGGGCTGGTATGGATTTATCGTCTCATAAATCTGTACACAAATTAAGGACATAGTGTCCCTTTATGGGACTAAAGATGGATTCAAAGGTTGAAATTAAGGCAGTCGCATTTTGAGACAGTATTGTTGAAAGTTCCTTAAATAGCCAAGGTTGCTACATGGAATAAAATATTTATCTGTTATAATAGAGGGGGAATTATAGTGTGGGAAAGTCCTACTCAGGCTTGCTATACACTGGAGGAGGTGTATATATACAGTATGAACAGGTAGCATGTAACAAAATATTGATTTTTAGCTACTTGAAAGTGAAAGAATGCTGAACAATTCAGACATTCTGGTTTTGATTCTCTTTGCTGTATTTGTCATCAGACACCTGGGAAAAGTGGGCTTTCTGGTTTAGTAGCAGTTCATGCATACCCGTGTATTGGTGCAAAAGACAGCATAATACTACCTGTGATATTTTAGGTACGTATGTAATATGGTTGCCTTTCTCATCTTGAAATGGGTAAGCAATGCTTGCCAAACTTTAATTTTTTCTTTTTTCCTGAAGCTATTGATCATATTCAGGGTATGGGGTTGGTCGTTGCTCTATATCAACACAAGAAAAGGGGAGACAAGTATGTCATCTCTCACGTATACAAATGTCCCTTAAGCTTCCTTCGAAACCAGTGGCAAAATCACATTGAGGTGGTAACAATAGTCAGTTTGTGAGAAAGGATAAAAAAGCTATGGAAGATGTGGGCAGATCAGACTTGACTCAGAATCTGTAGTTGGCAAAACACAGGTTCCCGCAAAAACCTGAAGGTCCAGGTCCAAATTCTGTTACAAAAGCTGTGCAGAAAGGGCTGCAGAGAAAACAGCGTGCATAAAAGGCAAAGTTGATTACTAGTTTATAGGAATTTTCCTAATAAGACTGAAAATCTGTTTTTAAGGGGTGCTGGTACTTGCATATATTAGGAGCATGAAGTTAGGCCTAGGTTCATGTGTTTGCTTAAATATGCCCACAGTATATTGAGCAAAACCTAACAATCTAAAGGATTATTACTAACATGGTGAGGAAATAAAAACAAATCCTGAATTGTCTTCTTATTCTTACTGGTCTTCAAAGTCCAGTAGTAGCGGTTTTTGTGCACAGTTACTGCAAAGCATTTCAGTGCAGAGCGTGTCCGGGTCATCCAGGGGATTTTGCTGTCTGGGATGGGAGGGCTGGAAGGTGACATGGGGCCCTGGCTTAGCCCCGGGGATGGTGTTGATCTGCATGAGGGCCATCTGTGGAGCTGCCGAGGGAGCCCTGCATCCCTTCACTGTCTCTGAAGTCTTTAGGAGGATGAACACCTGATGTAAATCCTTTGTTGTGGGTGTTCTTGCTGCCGCCTTCTGAATGGTGCACTTTCATTGTCTGTCTTCCTCAGATGAATCAAGATCAAACAAGGGGGAAGGATGGAAGAAAGGGGTCGTGGTTGGGTGTTGGTCTCATTGGTGAAGCAGCTGAGGCTGTTGAGAACAGCAATCCCTTCCCAAAAAGTTAATGCATCCTGCACTGATCCTCATCTGCCTCCCCGTCCTCCATGTAATCCGTGTTGCCTTTGGGTATTTAAATTGCTCATTTCTGGAGTCCTGGCTGGTGTCCCCCCTTATTGCACTGTAGGAAAACTGCTTTGCTCTCCAGTGTCACTCCTTGGGAACCCATCCTTGGTGCGGAGTGGTATGGCTGTGCTCACCGATGGTCTTGGACTGGCACGAGTCTTCTATGAAGTGGAAAACAAATAGCTGTCCCATGGAGTATCCTCTTAGCAGGTTTTTTATCGAGGTTTTGTAAGCAGGTTTCTATCAACTGCAGCCAGTTAAGTGCCAGTCAGCTGATTTTCTGTTTCTACAGGATAATACCATTGATTTTCTGGAATATGTAGCTGCTTTGAATCTCGTTTTACGAGGAAAACTGGAACACAAGCTGAGGTGGACATTCAAAGTATATGACAAGGATGGGAATGGCTGCATAGATAAAGTTGAGCTGCTGGAAATTGTTGAGGTAAGTAGGCGTTGCTTAATCACTTATTTAAGCAATCGCAGTTCTTTGGCAATGTAATGATGTATATGTTTTTTGTGATAATCAGGTTTCAGGGCAGCTGTGGGTAGTGATGAAGGGAAAATGCCTGCCCTTGGTGGAAGGGTCAGGTGCTCCGTGGTTTGGCGGAGCCCGATGGGGTGGCTGAGGGATGGGTTATACCCACTGCGGGCAGCCTGGCCCCTGCTGAAGCTGTCCAGAAATGCAGCATCTGGGTGCTGTTGTGGAGCTCCTGTATCTCTGCTCTGCCTCTCCTTTCAACCTTTTTACACCAAGATTCATTGCGCTGCCCAGTGGAAGAGGGTTTCACCCCGTGCCGCTTACAGGAGCCGAGTTTCCTGCCTGGGTCACTGCTGAGAATATACTGAGAGGCACAAATTAGTACAGAAATCCCTTTTGTAATTATCCTCTCTGGATTTCTGTTATGTTCTGGACTTAGCTTTAATTAGTGACCGTGTGAAGCTGTGAGAGGAGGCAGGGGGCTGAGCAGACACTCGGACAGAGGGTGCCGGGGCTCTTACTTTGGGTGAGTATCTTGGTGGTAGTGCTGGAGTCACCCCTGCGCCACGGGTGCCGTAACTCACCCTTGCACACCAGTACATGTGGGGCTTAGTCAGGATCTCAGGAGGAATGCAATATGAACAAAACCTCAGACACTGAATCTGTGGAAAGCAGGTCCTTTTGGCTGGAAAGCGTGACCCGGTTGTTACCTGCAGCCCCAGCAGGTGTGTGGGCATCCGGGAGCTCATCTGGGGAAGGGTCAATTATAGTTTTGAGGTCAACCAGGAATTGGCCAGAGCTGTGTTAGGCCCTTGCTAATCCCCTCTCTGGGAAGACTTCAGACAAAACCCTTCAGCCGAAGAAGTAAAGTTAATAATGAACAGGTGGTTGTCATGGGAGGAGTAGATAAAATCTGCCCCTTACCAGGGACAAAGTGGAACAGAAACTATGGGTCAAAATATGTGCTAATACAGGTTTGCTCTTGCAGCTTGGGCACAAGTTCCCTGGGAGAGAGGGCTGGGTGAATCCAGATGTGCCTGGCCTCAGATGTTAGAAAAAAATCTTACTGAAAAGTCAGATGATTTTCCCATCTGTAAAACTCTTGCTTTGTTCTTTGCAAAGGAACCCTGAGGTCTGACCAGTGTGTGTAAGGAAAATAGGAGGGCAGCAGCTTCAAAGAGCAAATGAAGTAATCCACAGTGCCTGTGAGCGTGAGGTCGGAGGTTTCATTAAAGGTCTGGGGCTGTCGAGTGGCAGATCTTTCTAGAAAGGTTAAACCGGCAGCCTTTGTAAAAAGACCTTTACGCTGTTGGGAAGATAATGGAGTTCACTGCTTTTCATTTTCCAGTCCTTCTCCTAATCTGTGAACTTCTTTTCAGTCTATCTATAAGCTGAAGAAAGTGTGTCGGTCGGAGATGGAGGAGAGGACCCCATTGCTCACCCCGGAGGAGGTTGTGGACAGGATATTTCAGTTAGTGGATGAGAATGGGGACGGTAAGCGATCCATGGCTCAGATTGCATTCATGCGTAATGAGAAGTTATCTGTGCTGGACAGGCTAGTTTTAATTACGTCTATCAATAAATCACTTAGGACTATTATGTTACTCATATTAGACACATCGGGATGGGTTCTGGTCTGTTTGTTAGAATAGAGAATAACTTGGTGCAGTAGGAGGAAATAATCTTCATTGTTATTTTAATGTAAAACACGCAGGGGTCACTATTCTGTCTGGATTTTGATACCGCACAGACCTCATCCTCTGAAAGCCCCCAGTAGCCAGAGTGCAGGTCCCGGTCCCAGCACAAATAGCCTGAGTAAAGACAGTGGCTCCAGTCAAATTGGAGCGTGCAGGATCAGACTTGCAGTCCTCCCGCAGGAGTGTGCACAAGCTAACGCAACACTTCACCTCAGCCAAGGGGACGGGGCAGGTGTGAATGCGTTGGGCTGCAGCGTGGCGGTTTGTCTTGGCTAGCTGGCCTAAGCGATATGGGGAAACGAAGTAGAGCTTTTGTCTTATTAGCATATTTTCTGAAACTTAGATGGCTTTTACTCCTGCCTTCCTCCTCTTATGTCTTATCTGTCATGTCTTGTCTCCCCATCTTGTGTCCTCCTCTTCTCATACACAGGGCAGTTGTCTCTTGACGAGTTCATTGATGGGGCCAGGAAAGACAAGTGGGTGATGAAGATGTTGCAAATGGATGTAAACCCTGGGGGATGGATCTCTGAGCAGAGGAGAAAGAGTGCTTTGTTCTGAGAGAATTCAGTTCTGATACGGCTGAAAATGTGACGCTGCGTACAACTGTGGCTCTCGTACTCCAGGGTGGTAGTGGCTTTCCTTTTTAATACAATCTCAGCATCCAGATGAAAACGTCAATGTTTTAAGAAGCCATATCTTGATCTAAAACCCATGTGCTGCGTACTGCTGGTACCCAGAGACTATTTTTGGCCCATGAATAAGTCTTTCTGTGTACACAATGCCGTGTTTGCCAGCTCTGGTTTTTGGTTACACCTCAAGGAACAAACTTTTCGTGGCTTCCTGCAGCGGATCCTGGGCAGGGTTTTATCCTGATGACAGACAGGGTTGGGAAGCGAGAAATCCTGACGCAGTGGTACCGTCTCCAGTGCAGACTAGTGTTTGCATCATTCGTGCCTGCAGAGATACAAACACATCGAACCAAAAGTGACAAGAAGAGAGGTGCTCTGGCAGGCGTGATGCATTCAGGATGTCTGTTACGCATAGCAATATCTATGCATATTTAGATTATACCACTAATGTAAAATTATTGAACACCAGCATATCGCTATCAAAAATGAGAATTGAATTATAAAGGGTAGCCAAGACACTACACAGAGCTGAGGTTGGACAGGTGGAGCGGTAACTCCTTGCATCTCCCCCCTGTGGACCAGATGCTGCTCCTTCTACCTCTTCAGAGACCCGGGGCTGGAAAAATGCTGTTTCTAAACACTGAGTGACAGTAGAAATGGTACTTCTTCACAGCCACGTTTAGAGAGCGGATTTGCACAAGCGTAATCCTGCTCCTTCTGAGCTCCTGTTTCATACCGATTCATCACTCTCAAACAGCTTTTCCTGCCCTGTGAAGACTGCTCCCGGACTTTCACTGCGCTGGGGGAAGTTTTGTGTGGAAGGAGAGATGAGGGAAGAGCAGAGTTCTGCTGGCAGCGTCTCTGCAGTGAGAGGATTAGCACTGCTTTATTGGCAGGGCCACAGAGTGGGCCAAGTGACAGAAAAATCCAAGTGAGTTATTGAAGTACTACAGTGGTTTTACACTGCACTTAATTAGCCACAGAGTACGGGTAAAATTTGCAGAGATTGTAGGCTGAGCTCTGCTACTCTTAGGGCTAACCCTTATACCTATACCCGTACATGTGTGTGGAAAGAGCGTTTGAGTTGAACTAGTATTTTGGTTCACCTTTACTGGATTTATTGGATTATTTGCAAGAAAAAATTCCCCAGAAAATGACATGAGTTTTTGTCTGTTTTATCCTAATTTTTCCATGGAATCAGTAGGCCAAGTCACATCCATGGAAAGACTGTCAATCCCTTTTTTGTGGCCTTTAATTATGATTGTAGTGTCTTTCATTAGTTGATTAGTGTACTGGTTTGCAGTCTTGTCAATTTAAGCAATGTTTAAATTCAGGAACATGAGGAAGTATTCAGGGTAAGACACAATCAGTGCTACAGTTGAAATCCACATACGTTTCCACTTCTAAATAGCCTTTGGAAGAGTTGTCTGTAAATACACGCTAGCTTGTGGCACGCTTGCTTAGCGGAGCAGATTAGACCTCCAGTTCATGCTGCTGTAAGGCAGCTGTTTAAAGCTCATTCAAGTCAATAGTTTATCAGCCAAAGATCTGAAAGAAAAATCTTACTTCTGACTTGAGGGCCTGGAAGAAAAGATTCACTTTACTGATTTTCCAACTTGTGGATGAATGTTTTCATGGTAGGATACAAATCTCTAATTCCTTAAATTTCAGCAACTCAGTCAACAAAACACACTTCTGCTTCTTGCACAATTTAAGTATGTGTTTACTTACTGTAGTTGTATACTGCAGGTTTACTTAAATGCTTTAAATGTTCTTATTCTGTTCACCTGGTGAGATCAGGCACTGAAGGAGCTGTTTGGTGTCCCCCACACCAGCAGTCCTCTGCTGGGGTGGTAGAGGGCATCCTAACACTGAGCACTGGTGTGCTTGTTGGTAGAAATTTTGTAACACATGAATTTAATAAAGAATTATTTATTAAAATTCTACCTGCTTTGCAGTATTTATTTTTCCCTTAGAATGAAGGTGAAGGTCTGTGTAAGCACCTGAGTATTTGAGCAAAATTGTAGTCTTTAAGACTGGCACATAATGAATTTAAGGAGGTGTTAAGTGTAACAACTAACATGAATAAGGCAGAGATGGTGATGCTATTGCAGCTGCAGAGTAGGAAAGGAGTATCTGCTGTTTAACTTCTACGTAGTGATGGTGGGAAGCATGCGTATGATAAAAAAAAAAAATCTGATTGGAATTTGAAATAGTTGGTTAAAATGAGGTGAGCTGACAGTGCTGCAATGAGATGGACCCTGCTTTGACCATGCCGGGACGGAAACAAGAGCCTTGAAGAATTTTGGGCTCAAAGTAAAGTGATGGACTCAGCAGCAGGACACAGGATGACTCCACCTCCTCTGGCCTGGGCAGACCTGTGGTGGTAGCGGTGCACATGGCAGATAACACTCGTGTTCTGCTGGCATAACCCGGTGGAAAATTGTTCCTCTTATCGTGTAATCTTTTGTCAAGCAATCGCAAGGTGCTTTAGTCTTAGTCCTATTTTTAAATCCATAGGTATAAACACTTTGATCTCCTCCCAAACTCAATTCAATGTTCACATCAAGCTGTTGATGTCAGACATTTTGCATAATCCATTTTCCAGACTTACAGCCCAGCTAGAATTGGATTTGACTGATCGGATTTCTTTTTAGTCTAAATTGGGAAACAGGATGGCTTGGAAAAGGCAAATGCCAAGTGATTTTTCTGAGCTTCTACCATCTGCTCTGATGTTTGATGCCTCTGAAGTTGGGTAGGACTGAAGGTGAAATAATCAGGTTAGAAAGCTGAAGGTGAGGATGTTGCTGCAGGGGGCTGATGGGGACAGGCACCAGGGAACAGGAGCCAAGGAGGCGTCGTGTCCTAAAATGCTCTGGAAGGTGCATTCCCAGGGAAAGCGCTGAGCAGTAGAGATAATGAGGCTGAGAAGGAAAGAGGATAATCGTCTAACTCTGTGCTTACCCATGCCCTGTATTTGTCTATACACCCGATGGTCGGAGAGGGGAGGTTCACCCTATGGGTTGCCGGGGTTCGGTGGCTGCCCAGAGGAACGGTTTGTGTCCAGGTCATTCCCAAAGCACCCATGTGCATCTTCCCCTTGCAAATGTTATGTTGAAATACAGAGTGGCCGTGCCAGGACTTGCACAGCACCGTGCTGATCGCTAGAGGGACTTTTTGCGGTCTTACTCAGCTGTTTCCTCACAGCACCCGTGCTCCGTTCGGGCAGTATGGGAGAATTTTCATTTCTTTCTTTCCTCCTTCTCCTCTTCAAAGGAAAGCGCACCTCAGAAGTTTAGAAAGCATCTCAAACATACTACCCTTAAAGACCTTGTGTTTGAGGTAACTAGCGGTGTTCTGGGGCCTGATGGGTGACGCGGCACAGCGGGGCTGTGCTGTAGGGCAGCCACGTTCCCCGGGCACACGGCACCTCCAGGAGCGGGTGGCTCAGAACCTGTTTTGTTTCATTTCTGTCACTTTTGCTCCTCACACCCTAACACACGGGGACGCAAAAGGAGATGGTTCTGCCATTTGCCATTGTCCGTTCCTGAGCCCATCATCTCCCTCCCCTTTGACTTTGCTGTCCCCACTGGCTCGATTCCCGGCGGGTTCCCGGGGTTCCCCAGCGCTGCCCCCCGCAGCCCGCAGTGCCCAGCCCGACCCCGGCTCCCCCCGCGGGGACCGGCGATGGAGGCGTGCGAGAGGATGGAGCGCTGCTGGGCATCCTCCTTTCTTCCCTCTCTCCTTCCCTCCTCCTCTCCCTCCCGCCCTCCCTCCAGGGTGTCCCGCAGAGGCCCTGAGCTGCGCGGCTCCCAGGGCTCCCAGGGCTCCCAGAGCAGGGCTGCTCACGGCGCAGAGCCCACTGTTACCGTTTGGGAAGCCCATAACAATTTTTTTGGCATTTAGACAGTCATTCTCTCACCCCATGACCCCTCCCCCACCTGGGAAGGGGAATCGGGAAAAAACAAGGAAATCCGGGGGTTGACATATAAACAGATTTAACAGAATAAGATTAGATAATTAACATTAATAGCACTGAAGAACCAATATGGATCCCAATACCGATACAGAATATGGAAAGATTACACTCAGCCCATTCTATCTGTAGAAGCTGTGCACTCCCAGCAGTGACAGCAAATCCCAGAATCCCAGACTGGTGGGAGTTGGAAGGGCCCTCTGGAGCTCCCCCAGTGCCACCCCCTGCCAGAGCAGGGGCACCTCCAGCAGTGGCACAGGACGGCGTCCAGGCGGGTTTGGAATGGCTCCAGAGGGGGAGACTCCCCCACCTCTCTGGGCAGCCTGTGCCAGTGCTCTGCCACCCGCACAGCAGAGAAGGCCCTCCTCAGGTTGAGATGGAACTTCCTATGGTCACGTTTGTGCCCATTCCCTCTTGTTCTATGTGGGACACTGCGAGCGCCGTGGCTTCAGGAGGAAGGGAAGGGCTCAGGGCTCCGGCTCCGGGGTGAGGAGTACTCGGGAAGGCAGCCGTCACGGGAGACNCCATCACGGGAGAGAGAGAACTTGGCAACAAACTTTCTAATTTATATTGAATGTGATGCTCGTGGTATAAAATAACCCTGTTGGGCAGCTTGGGTCAAGCGTCCGGGTCTCGCTCCTCCTCATCCCTGCACCTGGTGAGCTCGAACACACTGAGACCTTGAAAGCCACATACCATCGCTGGCTGTAAAGTAAATATTTTCACAAATTCAGACACTGGAGTCTTCTAAAAGCACACTCTTCCCAAGTATTAAAAGGGAAATTAGTCCTGTGTTGCTCAAACCAGGACACCCACCTAGGATCTCTCCCAACCTCAAACGGTCCATGGATCTGCCATTTCTGCATCCCTCAAAAGGCAGATGTGCACTGCAGCTTTTACAGTGATGTCGAACCCCCACTGAGACAAACGGCGTGGTGCTGCCAAAAGCCACTCTCTGGGTGGTTTTAGTGCAGCCACAACCTTTCTTATCAAACTGGGCTCCAGGGACTTGTCCCAGGTCACTTGCAGTGAGCCAGGACCTGACCCCAGCCCTGCCACGCAGCCTCGCGGGCTGTCACCCCTCTGATGGCGGCTCCCAAATAGAGCCTCTCCCCACACACAGGAGAGACTGCACTGCCTCTCCTTCACCCGTGATATTGTCACAAGAGTGAGCAATGCGTCTGTTGCTGGCACCTGAACAACCGCCACTATTTTGAAATAAATTAATTATGCATCAGTTAGGGCAAAGAGAGTCACAGTATTAGTTTTTAATTATTTTTAATGTGCTTTCTTAGAGGCTGAAAAAGCATAACATCCTTTGGAGAGAGACGCTGAGGTTTGAAAGGTGCCTTCGGCCAGCCGGCAATTCTGAGACAGCCCTTTTAGAATAACTTTGTCTTTATAAACAGAAATTGGGCTGGTCAGGGCTGCTTCGTGCAGGTTCTCGGGCGCGCAGAGAGGCTGAAGGAAGCGCGGGTGGGAGTGCATCTCTGTGGGGGGAGCGCACAGAAAGCCCACGCTGAACTCGCTCCCTCCTCGCCGCTGTTGTGAAGACGAAGTGCAGTAAGTTTTGTTCCGGTTGTTTGCAGGGGAGTTAATTCTGCTGCAAGGAGGAGCGTTACGCGCTGTGTAAACAGCTCAGCCCGGCTCCAACGGCAGGGCTGCAGCCTGCTCTCTCTTGCGGCGGTGTGAGCGGGGTGGCCGGACACGCCAGCCGCTCAAAGGGCTCCTCTCCGTGGCCTTTGGTTTGTGTGCCCGTCCAACAGCACCCGAGCACCAACCAGGCCGTCGGGGGGCGGCTGTCGGGGGCCGCAGCCCTGCACCCCACACTCGCTGTCCGTCTGGGTGGAAAACAGCGGCGGGAGGGAGTGATGGGGCTGCCAGCCGCCGCGCAGAAGGCAGCAGGGAGGAAAGGAGGAGGCGCTGAGAAATGTGGGTGGATAAAGCAGAGGTCTGGGAGAAAGAGCTGTGGGACTACCCAGGGGGTGAGGTTTTATTAACGCAAGCTCTGCTTGCTCAGTGCAGACGAGGTTCGGAAGAGGCAGCGCTCACAGGATGTGAGAACCCCGGAGCAGCCCCTTTTCTACGTCGATTCTGAAGAAAACGGACTTCTCCCCATGCTAGTGCTGTTCTTGCAAAATAACTATTTCAATGAAGCCAAAGCAAAGGTTTCTGCACTTGCATGAGGCAGTTAATCTGCCCTGCTGGAAACAGAATGATTGATTGAAAGAGAGAAAAAGCGCAATCTGAAATAATCTTGTAAAATATCTTTATTAGTTGACTATAAATTGGAAGTACAAAAGCTTCCAGGTAAAACACCATCCAATGAAAAAGATGCACAGGAAAAACCGTCAGAAAGTTGCTTGCGAATTGCAAGCACCCAGTGCTAAACAAGAAGTCTTTCAGGTAGGCGAGAAATCCTTCCTGCTGTCCTGTATTGCCTCACCACGCCTGAAACTGCCTCCCACCAGATGAGGAAACCCCTCTCCGGGAGCAGCGGAGGCGCAGCCCGGGCGCAGGGACGGCGGCGGTGCGGGGGCAAGGCCGCTGCTCTCGCGGCCTCCCTTGTGCGTGTGCGGGTCCTGGGTGCAGCCCCGGCTCGTGGCACTGGTAATTAGCACCAGCAGACGAGTGTCCTGTGCCTGGGATGCTACAATAAGGGGTGACTGGGTTTTATTCCACGGGGGACGGTGCTTGGACCCGCTGTTCCGTGAAGGTGACGGTACCCGTTGCCTGCTCAGGAATATTCAGGTCCCTGCGGATGCTCGTGGTGCAGACGCTGCGTCTCGCCCGTCTCTGGCAGCGCACCCCTCCGAACCGCACGCGGACGATTCGCTGCCGTTGTAGTTAAAACCACCCAATGCTTGAGGGTGCCACGCAGCGTGACTTGCAGGAGAGTTTAAGTTTGTTGTACAGGTGATAAGACATTCAGGAATATTCCTACAAACGTTCACAAATTTTCCCTCTCAGGTTACTGCCATTGCAGCCCTTCCAGATATTTCAAGAAGAAACATGCCCTTAAAGTTCAGATAGTTGTTAAAAAAGGCACCATTCTATGTTTTAATTCTTTTAAACAAAGAAAAGCCACTGCATTCACCACTCCACCACTCTCCTTTTTCTAGCTTATAGATGGTTTTATCTTACACTATCACTAATGATTGCTAACATCATAATAACAAACCAAAGAGCAAGTGACCAAAACCACTGACTCTGGAAATATATATGGAAAGAGAGGGTTCAGGTCTGCTTTCTGGGGTTGCTACATGTGTCCCTGGGGGACCCCCTCTCACCAGGGCCAAGTGCCACGCTGCCCTGGGGTTTGTCCCCCACAGCGACTGCACATGCTGGTGTTGGCCACGGCCTCGGGGTGAATTTTGAGGCGCTCTTGGTGCATTATCAAACCGCGTTGCCGTGTGCTGCTCCCCTTCCTGGGGAGGTGAGTGTCTCCCCCCTCTACGCTCGGCAGCGATGTCCGGAGGCCCCCGCACAGCGAAGGGCCCGGTGGCCCCGGGGGCAGTCCCAGGGGTGGTTCTGTGCTTCCAGCATGAGCAGCCGCCGCCGCAGCACCCCCTCTTCGCAGCAGCCTTTCCCCTGGCCGGCCGGGGCGGCTGCGGCGCGCAGGGCCACGCAGTGCCCGGGGAGCTCCGGGCACCCCCGGACCCTCTGCCAGGGGAGCAGCACCTTCGGAGCAGATCCTGGTCCCTGCGCGAGCGAGACAGGCTGTTGCTTGTCGCACTGGCACTGGGACGGCTCACCAGCTCCCACAACCACGACCCGATTTGTTTTAATAATGCAAGGGGGGAAAGGTAGAGGCGAAGAGTAGAGGTGAAGGGAAGGCGTCCCGGCAGCCTACTGGTCAGCCTTCGCCTCCTGCTCCGTCTCGTGCGGGTTCTGCCCATCGTTCTGGATCAACCGGACGATGTGTGTCAGGTCCAGGCTGCGGGTGAGGATCTCGAGCAGCACCTCATCCTTCTGCACGCCATCCATGAACTCCTCCAGGGAGAGCTCGCCTGCGAGAGCACACGCAGAAAATGTTTGTTAAATCCCACAGCCTTTCTCCTCCCGCCGCCGGCAGCCTCGGAGCAGCCCCCCGGGAGCTGCACGGACTATAAAACCCGGCCCTTCCCTGGGTCTGAACACCCCAGACCTCATCACGGCTAAACCCCGCACAGACCCCCACCCTGCCAGTATGACGAGGGACAGTTTGCAGTGTCCCCTGGGGACGGCTGCAGCCCGCGGAGGGGATGGGGAGTTAACCTTCCCCGAGAGCCGCTCTCTGCCAGCTCTCCCCACGTCCTGGTGCTTTGGGACATCCAGCACCCGGAATTGCCCTGGCAGACTGCACTGCGGGTAAGGGGGCAGCGGGAGCAGTGTTCGGCACTGCATGAGAGAGTTCCTCACCATCTCCGTTTATATCAATTTTGTCGAACACCATGTCTGTGAATTCCTCAGCCGTCATCGTTTCGTTGCAGCGGTTGATAGCTCGAATAGCCTGGAGGGAAAGAAGGACACAGAGGACAATTAGTGAGCGTCGTGCAGATGTATGTATCCAACGGGACAAGTGGCCAAGTGACCAGACACAAGAGGCCAAACTTTTTTGCAGGCAGTTAGGTTCTGAAAGGAATAAGTTCTTTCCAAAAAACTGGAGATTAAAATCACTTAAAAAGGCAATCAATGCATTAAAAGATTAAGTGGGCATACTGGGATAAGCCAGGAGCCGTTCACCTCTGAAAATCCTGAGATTAAATTCAGGTGCTTATCTCAGCCCGGGTTTCAGCGGACGTGGTTAAACAACTGCGATGAGAAGACGAGGGGTTGCTGCGTGTCGCAGCGTGCAGGTGCCGCGGGGGGTGTGGGGTGTTTGAGACTGGTCCGGCCAGGGAGGCCGCCTGGTGGGAGCACTGGCAGAGGACAAGCAGCAGGTTTGGCCAGTGCCTACTAATTTACTGGGGAGTTGTCTTTCGGGTTGGAATATTCCTGTTAGAACCTCTCAGTCTACCTATGTTTAATAACCATCGTCTGTGAAAGAAGCGGAAAAAGCTGAGCCCACTCACTTTGATGATGTTTAGCAGTTCTCCCCGGTCAATGCAGCCGTTCCCATCCACATCGTAGAGCTTGAAATACCATCGCAGCTTCTGATCCACCTTCCCTTTCAGGACCAGACTCAGAGCTGCCACATACTCCATAAAATCTATGTAGCCATCCTAAAAGCAGAAGGTTAGAAGCTGGATGAGATTAAAAGCAGAGTTGGGCAGTAAGTGATTTTCTTGGTCACTTTTGGAAGTCCCCACTGAAGACCTCAGCGTGCGGCCACCACGCTGAGAGCAGGGTGGGAGTGCAGCAGGGCGCCCGGTGTGGGTCCCCCGTGTGCCCACCACTAAGGGCAACACACTGTATGGGGAGGGCTCCGCGTTGTTCTATGCGGAGCCGTTATGTGTTGATAATGAATGAAGTCGGTGCGTGCTCCTGGCTCGGGGACTGAGGAAGCCTCGAAAGCTCACCTGTGCTAAAGGAATCTCTATGCAAAGCAGTGGTAATTCAGAGGTCAAAGAGGAAGAGGCTTATGGAGATGAACCCCGATGGATTTACCGAACGTTATCCTGTCTAAGCACACCTACAGCTCTTTTCCGCTGCAAGGCGGCCTCGCACGCAAACCGCTGGACAGGAATGAACTCAGGAGTTGCCCCAGCACGTTGCTGACATCTCGGGGGGGGGAAGGCACTGCTCCGTCCCTGAGCCATTTCTGTACCTGCTTTATGTTTGATCACGTCAAAAGCACAAACAGTTTTATCTTTGACTTTCCTCCTAGGTGTTTGCCCACCACCAGCTCACGCCACGGCCTTGGAGACATCCAGCCGGGCCCGCAGACGGCTCTCCAGCCAGGGTTGCGGTACCGACGCAAAGCCGTGCTGGCCTGAGCTCACGTGCCACCAGCCCACGTCCAGACACTGCCCCGTGACCTTCCCAGCTCCGGGGAAGCTCGCTAAAACCTGCGGTGCCCGACACAGCGCATTGCGGGGGCACATTGCGTTGGGATACAAAGCACTTTGAAGGAAAACAGTACATACTATAAACCACAGAAAGTCTCCGGGCGGGATAAGGCAGAGTTTTGTCACTGAACAAAGCCACCGCACCACGGGGCAGGTTCGGGAAGAGATCATCTGCTTTATCCCACTGCTGCAGGAGCCAGATTAGGTATAAATAGCTACTGAGCCCCGTTCCCAGCAGGATCCCCTGCGCATCAATTCCCTTCCCAGGCATGCATTCAAACACGGGCAGTGAGCAAGGCAAAGGCCAAGGCACAAAACAAAATATCTAAAGGATTTAGGGCCTGAACTGTACAGTTTTCAGTGGGATTAAGCCCACTAAGCTCTTTGGGTTGCCATAAAATATATTCCTCGTCTCCCACGAGGTGCAATTTCAAATCATTTGCAAGGAAAGGCGTGTGGTGTTTCCTCTCGGAGACACAGCATCCATCTGCTGCTCTGGCGCTGCTCCCGAGCCGCGACGCCGGCGCTGCCGGACGCGTGCCGGTGCTGCGGGACTGCCCCGCGCCCGGCTCCGGCACAGCCACCCCCCAGCGCAGAGCCTCTCCGCGGGGAACAGAGAGCCCGAGTGCCTTATTGCGTGGGACTATTTTTATGTAATAAAATCAATGAAACTGCAATCCATTTATAATTTAAAACAATAGAAAACCAAACCCGATCTGTTCGGTAAAGCGTAGCCCATGCCACGCCGCAGGGCTCAGGAACTCGCTGCTTCTGCATGAATGCAGCACTTGTTCTCACACCCCTCGCTTGTTCCTTACTATCACAACATTCGATATTTAAGGATTAAAGGGCACTTCATTTCAAAGGGATCACAGACTAGCAGATAAAACCTCACAATTCTAATAATTTAAAAGGGAAATACAAATTCTGGGAGAAGTCTATTTTCTATTTTTCTATTTTTCTCTAGAACAGTCAGCAAGTGAGGAGTTTTTGTTGACATTTTTCACCTTACATAACTGATCTTACAATCTATGAGGCCGTAGAGAATAAAACCATACACACTTAGATACCCATCTACGCTGCATACACCCAATCACACCACACGCGATGGCAGGCGGGAGCGGAGCGCAGCCGGTCGGGCGCGGGCTGAGCGGGAAGGGCAATATTTACCTTATTAAAGTCAAACGTCTCAAACATTTGCTCAACGTATTTGTTCGCTGCTGGACTCAGGTTTTTCAAGCCAAAAAACTGTTTGAACTCGTAGAGGGTGAGCTGGCCAGAAGGACACTCCGTCATGAACTTCTTATACCACTGGTGGCACTCGGTAGCGCTCAGCTCCTCCACAGCTTTCCCGTCCATGTTCCCCATCTCCACACCAAGCGCTGGTCACTTCACAGCCAAAAGTTGATGTTTTCTGAAATTTGGGGGCTTTCTTGTAAATTCTGCTGCTTGCCTTTCAAGTCCAAATGTCCCCAGCACTGCAGGGATCGCAGTATCAGGCAAAACCAAACTGCCTTGTGCGTGGGCTGTCCCAGTTCAGTGTTGGTGGCGACGGATGCAAAAGACACCTCTCCCCAGGAAAATTCAAAAGCACAAAACCTTCTTTGGACAAAAGGGTGACATTTAAGTACCCAGCAAATCCCTCCCCGGCCAATGAGGCTCAGGGGGGTGATGGGCTCCTGCCAGGCATTAAGAGTTCAGTGTTAAAATAGAAAGGAGGTAAAATGGAAAAGTCTTGCAGATTACAGGCCCAGCAGGAGATTATGAGGGTGGAATGTTCTCCGTGACGGTGTAATCTCCTAATCCACTTCATTTATGATTTTGTGTGGGGTCACATGAGCAATAACTTTTGCACCAAAATCAGGGTAATATGAAAGAGAGGAAACCACTCAGAAGTCTCTGTGCTGTTACTGTCTGTTTGGTGTCCCCCAGTCGCGTTCCGGCTGGAGGATTTCCAGGAGGGGCTGTCACTTTGGGGGGAGGGAAGTGCCATTTCAGCTCCTGTAAGAGATGCTGTATGAGGGTAAATTTGGTGTGCTGAGACAAACATAGAAACATAATTGCTTTGAATGGTAAAGCTTTAAGTGCTTTAAATGCAGACACCAGATGATATGACGATCTTCTCCCGGGGAAGCTCCCTCCCCACCAGCTGCTGGGTCCCCCTCTTCCCCCTCTCTGCTCCAGCCAGTTGAGCGTTTCTTCCACGGAATCGCCCCGTGCGTCCCGGAGCGTGTCCTGGCCGCTGCGCTACCAAACTCGGCTGACGCCAGTGGAGTTCAATGCGGCTTTGATTTGCATTTATGATGAATTACCATGAAAAATTCTCCATGTAAATATGACCAAAACCAATGTTGGTTTTGTCCTGGTGCACAGCATTCGGGGAGGGACTGGGAGATAAAAAAGGGATATCCTCAGAAAGCAGCATGGGCCAGATCCTCCATTAGTAATGAAATTGGTGTGACTACTGGATCTCTACCACCAGAGAGTCTGTCCTACAACACTTCTATTTTTATATCTGACAACTTTAAGACAAAGAGCCCAACTTTTGTGTGTTGCAGAGCTTGGTATTGCACTGAAGTGAATTAGGAATAACTGTGCTAAAGCAGGTGGCATTACACAGGCGTAAAACAGTTATGAAAAAGGAATTAGATTGAGGAACGCTAATCGGATGTGCTAATCCTGCACTCAGCAGCACGCACAGGTCCCCGCTGCGCACAGCACCTGTGAGCGAGGAGATCCTTCAGTGGGGACCCCGAGCCAAAGGGGACGGGGCTGGGACAGCCCGCCCTGAAGCATGGAGAGGGGCTGCAAGGTTGAGGCGTTCATTAATAGCAGAAAGGTTGCGTATTAAACGTGGATACATGCTCGCCGGCTGTTTCAAGGAGCATTTGCGAACAGCGCAGCCAGTTCCCCAGAAGAGGCAATGCAGAAGCCGAACGGCTTTATGCTGCCTCCTGGAGAAGAGCAGCGGGGACGTGCCGGCTGAATCGCAGCTCCAGTTACTATCTCATTTCTGAGTGCCACAAATGAAACTGCTTTTCCATTCACTAAGAACAATACTTTGCCTGTGTCTAGGAAAGCCTAGTGAAAGAAGGTGTCCTTTCAAAGCAGGAGCAGAATTTAGGCTCGGCTGGGGAAGGCAGTGAAACCTTCCCGGGTTTTGCAGCTTGTGCCGAGGCCGGGCCGGAGCGGACGAGCCTGGCTGCGTGGCCATTCCTGCCCTGCCATGCGCTGCTGACACCCCGTGCCTCCGTGTAAGCAGGTGGCAATCAATGACAGGACAAGTCGGACCAGGTTTTTAGAGTAAAATCCACACAGCGTGTTTTTCTGGGGAGCAGTGACACGGCCTCACCGCCCATTGCTCAGCTCACGTGTTCACTGCTGGTCATCACGCAGACGCTCACAGGGAAGCTGAAGTCACACTGGTCACTGGTTTCATTGCTTGGGCTTTATTGCTCTCCACTATGGCCTTGTGCCCAGGGTGGGTCTCCATTTCACAATGTTTGCACTCGATATGTCCATCACCTTCCTGGTGTGATCGGTGTCACGGTGGTAGCGGTACCCGCAGGTCGGCTTCTGCGCAGTGTAGAAGGGGCTGTACGAGTTGGAGCAACTTGGTTTGTAGAAGAGAAACTTGAAGGAGTCGGGTTGACGGCCCCCAAAATGGGCAACAAAGGGAACAAAGTGAGTGGCCAACGGCTGGTGACGTGCTGGAGACTGCTGGCTCACTGGGATGGGCGGTGTGTGAGAGACCTCCTGCATCGCCTCGGTCTCCTCCGTTCCCTTTGGGGTCTTGTGGCCTTTGCCAGGAGCTCCTGGTGTTTTAGTCAACTGCGGAGCAAAAAAGTCAGACAGATGCATTGCAATCGTGCTAAGAAGCGAAGTTACTGAACAAAATTGGTTCTGTTTTACCTCAAACCTGGACACCATCCTCATCGGTGCTTAAGGCCCCGATGCCAGTGTTGTGTACTGGTGACCAAAAAGCAGCAAGTTAAACCAACCAGGAGAGCTTAGGGAGTGCCAGCCTGCGTACGCTCGCTGTGAGGGCAGTCAATACGCAGTGTAAATGCTGAGAAGTCAGGTATTTACATTTCTTTAGCTAAAAATCCAGGGTGGTGCTACTTAAAGAGAAAGTGAGTTTAGAATCATGGGATGTGCTGGAAACATGGAAGTGACTGAGTGAAAATAAAACAAAGTGTACTGAGGGAACGCACATGACGAGACTCAAAGGACTTGATTCTCTCTTGACTTGCATTTCACCCGGTTATTTGTAACAGTGCAGAGTGAATAGAAAGCGCTACCCAGTTTCTGATGTCCCACTGTCAGTCTGACCTGGCTCACTCTTTCATCACTTTTAGGGGGATACTACTTTTTCCTCCTGTGTTTGGCACAGGGGAGCCCCGCTCCCAGGTCAGGGTCTCAATTATAACGCCCGTAAGTGACAGCAGTAAGTGCTTTTCATAAAGTCTGCACCAAACCACAGCCACGGCAAACCAGCCATGAAAATGGTTCAACCCAGTCTGACCCACAAGATGCAATGGGGTATATCAGTGACGGCAGAAACATAACAGCATCCTTTGCAAACACAGCCCGGGGCAGCGGCTCCTCCGGCTCCGGGTCCCTCTGCGGGTGCTCAGCACCACCCCACACCTCCTATGGCTGTGCTGATCGCTCTTGCCATAACTCTCACTGGGTTCTCCCCCCAGAAGCGTGAAGGGAAAACCAGGGTTGGTGACTCTTGTGAGGCAAGCTTGTCCTTGTCATCAGCTGGGTCACATTTCTGAAGTCTCAGAGCAAAGGCATCACCCGTACGCGTGGCGTGGGGACCGAGGGCCGCAGAAACAGCCTGTTTTGCCTGTGTATTTGCACAAACCCTTTGCCGAGGAGGCGGCGTGGATGTGTGCCCCCGGACACACATGGGGCTGACTTGTCACCCATGGCTGCTCCAATGCTCTGCTCGACTGGGAAAGTATTTCTGCGGCTGTTATTTAACCATGACTCAGTTATCTTGTTTTCATTGATGACACCTCTGTGCTAATGGAAACTGGCTCTTCCCCCAGCAATTATCCGCTTTACTCCTGGGCGTCCTAAATAAACGCTTTGCTGTCTGGCTTTATTTTTAACCTCGTAAAGAGGTTTCCTAGTTTCCGTGACGCCCTGGCTTACTTGGTGCTCTATTTCTGTTCCCCGTAGTTGGCTCTGAACGCTGGCTCCTAAACCTATTAGGAGGGGGACACCCGCAAATTGTTTAGAAATCTCCTTAAAGCCTTTGAGGGAAACGACCAGATCCCCACAGGTTCACCACCTCTTTTTGTCACAGGTTTCCCCAGTACAGCCGCCGGCCAGATGCTTTGAAAGGGGCTGTTGCAGGAGCTCAGGAGAAGCGTTACTTCAGCAGTCGCTACCACAAGGAAACATCGGTCCATTTTTTCCACAGGGGATAAAATAATGGGGTTTTGACTCCTGAAGAGCAGATTTTGTACCATGACAGCCATTTCGGCATGGTTAGCGTATCCCTGCTCTGAACACACTCGTTCAGAAATGATTATATTCACACAGATGCACGATTATAGCTCATGGCCTTTCTCGCTGTGGAAGATAAGAGACAAGTATGCACACGACTGCGCTGCTGCAACTGCATCCACCCAGCGGGGCGGCATTGACGTATTAAAGCCGTGCATTTGGGGTGTGGAGGTGAGGCCGGAGCCACTTTGCAAAGCCAACTGCTAAGTCATGTAGATGCTTTGGAGATGTGCAAGCCTTGCACGCGCTCGGCCATAGAGAGCTGACAGTCACTGCCAGTGACGGGCAGGACACCGTCCCACGGAGGGCTGAGCTTCGGGCTTTGCTCTTGCGGTGGGGTTCGTCTGCCCCGGGGGTTCCTGCTCATCCTTTGGGGCATCTAAAGCTTGGCAGAAACATCCTTCGTGCACGGGAGAGTGCACCTGCTTCCGTGATCACTGCCTTTGAGGGGAAGCAGCAGCTCAATGTCCACAGCGCTATTTACGGCACTGCGGAGCTCTGTGCCTGAACTGAGTCCCACGTAATGCTATTGCATCCAGTCATAGTTCAGAGCTCCCTAATCCCTCCCAAGTTGTCTCTTGTCTCTCAAAGAAGATCCTCACGGGTGGGGTCACCGAGGGAGGACAGACTGTGCTAATCAGGAGAGCAGGAAGGGTTCAGGCGTCCACCCCAGGTGACGGGTTCCCCTGCCCGGCCGCCGGCGCTGCCCCCTGCCGCTGCCGCCCCCCTCGCTCCGCAGCGTCCCCACTCCTGCAGCTCCTCGCTCGGCCCCGCAGAGCCGTCCCAGGACTACCATGTGCTGTTTTCTCTGAGCCCTTGGCCACCACAGGGGCGAAGCCGGCTGACGGCAGTGCAGCTGGGATTTGCGCAGCAGGGGAGGGATGATGCATCACACGGACACCACCAGGACCCTTTTGTCCTGGTCACCCTCAGGGCAAGGGTCTTCCAGTCCCCTGCCTGCAGGAAGGGGACACGGCGAGAGGGAGTCTCTCCTGCCAAACCATGAGCCCACCTGCGAGGTCATCTTCCTGGCGGGGACCCCCGCATGCGGGGCCGTCTGGGGCAGGGGCTGGAGGCAGTGTGGTCGGGGTGGGCAGTGCTGGTCGTCAGGGCCATCGGGGCCACTCGGGGCCATTGTGACCGCTGGGGCATCACCGGGTGGTGGCTGTCACAGGGGTGCCCAGGCTGAACAGGGCTCCTCGGGCAGAGGGTGCGGAGGAGCGCAGGGGCTCGGCCGTGGAGATTAGGAGGGTGCTGTTTCTCCTGGGCCGATGGGACCGGGGAAAGGGTCACACCCCGATGGGAACCATCGCTGCTGCCCACCCAGCCAGAGCATGCCGGGCTGCTCTGCTGGCCCTGCCACCCCCACCGAAACGTGGCCCCGGCAGCGCGGACCCGCTCCCCACTATAGACACGAACTCTTTCCCTTTCCATGGGTGTAGTTTGTTGTTCTGCAGCCATGCAGTGGGTTTCTCCTTCGGTCCCCCCCTCCCCGCTCGGGGTCCGGCTGGGGACCTGCGCTGCACAAGCCCTTCACGTCCCTGCGAGCGCGGCAGGGAAAGATCTGCGTCTTGCAGGGTGCAGCTCCTCACGCCGATGCAGAGGCAGATTGTTCCGGGGTGTTTACCCGTATTCGGATCAAAGGCAGCCTCACACTGCGGTGTGTTACACCACAGCAGGGCTCACACGGCCATTTCTGTGCCATAAAATCTGCTGGCCATCTTCCAAGTGCTTTCCCGTGCTTTGTGCCCAGCCCGGCCCACCTGTAGCTGTGTGGCCTCTATCGCTCAGGAGATCGCGGCGAGTGGCACTCGTCCTCCCTTAAAAATACAGCCACGCCACCAAACTGGGCATCTTTTTTGGGTTTGCACTTTGCAGAAGCCAGCCTGCCGAGCAGCGCAGCCAGCACGCTCCGCCTGCCAGTCCTGAGCTCTTTCTGGTCTTCTGGGGGGAGGTCCGTGCTGTACTGGGAGGTGCGAATATTTTTCATCTGGGACAGATAGATGGGAGTGTGCACATGAGCTCTTGCAGACTTGTTTAGCAGCTTGTGTTCGCTGGGATAATAAATTCACCTCAAAACACACATCCCTTCATGTTGTGAGGAATATGTTTTCCTACGCTCACCACCCAGGGTGAGGCAAAACCCTTGTTGGTGGGGTGGCACGCGTACAGCTCACCGCCCCCGCAGCTCGCGGGTGCTGCTCTGGATCCCCCCTGCCCCTGCCCCGGCCGCGGGGGCAGAGGAACGCGGCGGCGGTGGCTGTCAGGGAGCTGAATCACACTGTCCCCTTCCCGCAGAGCATCGCTGCAGCCCTGTGGCCTCTTTGAAGTCTCCTTGTTTTAATGACATTTTGTGGGACGCCTTCATGCACCAGCCCAGGCTTTCTCATTCCATGGGATTTTATTGGCTTCTCTTCTTAAAATAGTTCCTCTTCTCCTTCCCCTTTTCCGTGACTTCGTCTCTCTGTATACCGTGTTCAATTTGTTCCGTCAAAGACCGTGAACATCAGCGAGCGCGTATGCCTCGCCTGTCTTGCAAAGATATTGTGTCCTTCATCATTCCAGTAGTGAGTGGGTCCTTCATTTCATCTGATTTCTGCTTTCAAGAGGTGCCAGGGAATTTTCTTTAAATGTCTGGGGCTCAGCTCGATGGGTTCCTGTGAAGAGATGGCTCCAGCGCCGCTCTCTCAGGAGGAATGTTGTTTCACAGTTTCCATCCTATTACCGCTCTTGTCTGCAGGCAGGACCCCTTTTACTGCCATCTCGGCTAAATCACGACGACCGGTCCCTGCGGTGTGTTCCCTGCGAGCTCCGGGTGAGCAGGACTCACCCTCCTGCAGATGTTCGCAGGATGGTTTCCTTTCCCTGTCTCACACAAACAGCAGTTAAGATAACTGTCAGAACGGGTGCGAGTCCCACTAATTGCAGGCCTCGCGCACGGCACAGACCCGTCCCTTCGGCATCACCCGCTGCTCCTCGAGCGGATCTGGGGAGCGGTGGCGGGAGCCGGGCACAGGCTGCCCACGGAGCCGCCCCGCTGCCGGCCGGGAAGAGGCGTCGAGCGGCCGGATGGAGCTGCACCTCTGCAGAGCAGGCTGGTGCCTCTGAAAACTCTCTTAACTGATTATAGCCCCTATATTACAAGCACAGGACTGAATCCATGTGGTACCACATTTTAACTCTCCTTTTCTCTCCCCCTCTTTGCCATTCATGTTAATTCTCTTTATTTAAGTTCTGCCTGACAACTTGTGCCGTCATTAGGTTTTCCCTTTGAAATATCATAACAGTGCTCGTTTTTCATTGTTCATGGGTGATTGAATGTGTTGCCCAAATTTGTACTTTGTGGCAAGAAGAGGTTGTGAAAAGCATAATTTCAAAGCAATTAAATACGTGATATTTATCACTGAAAAATGAAATCTATATAATTTTGACTCAAAATGTGGTGGAAATAGAAATAGATGTAAGACAGGATGACCTTACCCTGAAGCTGCGTTTCAGAGTTAATGTTTCCACAGCTATTTTGGGTTTAAAGTTCTCCAGAAATCTCAGCATTTATTAATAACCGATGTTACCCATTAACTCTCAATTTTCACTTGTGTGACACAGAAGATTGTTGGCAACACTAGGCACTTGCTTTTGTACCTCAAAGAAGACATGATTTGGGGTCAAGTCCCACTGTCTTTAAGCTTTTGTATCAAAACCCCCAAGCCCCAGTAACACGTGGGCACATTGGACAGGGAGATGTTTCTGGTGGTGCATCGTCCCACCAAAGCCAGTGGGGATCTGCAGAGGGGCTCATAGATGCGGAGGATGGGGAGTTTAATGCTTACTAAGATGCTTCCTAAAAACTCGGTGCTAATTTGCTTCCTGGCATACACACGGCAGAGGGAAAGGATCACGCTTCGGCTTGCCCCGACTCTGGCTGACATTTCCTTATATCACAAGGACACCTGCACATCTCAGACAGGGACTTCAGGTCCCAGGGCACTGCGCAAGCAGAAAGTCTTGGGGCAGAGGAGCCCAGCCCTCGGGTCGGGACTACAGCAGCAGGCGAATACACAGATAAACACAGGAGACAGTGAGGGAGAGATCAAAACTCTCAAACCTAAATGCTTCATATATGGCCAACTTGAAACGACTGATAGTTTGTGTTGTGTTGGGTTTTTTTAAGAGGAGTCAGATGTTCGGCTATTTATTGAGCATGTGTATCGGATACATGCTCCTTTTGCGGTCAGTTAAGATGGCCCGTCCACCTAGTCAGCGCCAGCAGCTTGTATCATCCAGTGAACGTCACCATATTGGTAATCATCCACCAGTTTCTCCTGGTCCCTGATGACGTTAGTGACCACTTTGTCTCGCCACTCTGTGAGACGCGTTTGTGCGGATACCGACAGGAAAGCAGCCCGCCTCGGCCCACCCGTTTTGCCAATCCAAGTACGAGGGTCTACGGGCCCATTTACACCCCGGACCCCGCTGACCCCCGAGGTTTATCTTACCCGGGCTGCTCCGGCCCGTGCTCCCCGGGCACACGAAGGGGCTGACCCCGGCGGCCCGGGGACCCCCAGTCCCCCCCGCGGCTGCAGGAGCCCCTCGGGCTGGGCCCCCCCCGCCGATAAAGCCCCGCGGGGGCGCGCCGCGCCGGTGCTGCCCGGAGCCGGCGGGAGGCACCTGGGAGGAAGGAGGGGCCGAAGGTGGGACCGGCCCGGCCCGCCCCCGCCCCGCAGCCGCCCCGGCAGCGGCCCCGGCCCGCCGCGGCGGGGCAGCCCGGCTGGGAGCGCGGCGGGCAGCGGCAGGTTCCGCCAGGATGAAGAAGCACCAGCACTCGGTGCAGGGCACCTTCAGCCGCCTCTTCGGCAAGCGCCACGCCAGCCCCGCCGCCGCCTCCCTCTTCGCTACCAACCCGCCCTGGATCTTCACGCAGGAGGTGACCTCGGACAGCGCGGGGGGCACCGGTCAGTGTCCCCTCTCTCCCCCTCCCTCCTCCCGNCGCACGGCGCGCCGGGACCCCCCCGGTGCGCTCCCCGCGCCGTAACCCGCTGCGGGAGGCTCAGCTCGGCCGAAGGGGGCTGATAAAAAGTTGCGAGTCGGTTTTATTGCTCCCGGGAGCTCTTTCCCACGCCATGTTTGAGCTGCGCCTTCCCAGGTTGTAGGTATTTACTTGTAAACCTGTTTCTTGGCCCGAGCGCGGGGGGAGTTGAGGGTTGCATATTCCTCAGGATTTATTTGTATTTCTTTGTGGGTTTAATTGCAATACTGTGCCCCGGAGGCTCATGTAGGAGGGAGCCAAATTAATAGTAATGGAGCCAGGGAGATAAAAGATAGTAGTTTGTGGATGAAGTTTGGTGGCTGTAAGATTCCAACAAACGCTTCCAAGCTTACAAATGGAAGCGCCGCTCGCTGAGCTGGGCGATGTGGAGCGCTGTCCATTAAAGCTGTTGCGAGGCGGTTACACCCTGCAGGCCGAGCTGGTGAAACTGAGATAAAATGAAAATGTGACGGAGAGTTTCACGCAACTCTTAAACACAAAAGGAAAATTGCTGATTTCTAACTGTCGTAAATCTGAGGAGGGTTCAAGCTTCCCTCTGATGTGGTTTGGATTAAAAAAAAAAAAGAAGTCACTGTGTCTGCTTATTACAAGCCTGATTTCCGTGGCTGCAATTGCAGTACAAAGGCATTCCTTTCAGGTGTGGGGAACTGCTGTGCGGATCAGCTTGCAAAGTGAAAGCCAGGAGCCCTTGAAATCTGAGCATAAATAAAAGCTGTTGAATCTCTCCTTAGCATCCTCTTGGCGTTTATATCATCAATGTGGTTTGGGTAGGGTAGTGTCACACGCAGAAGCTGAGTGACCACGTTTGGAGTAACATGTGCTGAGGTGTGGGCTCGTCACGAGGAATAGCATGCTTACAGCTAAGCAGTCCAAGGGACAGATACTGTCCTATCCTGACTTCCTCAGTGCCACGGTCTTACCCAGCGGAGCCCCATCCCAGGCCCTGTCTCTTGAATATTTGCTGCATAGCTTCATGCCATCGCTGCTGCCAAAAGGAGTCCACTGCCGCTGCTAATCCCCACCTTAGTTTTTCATACAAAGTAAACACAAGTTAAGCAATGTGGAATGGGTGTAGGTTTGCATGTCACTGACTCAGAGATTCCTGAATATAGTGACTGATGCCGCCTCCTCGCTGTGAGCTGTGGATACCCCAGCGTCAAACCTGCTACGCCTACTCCAGGTGATGCAACCCTGAAGTAGGAAGAAGTTCCATTACATGCGTTGCAGATTGTTTATTTTATTTCCCATGACTGAGAGGACACAAACGTCTCCAGAACAGGTTGAATGTCAAAAAGTGGCTAAAACGTAGTCAGGGCCAGCCGCTTCCGACAGCCTCCGAAGGCGTGTTTCCCCATCCCTCCTTCCAGGAAACAAAGCTGGCAGAGCACAGGTCTTACTGGTGACCGGCTCTTAGCAGGCAAGTCCTGTTTATCTAGCAAAGAAAACACAACTACAAGCACTTCATTTTACTTTAATTAAATGCATTCAGGTTAGTGATGCTTAGTAATCTAGGATCAAAGACCTTGTGATCTTTAATCCGGTTTCTCACTGAGTTTACCTAGTGTCTTGTTTAATATAAAACTCTCATCATTGCAAGTCTCTGAACTACTCTATCACTGCTCCACAAAGCTGTCTGAACCCAAACTCTGATGCTGCATTGGCCTTAATTCTTGCTGCTTACTCACCGAATGTGGGGTCACTCAAGGGTTTACGCAAAAATAATAATAATTTTCTGGCATCCCAGCCATCCTCGGGACTCCAGCAGCTCCTCCTCTGCGCCTGGGCCCCTCAATGGCAGGGACGTGTTCAGCTCTTGGTAGGACCACAGTAACTGAAGCGCAGGCTGATTAGCATTTTGAAAGCTGGAGAAAATGTCCTTTTTTTTAAAGAATCCCTTGCAGGGGGAGAAGTTTGGGATAAGGGAGAGGAAGTTGTGGCTGACTAAGGACAGTGATAGGATGATGGATACTCCTGGGTGTATCCCAGGGTAACTTGTGGTGTAGGTGATGGGAGAAAGGAAAAGCTTACGTGCTTGCTGGACTCAGTGGCATGTTTCAAGGTTGTGCGGAATTCATCTGCCTCCAAACCCCCAACTCCAGCAGAGGCTGAGGTAGCTCATGCCCAGCCCCTGGTGTGGTCAGGTTCTTCATTCCAGGTGTTCATGCAAGTGCTTTTCTTCTGTGGGAATACACACACGCGTGTTTGTTCTCTTTCTTTTTTTTTTTTTTTAAGCTAAACTCTGTTTCTAAGGGAGCTTCTTGCCTGATCTCTGCCTGTCCAAGGAGGGCAGAGACTTAGTGCCAGCCACAGCTACGTGCCATGGCAGCCCATGATGGGTTGGGGACCCCCCATCATCAGGTCCGGCAGTGTACGGAGGGCGCAGGCTGTGCCTTGGGCCAGCGAGGGGCCGTGCGGGAGCAGGGACATGCAGGAGGGAGCGGGGACACTGGCTTGGGCTGTGGTGGTGGCCAGTTGTTTGCACAGTCTGGGGGACTGGGGCACAGCCGGCTCCTTGGGCGGGCAGTCCTGCTTCAGCGAGCGCTGCCCTCGGGTTTAGGAGGTTTGGAAATGCAGCCCAGCCCCTCTGCCTGCGCGCGGAGCTTACACAACCTGCACCTTTCTGCTCCTCACCTTTTAATTGCTGTACCACACTTGATAGAAACTGTTCTGTGCTTCACACTTTAGCGTGGGGTCGGGTTTGAGAACTGCTTCCATACTTCTTGGGGGGGGAAGCTGTTTACTTCTTAGTGTTTGTGTTTTGGGGTGGAGGGAGAGGTTGTTTGCTTCTTCCTTCTCACTGAAACCACTATCGAATTCTGTTAGGTGGGAACACTCCTGCAGCGTTTTCTCTCTGATCACAGCCATTTTGCAGCAATTCCCCCTCCCTTCCTCAAACCCTCGCTTTTTCTTTAATGTTGGTCGCCGTGGCTACGAATTATTTGTGTGTCTCCTCCCAGCCAAGGTGGGGTTTACATGCTTCAGTGCTTCTGCTTGTTAATTCATGCTGTTAATCAGACACAAAGAACGTAATTAAACTAATTTTATGAGCTTTATTCACTGTCAGAAATAAACCGGCCCCAAAGGTGTGGCTCAAGGTAAAAGCACAGGGCTGGGAACCAGGAGTCCCTGATGGCTTCCCCTGCTTGTAACGCCGGGGCTGGGTGACTGCTTTCTGCCGTAGTGTCTCCATTCATAGTGTTCCGTGGGAAGACATTCAGAGCCTTTCTCCGCAAGGCAGGCTGCAGCGTGAAAGCCTTGTGGCAAGCATGATTTGTCCTCCAGGGCCAATTGCATCAGTGGTCAGAGACAAACTGCCCCAGCAGCACGCTGAAGGATGCTGCGGGCGCTGGTGGTGTCTGTCCACAGCGGGGAGAGCAGCGTGGCACTTCCCTCCTGCCGCCCTCAGCCGCCGGCAGCAAAACATGGAGGGGAAACACGTCCTTGGGAAGCCCCTGTGTGTCCCGGTTCCATCGCTGTGTCCGAGCGGTGCAGCGAGGAGTTCCCCTCCGCTCACCCCGGTCCTGCTCGGCACAAGCCAGTGGGCAGCCCAGGGTCAGGGACACCTCTGTGTCCCTCTCTGCTGCGTAAGTGGCAGGGACCTGTTGTCGCGATAGGGTTGAGTGAAGAACCTGTAATTAGCTCTGTGGTTTGATGCAGCTGCTCTGCCCCCAGGGCGGTCGGCCGGCGAGGAAGGGCAGGGGCTCTCCCTGCGGTGGGCATGGCTGGTGGTCAGAGCCCGCTGCTGCCTCCCCCCTCGATTCCAGCTGCTGACGGATCGGCCGAGGTCAGATCCTGCCCACGCTTATGAGCTGGTCTGTGTCACCTCTGCGGGCACCTGCCCTGGACCCACCTCCCGCTCTCCTGTGGGTCGGAGCCTCGTGGCACTGTGAAGAGCTGATGCAGTTGCTCCTGAAGCATTTTCCTTCTCTAAACTTAATCTGAGCGGGGAGTGAATTGAGTGCTTGTGCTAACTTCTGACCCTCCTGAGGTAAATTTAAGTTAGCTGCAATTAGAAATAAGCCTTTCAGAACAGGCTTGACATCTGTGCTCTCTAAACTCCAGCGTCTGGAGCTCTGGGAAGGGTCTCTGCACCTTGCGGGCATGTGCCAGGGCTGCCAGCGCCTGCCCAGGGGTCCCGCTCACCTGGGGCTTTTCTCCTCCCATCTTCAACTCGGCTCCAAAACGCCCAGATACTCCTCAGAATCTGATGGGGTTTGCCCATTCCTGAGAGCTGATACAGCAAATTCTTCACAGCACTCTTTAAAATTAGGTTGTTCCAATGTTGTTTTTCCCGTTGCCTCAAACGCAGTGCTGCTGCTAACAGTCTTCTCTTCCCCTCAGGTGATGTGATTGAAGTGTACTATGGTGACAATCGCTTTGGGACAATGACCGACTCTGGCACAGCAACACTTAAGCCTCGTCCGAGAGTCCGGCCGCTGCTGACTTTCTTACCCCTTGTGAGTATCCGGCACGCCGCTGGGATTCGGTACAGCAGCGCGTGTAACTGGTGCCCAGAACCAGCTGGGCTGGCTGCTGCTCTCATCCTCTACCTGCGGGAAGAAATTAAATGAAAAGTAAAATCACTCTATAATAATGGTGGATATGAGGGATTAGGAGGTGATCTGAGTTCAAGGCTTGTGTTGGACATAGGCAAGATACTCAGGTGAGAGACGTAAGCATTATCCTGACTTGTATTTTCAATTAAAAAAAATTTGCTGAGCATGTAGATGATAGATCTGGCTCGCACTGCGTTTTATCTAACCGCTACTGGCAGTATCTCTCTCTGGATCAGGCACGTTGCTGGAGAGAGCAGGAGCAAAGCTGTGTCCTGTTTCCAGCGGGGAAGGAGGCGGCGGTGCAGCAGGTGTCTGTGCAGGGGCTGATTTTCCAATGTCTGTGTGAGGGAAACCGTTCCTGGCAGAGCTGCCCGTGCTCCCGCAGCAGCGGGGTGCAGGGGCTGAAGCAGCACGTGCCAACACAGTGGGACCCAGAGGTGGCTTTAACCCAGCTGGGACTCCAGAAGCCACACGTGTGCGTTTGTGGCTTCGACGCTCCGCCGCTGTGTGTGCTGAGCAAGCTGTCCTCCTCCTGTAGCACACCTCTGCGAAGGCCTTGTCCCCTAAAGAGTACAGCGGAGCGCGTAATTGCTCAGAGGTATTTTGGAGACGGCAATAGCTAAACCTGAAGTGATGCACGCAGGTCACTGAAGGTCAGTGAGGACAGTAAAACACTTAAAAGCCTTTGGTCTTGACAAGAAAATCCTTGCTGAGGGCAGGGGATGTTTTTCCTCATAGATCCCTGTCCTTTAGAGCAGCTGTCACCAACAGCAGAAAATGGGCTGGTCTGCTGTCACCTGGGTGCAATTAGGAGTCAATGGGGTTGTGCAGGTGTCATTTGGAGGACAACTGTGGGGGGAGAGGGAGTTTATATATCTATCAGAGAGCAAAATTAGGAAGTTATGGGGTTATGCAGGTTCTACAAAGGAGTTATGCCCTCCATGAAGCCTTCCAAAAAGTCTCAGTGGGTGAAAAATCTCGCCTGGGCTCCCAGTCGAGTAACCGTAGGACTGGTGCCTGAGAAACTCTGCTCCGGTAGCACGGGCTTGGGTGCGCGACCACGGCTGGCACCCCATATTACCAGGTTTTTAGGGTCTAATTGGCCTTTTGCATATTTTTTTTAGCTTTCAAGTTTTTTACTAGTGGAAGTGTATGTGGTAGAGGAATAAAGAGCACGAATGTCCCTGGGATAAATACTGAGGGCTGTCACCCTAGTCGTGGTGCTTTCCTGCTGCCTGCAGAAGCACGGCCGGCCCTGGGGCTTTTTTCCCCTCAATTGCCCTTGTGAGGGTCCCTCCCACTGTGCTTCTCTTCCAAGGGTAACAGGTTTAGCTGGAGAAATTAGTAGGAATAAGCAACATTTTTTAAGGACCAGTCTGTGTTGGACATTTGCATTGTTTTGATTAGGTTTGATTATGATTTGATTTGGCACAGACGCTTCTGCTGCCACGTACATATTTGCAGTGGGCTGTTCTGCAGCCTTAACCCTTTCTTTCCACCCACCGGCTCTGAGGCTGAGAGGCAGCTGCCTGCGTAGCTGTGAGTCAGGAGGATGCACACACCCTGCCCGGCAGCGGCCCGCGGGCTGCCCGTGCCTGGCAGCTCTCCCCGCATGCAGCGGGCTCCTTCCCCCCGAACCGCCCGGCCCTTGGCCGCCCCGAGCTGAGTCGTGCGGGGATTGCAGGGGAGGGGGCTTCGCTGCCTGCCTCGCGGGTACCACCACGTCCCCCTGCCCGCCTGGCTGCCCAGGCTCTGCAGGTGCAGGCAGAGCTTTGGCATCCTGGGGGAATAAATTCCTGTAGCTAACCACCGAACTTCCCTAGCTCTGCTTCAAAGCAAGGAGTTTGGGGGTAGCACTTCAAATTCGGAGAAATCCTTGGCCTCTCTGAGGTCCCAGGATGCGAAGCGGATATGTTTTGGTGCCTTTTTTGTATGAGGCGGCCTCAAACCTGGCTCATTTTCCTCCATATGAGGAAAGGCTGAGAGAACTGGGTTTGTTCAGCCTTGAGAAAAGAAGACTCAGGGGAGACCTTATCACCACGTTCCAGTATTTAAAGGGTGGCTACAAAAAAGATGGAGACTCTTTTTACAAGGGGTCACATGCAAAAGATGAGGGGTGATGGGTACAAGTTAATCCTGGGGAGATTCCAGTTGGACACAAGAGGAAAATTTTTTCACAATGAGAACAATCATCCCTTGGAATGATCTCCCCAGGGGAGTGGTGGGTTCTCCATCACTGGGCACTTGGAGATTCAGCTGGACAGGGTGCTGGGCTGTCTTGTCTAGACCATGCTTGTTCCAAGAAAGGTTGGACCAGATGATCCCTGAGGTCCCTTCTGACCTGGGATTCGATGATTCTATGATTTAGTGGATGGGAAGCGTGGGCTCCAAGAGACCAGGGGAGCTGGGCCTGTGAGGACAGACAGGCTTCCCTTCACTGGGCACAGGGGGGATCTAACTCTGTTCCAGCGCTGAAAAGCCATTCCTCGTGGTTGCAGTGAAAGCTCCCCTCAACGGGATCCTCGGCACACACCAACCTGATGTAGGTACCGCAAACTGGAAATGCCGGTTCCTGGCGCACCACCCCAGGGAGGCAGCAGCCTGCTCTGAATCAGCTGGAGCTTTGCTGGGCTGGTCCCACCCCCCGCAAACCCTGCAGAGCAAACAATCTTTCTAGTCATCTCTGGAGACCAGCAGCGTACTGGAGATGCTTTCCATTTTAGAAGCCAGCTCATGACGTGAGGATGGGTGGTTTTGGAGAGAGATGCTGAGCATTAGCAGCTGCAATAGAAATTTTTGGTGTGAAACAGGCTTGCCCTGTTTTTAGGACCTGTTGAAATGACATGTCCAAAATTACTGCTCATTTATGAAGTGCGGACTCTGTTTCCTCCGGCTTTGCATAGATCTCTTCCGACTGCCATTCTCTTTCTACTCCTATCCAAACATGTGATGCATAGGTTGCTTTTAATTCAGTGCCCAGACATCTTTGTTTCCCTGTAAATGAGCAGGTATCCTCAGCGTGCTCTGGAGACTGGCAGCAATGAATTTCCATAGCAAATGGGAACTGCGGGGTTTTATTCTTTGTGGGTTTGTTTTTTTTTTTTGGTATCTTCATTGCTCCGGACAATTTCATTATCGGCTCTTGAAGTGCCTGGGTTAGCCTTTGTCTCCCCTCTGGTTTTCAGCTGAAGTTAAGGATCTTTCCTCTGCATTGGGCTGTATCTTTGGGACCAGTAAAGAGGTCTTAGATGAGGCTGTGAGGCTCACCTAGTCTGGTGTTTTGCCACTAACAGATCTGTCCTAATGCCTCCGCAGACCTTGGCTTCTCCATCAGCACCAAGCTGTGCGATCAGTTGTGCAATCCCAGGAATGTGAGTTCCCACTCTCTCCTGGCTCACCAGTAACTGGCTCATTCCCTTGTGGTTATAGAGGATCTTTGGTCATCCGCAGGGCGATGGACTTTGCAAGTGAAGCGTGTGCATTTTCTTATTATTTTGTCAGAAGCTGGGGGAAGCCCAGGCTGCTGCTGTTGATGTGAGCTCTGCCCCAGCAGCTCCAGGGAGTTCCTGAACCCTCTGCACGCAGGGAGGCGTGTAACGTTAATGTGCTGTCTGAGCCCTGGATGGGCCTGGCGGTATAAACCCGGCTTGACCTTTGATCAAGGAGACTTTGGAATCCTATAGCAATCTCTTGTAAAAATAGTGATAATGCCAGTGAAAGGCAAAGGGCAGGGGCTCAATCATTATCTCGGCTTTCGTACACAGAAAAGCAGGGCACTGAGCGGCGCAGGCTGATGGTAGGATAATGCTTCCTTTGCACAAGGGGCTGTTAACAGCTAATGCAAACAGCCGCCTGGGGTGAGGAGGAGTGCAACAGGGTGGACCCTGGAGCCTGGGAACGGGGCCGTATGCCCCTGACCACTACCTGTGGGGTCTGCGAGCTCCTGCTGCTTGTGGAATGTTATTTCCTCGCTATGGGTCTCTCCCAACGCTGGCATGTGAAAGCCCAGTCCGCTGTCGCAGTCACCTACGTCTGTGCTGACAGCCTGATTCAGCATCAGTTTGCGTTTCGGACATGGGTGCGTTAGTGTACGTTTCATGAGCAATTCCAGTCCCTCTGCAGAGCAATCTTAGCCATGAGTCACTGGAGGAAAGGAGAGGCTTTCTGCTTCTGGCAGGTGTATGAGCAGGAGCCCTGGTCAGCACTCTGGTGAGTCAGCGTGCCATGAATATCTCACGATGGGTGGCTGTAATTATCCAAAGTGCCCTAGCTGTAAGCATCCTCGCAAATGTGTGGGCTGCTAAATTGCACGCTCCTGTACCACCTAAATGCACTGCTGGCTTTTCAGCATGAATGCAAAGGGAGTAATTGAGAGTGAAACACAAACCACACAAGTAGCAGTTTTCCCCAGAGTGCTCAGATATGCTGGTGCCAGTTTCCCAAAAAGCTGGAAGTCTGTCTGCGACTTCAGCGCGGTGTGTACGTGACTGCAGTGTGGGCTGGCAGTGCTTGCCAGACAGCAATGCCCACAAAACCCAGGGGAGCTATTAAATTTGCTTGGTACGCTAATGGTGAGAACCTAGTGCTGCTGCCCTTGGGCTGGGGAGCCCCAAGCTTGGGTGTGACATGGCCGTGCTCCTCACCGGCCCCTCTGCACCTGACCAGCACAGGGGAATCGCGTCCACGGCTTCAGCAACCTTCAACAGGAGTGAAGACTTGTCCCCTTAAGCCCTGTCAACAGCAGCTACCGCACAGACCTCTGTGTCTTAGAAACGGCCCTGGATCCCATCGGGCTCCTGTTTGTGCAGACAAATTACCAGCTCTGCAGGCAAGGGCCTGCTTGTCAGCGCTTTGCTCTGGTGCCCTGTGTGTAGAACTAACAGCTCCGTTTCCTCAACTGTTGCAGAATGCCCAAGAATCCCACGGGGTGGCTGTGCCAACGCCGTCGGTGCCAGAAGACTTTGAGGAAAAAGCAGCTCTCGGTAAGGAATCTTCTCTGCTGAGTCTCGGACGGTGCGAAGTGCTCGGCAGTACCGTGCCCTCGGGGAGGGAAGCGTGCGTGTACTGAGCTCTGGAGCAGACAGTCTGATCATGAGATTTTCATGCTAAAATAGAGTCTACTATTAATTATTTTTTTGAAGTCATTTAAAATGAATTCATTTCTAAGGGGTGAGGTGTAGTGGCTGTTACAGTTCAGCAAGCTTTAGACAGCTGCTGAGCAAATAAAGTGGCTTCCTTGGAGGATAGCTGGCCAGAGGCGATGCTGGCCGTTGCAGCGCTGACGGGGAAGGTGCTCACACGGCCGTGCTCTCGCTCTTCCTTGCAGGCTCTGGCTCCCAGATCAATGGGAACTACCGAATGTACAGCTCGGTGGGGGACCTGCGCCCACGGGCTCTCGAGGGGGATGACCTGGACGAAGACATCCCGCCGCCGCCGTCAGTACCCCCACCACCCCCTCCAACAGCAACAGCACCTGCACCACCACGTCCAGCCTCGCCGATCCCTCCGCCACCCGAAACGCTGCCTCCACCACCGCCACCACCTGAGGTGGTGCCGCCACCTCCTGCCATGGCACCTCCGCCACCTCCAGCCTCTGCCCTGTCCTCCCCCGGCACACCGGCTCCTCCAGACTTCATCCCACCAGCCCCACCGGGTGCCTCGCAGCTCAGCCCGGCCCCGGCACCCTTCACCTCCGGCATCTCCAAGTGGAAGTCTGAGACGGTGCTGAACACGAGGCAGGCGGATGCCGAGGGGCCGCTCTGCCAGGCTGAGGCCGGGGTGCCGGCTGCCCCCGGCCCAAAGGAGAGTCTGCAGCCCAAGCACTGTCCCGAGCCCCACCTCACCTTCCCCAGGTCCTTCAAGGTGCCCCCCCCGACCCCAGCCCGGTCCTCCTCCATCCCCGTGCAGGAGAGCCAGCCTGTCCGGCAGGGGCCCTTCCCCAAGCAGCCTCACACCCGGCCTCCCCTCCCGCCCTGCTTCACCATTAGACCCACGGCCAAGGCTCACGCCGGAGGAGAAGCTGAGCAAAGAAATTCCCCGCTGAGACAGGCGGTCGCGAAGCCGGCTGTGCCGACACCTCCACCTCTGAGCCCCAAACCGGGCCTGGGGCTCAGCCAAGGGACGAATCCTGCCGGTCGCTGGTCCCCACTGCCAGGCTCTGAGACGGAGAAGGTTCCCCAGCCAAAAACAGCCGAGAGAGACTCTCCTCCAAAATCTGAATCTATTTCTGCCAACGACCTGGACCTCCCCCCTCCAGACTACCCCACCTGTGAGGACGAGTGGAGGGACGCCGGCAACCTGAGCAGGCTGCGGCATGAGCTCTCGGCCCTCCTGCGCTCCCCACGGAGGGAGGAGAGGCCGCCGGAGAAGCCGGCTGCTCCCCAGCCCACGGATGGCGGTACCAACCACACCAGCAGCCATGAGCCCAGTCTCAATGGGCCCCAACTCGCTGGACCTGCTGGGAAGGACACACAGTTACCCGTGGGAGGGGAGAGCGAGAAGAAAGAGGTGCCCAGCGGCTCCCCCAGTGCCAAGGGGGGCTCTCCCAGCACGGGGCTCCCCGCTCCGGAGAGCAACCCTGCCACGCAGACCCGCAGCGTGATGAAAATCAGGAACGAGCTGGAGGCTGTGCTGTCCCAGAAGAAAGAAGGGAAACCTGCCCTGGGGCTTGGCAGCCAGAAGCAGGGCACCGACAATGGCGGCAGCACCCCTCGTATGAGGAAGAGCCCCCCTGACCCGAGGAAGAGCCCCCCTGACCCGGGCAACTCAGTGCTGCCGAAACCAGCCCCAAGCCCACTGCCAGCACCCGCGGCTGCAGTGGAGAAGGATGAGACAGGGCAGGAGGACCATCCCGCTCCTGCTGCTGGCAAGGCCACAGAGAACTTGACCCCTGCTCCGGGGTCCCTCGAGAGGAGCACAAGTCCCCCAGACCCACCCCAGGGACCGGTGGAGGAGCCCCCTGCTCCCAACTCCCCCTCGCCCCCCACTTCTCCCGCACCAAGCCCGGCCCCGCAGCCCAGCCCAGCCATCTTCCAGTACAAAGTGCACCGGGCTGGGACCAACTCAGCCGAACCATCCTGTGCGTCAAGCTCGGCCGAGCCACCGTGCCCCACCAGCTTGGCCAGGAGCCCCCCAGGTGCCTCAGGAGCAGGGCAAGAGGAGGTGCTGATCCACCCGGTGACGGGCGAGCGGGTGGAGCGGGGCTCCCCCATGGCGCTGCTCCTGGCCGCCCGGCAGCGTGCCCAGCGGGGCCGGCAGGGTGGTGAGGTGGGAGCTGCACTGCGGGCAAAGCCACCCCTGAAACTCAACAGCGCCTCATCGGACACCACCTCCACCAGCTTCTACCGCCACGAGTCCAAGCCCTACTCCTTCACCGTGGTGCCCCGGCCGCCCGCGGTGGGTACAGCAGGGTCGGGATGGAGCAAACCTCCATCCTTCTCCAGCTCCTCGGAGCAGGGCCGGGACATGCGGGCGGTGGGCGAGGCGCAGCCCCCGAGCCTCCCCGGGCACCGGCGGGCCGCTGCCTCCAGCCTGCTGCGGGGCCTCCTCGAGTCCGGGCAGCCCAAGCAGCCCGGCCCGGCCCACCATGGCGCACCCAGGGAGGAGGAGGAGAAGGGAGAGACAGCGCTGGACTACGGGATTATCCCCCCACCCCCTGAATTCAGCAACGAGACGAATGAGGCCGAGGGTCGCATCCCAAGTCGGGAGGAGAACCGCAAGTGCCCCAGCTTCCCTGACTGCAGCCGGGGCTCGGAAGCACCGCGATACTTCAGGTGGCCCGGATACGGCCGCGGCTACGGGGGCAGCCATGAGCCACCGGCCCCGCTGCCCTTGGAGAAGAGCAGGAGGAATGGCGACTTCATGCCCCAGTACCCAGACTACACCAGCTCTGCCGGTTACTTTGGCCGCTGCCCAAACCCCCGCCCGCTGATCAAGAAGCGCCTGTATGTCTCTGAGCCCGACAGCTCCTACCCCCGGGCAGCCGCAGCCCCTCGGGCCACGGGTACCCTCTCCTACGGCCCGGGGGGTTACAGCTCTCCAGCTGGGGAGGGCGCCCGCCGCCTCGGCTCTGCCCACAGGAACAGCCCCACAAGCGCGCAGGGCAGGCGGACGTCCATCGATGCCGCTGGGAAAGCCGCGCCATACAGCAGCACCGTGGCTGACGCCAAGTACAAGGGGCAGAACGGGGATTTCTCGCCCGCCAACGCGGTGGCAGCCAGCAGGTATGTGTCCCCTGAGCTGCCCCCTTCCCTGTCCTCTGTGTCCCCTTGATTTGAAGGAGAGGGGGGCTGAGCCCTGGGCTGGCCCCGGAGCAGCGCAGAGCCCCAGAGAAGTCCCACCACGTGGGTCCAGGGCTGCGGCTGTCCCATGGGTCTTCCCCGGTCCCAGCCATAACCCTGCCACCCATCGCCTTCTCGACATGTTCTTCAAGGGAGGCATGAGGTGATGTGAAAGTTGCCTTGCTCCAGTAGGAGACCAAAAAAAAGAAAATATTGTAATTTTGAATAAAAACAAAGAGTTTCCTCAGTTTTCAGTGACTTTCCCTCTGTTTTCCCTCCAGACCTGCCCACAGCAGCTTGCAGTACGGCGGACCCACCAACACCTTCACGGTCAGGCCTGGGGCACGGCAGCCCATCTCCTACGCCTACCAGAGCGGCCACCGATAGGCTTGTCCTCAGGGCTGCTCCGCCACCTTCGTCTGGCTGGGAAAGGGTGAGAAGGTGCCTGTGTGGGTTGTCTCCTCCATGGGCACCAGGGATGGTCCCAACCCAGCCAGCAAATGCACTGCTTGAAACTACTGATGGAGAAGGTGGGGAGTGAACCTGGGACTTGGACTCTTCTCAAAAGACTGTCGTGGAGAGTAGTTACTACAGAGGACTGGCTTCTGGCTTCTTACGTGAGCAAACACAGTTTTCCTTCTCCTATTTCCCCCCCTGTAGTATTTTCAAAATTGCAGCCTGATGGGTCTTCTAAGAAAGTCAAAAAGTGTTCTTAGTTCTCTTTAAAGAGCATCGCAGCTGGAGAGATTGTTTTGTTTGTTTGTTTTAGTTGGTTTAAATCCAACACGCTTAGGAGTGGGGAGAGACCGACTGGGAGATGTGCATAATGGAAGCAAGCCAGCATATAGCTAAATGTAGGGGAATTAAAACAAGAATGTGAGGCCAATGCGATAGAAGTAGTTCAGGATGTCTGGAACCTAACCTCTTCTGTCCCCACCTCCTTCAACAGCCTTGACCAAATCAATTATGCCAATGCCTTAAAAACAGCTCCTGGCTTTCCGTGCCTGTTCTGCCGGGCCGGGGGCAGCTCTGCCGCGAAGGTCTGAGCCCCCTTCTCCAGGCAGCGACCGTGGGGGGGCTCTGGGACCGCGGGCCCTTGCTTTTCTGTGCCTTTTGGTCACTGTAAATGTTTCTGTTAGTAATTCTTCCTCACAGAAGAAGGCTGTGAGGCAGGGATGGATGGCTGTAAAGCACTTTGGAGCCTTAAGACATTGAGCAATCCTTTTCTGGCGTCAGCTGGTGGGTGTCAGCGACTCACCGCAACATGGTGCTTTCCTTGAGGGGTCTCTTGCCACTTCATACCCGCGTAAACCCCACCTCTAGAAGCTAAGCCACGTAGTCCTTATAAACTGTTACACTGAGACTTGGCTTTGGTTTGTCTGATTTGGGGGACTGAGAAGTTCATTTTGGTGTGACTGTGGAGTATTTGGTGCTCTTGGTGTGTGGAATGTCTGCGGTGACATACCCAAGGGACCCGGCTCCCGCTGTTCCCACAAGCGCTTGCCCGGGTGCTGGGCGCGCGTGCCAGCCTCTCTGCCTCCTGCCAGCGCCTCTGCAGGAGCCGGTGGCAGCGATGCGTTGGGGTGGGAGATACGAGTAGCCTTAAAGAGGGTATTTTATACTCCGGAGCGAGCAATGCAGTCTCACGATAGCTGACCAAAGTTTTGAATAGCCAACTTCCTGAAATTAAATATATGTAACCTTCCTCATAGGTAAACTTGCTGAAAATCACTGTAAGATAAGTGTAAAAACTTGTAGAGAATGTTTTCTAATCACTGACAAACTAAAAGCACTTTGAGACATTAGTCTACTTTTATGGAAAGCACTTTCTATTTTCAATGCTATACAATACCATTAGTTCCACTCCAGCTTATCCTGCATTGCACGCACGTGTGTATGTGTGCCTGGAAGCAGATTTTGCTCTACAATTCAACTCAAAATTCACTGATAAATTTTCCTTCCCAGTGGAATTTTCAAGAGAGTTACCTTGATGTTAATGTCATGTCTTTGACGTTCTATGTTTTATGTTATTTCCAACTTTACCTAATAATTTAACAGCTGTTTCAAATATTGCAGCAGCTTCAAAGTATTCTGAACTTTACTTTGCTGTGAATAAAAGGAAAACGCAAATACCGTAATCGGTCTAATAGCTAATTCAAAGGGCGTTTTTATGCCAGTAAGTCACAGTTACTTGGAAGACTTCCAGACATGCTCACCCCAGCCAGTATTGAAATAATGTGTTTTAACTACCTGGGTGTTGGGTTTTAAAAAAAAGTTTATGGAGAAAAGTGACCATGGAGCAACTATCTGGTGTTTAAGTGTGCCAGTGTCATGTAGACTACCCCCCCCCCAACCCCGTAAAACATGGAAGTTTCTCTGTGTGAGGAGCATCTTGAGGATTCTTATTTCTTGATGGAAGTAAAGCCGTGATACTGTTTGAGTGGCTTTGGGGACATGTTTTAGTATTGGATGAAGTTTCAGCAGTTTAACTTGAAACAAAACAAAGAAGCCTCTCTGATAATGTTGCAACCTAATTGATTTTTCTTCCTGATACTCTTTTTTTTTTTTTTTTTTTCTAAAAAAAAAATTAAAATTATTTTTTAAAAATTAAATTTAAA
>VUYV01000333.1:458632-498646 GCA_008711295.1 Anarhynchus alexandrinus | reverse complement strand
GCCTCGTCCCCCGCGCCGGGGGGACCGGGGGCAGGGCCGTCCCCCGGGGGGGGGGGCGGGGGGGGGGGGGGGGGGTGTCCTGGCTGAGCTCTCTCCTGACGCGCTCTCTGCTCTTCTTCTTCCCTCAGCCCCGGCCGCGCTGCGGAGCCTGCCGCCTCCCGGCACCCTGGGGTGAGTACGGCGGGCCGCGGGGGCTTCGGCGGGCCGCGGGGGCGGCTTTGACCTCCGGCTGAGGCCTAGCGGTGCCTCGGGTATGCTGGGCCGCCCCACTGGCTGCCGCCCCCTCTTAGGGACGGGCTGCCTGAGGCGGCCTGGCAGCGCCTCAGAAGCCTTCCAGTCCTTGTTTTTAAATAACGTTATTCGGGATTTTGTCTTTCTAGTTAATGTTGGGGGTTTATAGAGTAGTTACGGTGGGAAGGAGCCTCTGGAGGTTATCTGGTCCCGCCCATTTCCTCAAAGGAGGCGTGTCTAATGAGTGTTTATCTGTTTAATTGTTAATGCGTTTGAGCCTCACCTAAGGGTGGTTTGGCTTTTTTTAAAAAATAAGCTTAATGGAAACTTTCTTATTATTTATAGCCTATTGCATGCCACAAGACCCCTGCATACAACTCAGCAGTGTTTGGCTCCTTTGCCACCTTTGCCTGAGAAAGGAGGAGAAGTTCGTTATGGTTTGATCCCTGAGGAGTTTTTCCAGTTTCTCTATCCTAAAACAGGAGTTACAGGCTAATATATACTTTTTAATTTATTTTTTTTTTAAGTGTGTGTTTAGTTATGCTTCTTCTGGCTGCTGAAAAGGTAAAATATTTGAGAAAATTATTTTTGTCTATGCAGAAGGAGGTTGTGAAGAATGAGCCAGTGCAGCCCTTCCTGGCTGTAAAGCTAGGCACCTGTGCTTTAAATAATGGCCAAAAGAATGGCATGCACTTGATCTTGCAGGAGGGTTTATTTGTCTGCTGACCCTCAAAACCTTTAAACAGATACTTTTGCCTGTTTCTGAATGAGCAGAAGCAGCAGGTCCATGCAAGGTGCAAGTTGCTTCTGCTTGCGATAAGCATCCTCATGGCACCTTTCCCCTTGTGCATCAGGTTCCTACTTTTTGTCATGGTAAAAGAGAACACTTCCTGATCTTCTTGTACGCCTTAAACTAGCTGCCTCTTAGGTGTTTGACTTTAGTGAGCCTTTTCATGCTTTGTACAAATAATGCTGCTTTATTGTTTCTTTAGGGCCTTATATGTTGGGAACTGGACTCCTGCTGTACTTTCTCTCTAAGGAAATCTATGTAGTTAACCACGAGACAGTTGCAGCTGCGTGCATATTATCAGTCATCATTTATGGCGTAAAAAAATTTGGGTCTGATGTAGCAGCTTTTGCTGACAAACTCAATGAGGTAACAAAAGAAACCATAATCTAACTTTGTAGTGGTTAATAACTATTCTAAGTTGTTTGCTTAAATATTTAAAATAATACTGTGTACAGGCTGTTATGAAAATCTGACTCTAATATCTTCAGAATATTGCTTAAATAAGGTATAGTTTAGACCTTACGTTGGTATTGTTATGTAAGTCTTCAAAAATAAAACACTTCATACCAGCAGGAATGATTTTTTTAAGGTATGATTGATTGTGAACCCTAATTCTTCTGTCTTGTCATCCTTTAACCTCAACTCCGTCAGTTTATGCAGGCATTTCTCAAATCTTAATGCAGAATTTCAGAAGTTAATTACAGATAATTTGTTTTCCTCGCATCTTACATGCTGAGGCCTATTCTTTCTTTCTTCTTTCAGGAGAAAGTTGCTAAAGCTTTAGAGGTGAAAAATGAGGCTATTAAAGATCTTGAGACTGCCATTGAACAGGAGAAGAAGGAGCAATGGCGAGTTGAAGGTCGCAATTACCTTTTTGACGCCAAGCGGGTATGCAGTTCCAGCCCTACTGTTCGCTTTCACTGCAGTCTCTGCTACTAATCTGGGTGCCTCTTAAATTGCTAATGATAACAAACCGTTTACCCTCTGTGCGTTGCAGACAGGGCCAGTTCCACTGCCTGATCCAGTGACTTTTGCTATAGAATGTGTTCTGCTGCTGTTCTGTATTCTTGCCAAGCGTTAACCCTTTGATTTCATCTTCTGTGTCTAGAATAATATTGCAATGTTGCTGGAAACTAATTATCGGGAAAGATTACTGATGGTGTACAATGAAGTAAAGAAAAGGCTGGACTACCAAGTGGCTATGCAGAATTTAAAGCGTCAGAAAGAACAAGATCACATGATTCAGTGGGTGGAGAAAAATGTTGTCCAGAGCATCACACCTCAACAGGTACTTGCATTTTTAATCTGCTTTACATTTTAGTTTGTACAAATATTTGCTATCCAGTGATTCTGGCCTAAGCCAGAAGATGCTAGGGCATCTTTGGGTGACTTCCAAACGCGGCTGCAACGCATTACTGCTGCTGGGTAAGAGCTAACAAGCCCAGTTACTAGGTACCAGGTGCTTGTGTTGCTGATGATTTAAGCTAGAATCGCCTGTGGTGGTTGTTGTTGCAGCGCAGAGCTAAGCTTGTCATTAGGTGTATAGCTAACAGGTCAGAGAACTCACTTGTAAAATTCTCTGTGTAAGACCATGGCAACTTAAGATCTGCAGGTGGACTCTAGATGTCCTTTCTTTTAAGGAATGAAGCTGAGCACAAAAAAAGAAAACACATTTCTAGCACTGCGTGCAGATGCTTTAATGCAGGCCATTGTTTGGATTTGAATCTCTGACTTCATGAGCTATAATTATATCCCTTTTAATCTGTAACTCTTTATGGGTCCAAAGAGAGTATCTAAAATGCATTAGAATGCATACTTTGCTTGTTTAAATGTCTTCCATAAAGTTTTTCTTCTGAAAGCTGTTTTCCTTTCTTTTGCAGCAGAAGGAGAGTATTGCAAAGTGCATTTTGGACCTGAAGGCATTATCGAAGAGTGCACAGGCAGCAGTGTAACCATATCTAACTCTACTGACATGTCTCATTACCTACTGTTGGAAACTGTATGATTCTAAACTATCATTAAACAAACAAACAAACAACTCTGCTGTCTTTCACTAGCAGTAGAATCATAGAATGGTTTGGATTGGAAGGGACCTTAAAGATCATCTGGTTCCAACCCCCCTGCCATGGGCAGAAGTACCTTTCATTAAGAGTGAAAAAAATCATGTTCACCAGAGAGTAATAATTTCTTAAAATAAAAATGAGATCCTCTAGACAAAGCAAACATTTTTATTACATATTTTTATTACGCTTTTGGTGACTGGTTGTCGAACTACAGCATTTACTTTTGGGTCCTAGCTACTGCAGTAGCAAACAATCCTAGTGACAGCTAACAGCTATTGAGTAGAACTTGAAAGAAGCCTGAACAATAATGTAACTTTTTTTATTCTGAAAGTCCTTTGGCAATGTAATAGGTATAGGCAATGAAAGGGGAACTAGAGGAATGGACTGAAGCAGGTTGCTGCTGGCTGATTACTGGCTGCAATCAAAGGAAAACTGTTGAGAAAAACACTGAACAAGAACAAAGGCCAGGGTGAGCCACAGGAGGAACAGTAATTTCTTTTTTGTGTTTGAAGTAGGTAGATCGGACACACAAACCACTACAGTTAGTTTATAGTGGGGGTTCTGTTTGGTTCCTTGTTTGATCACGAATGCTTCAAGAGATAAGGTACAGAGCTTCACACTGAGAAATTCTGTGTGCTAATGCAGTGATCGGTTTTTGCTTTAGATTTCTGTGTGATAATGACCTGTGGGTATCTACTGTAATTGTAAACATGTTCTAAAATCAAAATGAGTGCCAGTGCTCCCATTCGCCTAGTCCAGTCCTTGGAGGTACTTTAAATGAATCTCCTCATTTTAAAAATGAACTGAAAAGCCACTTTCATAACAAAGCTTCAAATAGTGATGAAAGTGTCTTCCTGTTCTGTGGAAAAGAGGATGTAGCTGGCAGGAAACTTACCAAAAGCTACCGGAAAACTTGGCTGCAACTGAACTCACGAGCATTAAGTTTAAAACAGTGAAATGGGTCAGTTTATTCCAGAGGGTGGGTTTTTTCTGGATATTCACAGGAAAAAAAAAAAAAAGCTGTTTTTTTTATGTAACAAGGAAAGTAGTTTTATGTGTATTATGATAATACACAGTATAAGCCTTTTCATCTTCTTTTTGTAGGAAACTTTCCCTGAAGGATGTTGTTATATCTCAAATGTCCCAGCTGAGCAACACACTTACCCATGTGTAGTCTCATCCTTTCTGTTTTGGGAAGTGATTGATTTACTAAATTGAAGCAAGCAGACTAGGGTGTGCTTACATGCCTCTTTTATATGGATTGGTACTACAGTAGGGAAATGCTTATTTTTAGTGGAGTTAGTAAAATAGCAGTTTTCTACAGTCTTCAACGAAAAAGCAAAAAAAGGTGTTCTCTAGAGGTAAGAAGTAAAGTAAGCTGACTTACTTTTTTTTAGATGAACAGTTCCTGAGAATGCAGGTGTCTCTCATAGTTTCCTGTTTTTTTAATAATAAAAAAAAAAAAAGTGAAGTTGCTCAACTTCCACATTTGTGTAACCCCACATCTGAATGACACGAACTCTAACTAGTTTGACAGAGATTCTTTTCACAAAGCAGGCGGTGCAGCTGCTGTGCTAACGCTGCAGGAGTGTTTGCTACTGGCAGGCAAGCAGTAGTCGCATGGTGCGAGGTAAGATGGAGCTGTGTCGCTTATGGGCATTACTTGTATTACTGCAAACACAATGCGCTCTTGGCGTAGGAAACTGAGAGGTCGTGACTGTTTGACTCATCCAGAATGGGCAGCAATGGGCGTGCGGCAGGAAAAGGTGGCAGTGACGGAAAGCTGACTGTTTCCTTTCGTGTTGTCAGCAGTACTTCCATGCTATTCACAGCGTGCAGTTTGCAAGCCATTCAGTGAGAAATAACCAGGGTAGGGGTTCTGTAGCAGAGTGGTGTTTCCTGATCTAAGATTCCGCCCCCAAATCTGAGAAGTTACCGTTCCTGCTCTAGTGGAAAAGTCTGTGTAACTTGAGAAAGAAAAGCTTAAAAGAGCACTTTGTTAAATCTGCTTCTAACTATGAAAATGTTCATAAAGCTCACTCGGTTCTAGCTTTTGCAAAAATAATCCTGTGGGTGCTTTTTTTGTTTTTAAATATACTCCATCCCTTTGAAAGAAGGCAGTGCGTTCATCTAAGTGCAGTGAATGTGCACGTGTGTGCACAGGAACAAGGCGCGGGGCAGTCGGATTTGTGCTGAGTAATTTCTGGGTTTGCTGCTGTGGCTTTGTGCTGGTTTGCGTAAGATGTCTGAAAGTGATGAAAAATAAATAAAGTCTGTGGGTTAGAAGAGGTTTGTTTTGCTCTAGTATGTGTGTACATACACGTATATAAATACAACTTTTTTCCCCCTCCCTTCCTTCTAGCTTCTCTTACTGTTCATTAGTGTTTGGAGAGAATGGGAAGTGATTCCTCAAAAGCAAATACAGGTATTTTCTTCTTTAAGGATTTTTTTAGGTGCAGTATTCTTGACTAAGTTGATATTATTGCAACTCAGAAAGGGCTGCAGCAGGGGTAGCTTAGCAGGAGATGTGTGCGTTTGGGAAGAACTGTGTGACTGCCAAAGGCTGCTGTGGGATAGTAATAATACGAATAATTTTTTTCTGTCTGGTGTTTCCACTTTCAGCCTTTTGGTAGAGAAATGTTATATTTACAATAACACTTGAATAGGTGCATGCCTCTGTAGTTCTTGTTGCTTGTAATATTACCGGAGGAAGTGACATGTTTTAAAACCAGTTTTTGATACTTTTTTTTTTTCTATTCCCTTCTAGTTAAACCAGAACCCATTTCCACTACTGTCACTGTACACACCACCGTACATACCACTGTGGCTGACTTAAAACCAGAAGTCAAATGCTGGATTAATAAGTAAATGCTCCATCTTTATTTCCTGACTTTGAACCGTGAGACTGCAGGCTCCTTCCTGCTGTAAGGGAGGAGTTAGTTATATATAACAGATTTTGTCTTGGGGTTTTAAAAGGTTGCTTAGAATTTCCTAGTCTGTGCATTATTTAATTCATAGTGATGCTTAATGCAGAAACGCACCTTTCAATCTCATGGAGTTTGGGATAAATAATGTATTACACTTCATAAAGTTTGGTGAATTTGAGCACTATTGATTCTTCAACATCCTGTTAAAACTGGGGATTCTGACACTATGTTCTGTGTATCAACAGCCATGAAATACTCTACATATCACTAGTCTTTCTCTCTGGCATCCTGTCGACTGTTGTAGTTTTTGCAATCATCTACCTCATCAGAAAAAGTAAGTGCCGCGATCGAGGGAGTGATGGCAGCACGACGATCCAGACCTGGTGGCAGACGAGTGCTTAACATCTTGTGCTGCACATCTTGACACGGATGGTGCTGAGTTTCCGTGCTCTACCGGCTGCGTCTTACAGCACTGGGGTTTCAAAGTCACTTCTGCAAAGCTTACTTCGAAAGAGGCTCAAATTATCTCCCTTGAATGATTAATGTATTGATAAACAGGTCATTCCTGGCAGTAACTCCTCATGAATCATCCCAGAGGCTGCTTTCATGGAAGAATTAACTTTAGCACTGATGAGCTGCGGTGGTTTTTGTTGGTTGTGTTTGTGTTGGTGGGTTTTTTCCATCCTAACACTGGCTACGCAGAATCCTCACCACTTTCATTGGTTGCTTTAATCCCAGCCCCTTCCAACTGGTGGGCAGGGACGCGGGCTGCCAGACCGCTCGCTTTGCAGCGAAGGTCTGTGACAGATTTTACGAGCCACGTCTAAGCCATGTGCTCTCTGGTGCTGCTCCGTCACCCCGCTCTCGCGCTGCTGTCCCCAGACACCGTGCAGACGGCTGAGACTGGTGTCCCTCTCCTTCCTAGGGTGTAAGAGATCCCACCAAAACATCCAAGAGCAAACTCCCTCCCAGACAGCGACTGAGGAATCTGCTAAGAACATCCAGGTAAAGGTCACAACTGTTATTTATAATACTTTATGCAGAGACTTCAGATTCTTAATAGAATGGTAAATATTAATGGGGGGAGGGTGGAGAAAAGAGGTTTGCTCTTGGAAGACTCAAGTGTTAGCTGACAGTTCTTTGGCCTGAGGAAAAGTGCTTTCGTTTGTGCATCCCAGGCTTCAGCCTGCGTTCATAGTTGCGGGGAGTTACCTGAGGAGGTACCGGGACAGTAGGAGGAAAGATATTCCTTCTCTGTTATCGCAGGGCTGAAATGCCATACTCCCCACACATTGCAAGGGTTCTGGGGCGAAACTAAACCACTAATTAGGCAGGTTAGGGGAAAACGTTTTTAAAGGGCAAGTATTTCTGCAGTTTTCATTCATGATACCGATTCTTTGGAAGCCCCTAACGCAGAGTCGGCCCAGGATGCTGAGCCAGGCTAAGAGCTGCTCTGATCCAGCATGGCATTTGCTAGACTTCCCGTGCGCAGGGACAGACTGTGGCTGCTCATGGTGTGTAGTGCTGAGGACAAGTGAAATGCAGGAAGTTCACGCTGAGATGTGATGCTTGCACTCCCTCTAATGTTTGTGCCTTCTTTCACATCCCCAGAATGAGGTTGCCTACAGCACTCTGGTCTTCCAGCGGAGTCAGACGTCGATGGCTGTATGATGATAAAGTTTCTAGTGCAATGAAGACGCTTGCACTTTCTGCACATCAAATGCTACCAGGACATTATATCAAGGCCTATAGTGCTCTGAGAAATGCAAGCACTGCTGTATGTAACATCCTTAGTTTCCCCTTATAACTACAAAATGAGCTGTCTCCTATTCCAAACTGCTTGCCAACAGTTGTGGAAAATTGCTTTTTATACCGTATTTCCTCATCTGTAGAAATCTCAGTGACTCCTTAAAATGCACCTGTAGAGTTTTCATTTGTGTGTTTGTTATTGCTTTGGACTACCAAACAGAACTGAAAATGGAAAAGTTTCTCTGCATCTGTTCATGTCTGTGCCCTTATGTTTCCCTTTTCTGTCAGACTATAGCATTTTTCTCGGCTTTTTGATTGCCAAGTGCTCTGATTAGTTATTTTTTGCTTATTGAAGTTATGATAATGAATTGTTTGTATGCAAATGTCTGCTTCCCGATTGGGTCACAGAAAAGAAATGCACAACCCCAGTGTGACCGTCAAAATTTGTGGAAACGTTCATTCATGTGTTATTACCTATAGTGCTCTAAATACATTCTAAAAGGTTAAAGATTGTTCCCTTTTCTTAAACTGGGCAAAAGTTACCACAAGTGATTCAGTCTTAACAGCCCCAGAGAAGCATCTTTGCGCGTTCCTGTGCCCGCGGGTGGGAGGTTTGTTGTCCGGGGCAGTACAGTGATGTCCGTCTGTCCTACAACGCTTCTCCAGCAAGGCTGAGTCGGAGCGAAGTTTCCTGCCTCCTTGGCCCTCTGGGCTCCAGAAGCTGCCTTGTTTCTGGCCACCAGAGAGTGTCAGATTCTGGCGGGTATTTCTCATTTCTGAAAATGCAGATGATTGCGTGTGTGCTATTGTAAGCACCTCTCTAGAGGAATCTCTTAGGCAGGACAAGTGTCGCGGGTCCTCCAGCCTCCTGCGTGCTGCGGCTGAAGGCACAAGTCTGACACCTGAGGAGCTTCAGATGAGCGAGAATGGATGTTCTGCCCGCTGGCAGCACGAAGCCGCAGACTGGTTTCAGCTCAGCGCAGTCCTGGTGCCTTTGGTGGCTTTCCAAGAAGCAGTTCGCAGAGCGGTGGCAGCACCTCCGCCAGCCCGTGGGGCGGTTCTGCCTTCCGACTGCAGAAGCTGATGCGAGCCCTGGGGACCGCTGAAAAGCAGGTGCACAGACACGGTTATGTTCTGAACTCTGGCTTCAGAGGTGTTGTCGGTAAGGCTGCTGACTGTTTTACAGGGTCAAAAGTAGAACTTGTGGTCTTTGTTTTGCTGTATCTGCTCTCATCTCAGTCGTGGCAGTTTCTTCAGGCGCTATTTAATAGAGAAAATACCATTTTATTCCTCAAAATGTGCAGCTGCTGAGAGGTTCATGAGGGGTGATTGTAGTTGATTCACAATTATTTTTTTTACTTAAAATTAATAACAATGTTAGTCTGCTTCCTGACAGCAACTGAGAAATAAGAATGTCTGAAAATTTACCTGGCTTGCACAAGTGTTAGTTCAGCATCCCAACAGGAATGCTGCCTTCCTGCCTCAGATACTGTTACTGTGTTAGAAGTGCAAGACTCCGCCACAGGCTTCCACCCCCAGACCAGCTAGGATGTCACGTTTTTCATGTTTATGTTTCCTCCCTGTGCACTGTACTGAGACTTGGCACAACCATTTAATGTACTTTGTGAAAGGCTGCCAGAGCGCAGCAATTGTGTGTCGCTACCTACAGGGCCGAGTGTGGTACCACTGCACCTTGGAGATGGAGGGGACAGAGATCCTCTGTCTGTTGTGTGGCTGCTGACGCGTCCCGGGCTCATCCCAGAGCATCCGTCTCTCTCTCCCTTTCCCATGCTGAGAGCTCTGCATAGTCACATGCAGCTTTTAATGGTAGCCATCAGCCAACTCTTTGTTTTATAGACAGCTAAAGGAATTTGGGACATGCATCTGCTCATCAGAATAGAGGTGCTTTGTGTCTGCTGTTTTGCTATTCTGGCTCTCCCATTTTTATTATTTTAGTAGGTTTCTGCTAGAAGTGTTTGTACTTGTGGTCTCCCTAAAGACAAACTTTCACAGCAGGAAGGCAAAATATATGGGTATCGGAAAGTCCAGCACGAATTGTCCAACCCTGGGAGGGTGGCTGGGAACGGCTCACGGGTTGAATGGTGCTTTGAGGGATGCATGGACAGCAGTAGCCTATGATATTCCCCGATATTTTGGAATTGGCATCTGGTTGCAATGTTAAGAGGATGAATTATTGGAGCGATGACGTTGACGTGACTGTCAGGCTGCCTTTCCCTCAGCCAGCAATGAGGCAGCTCTCGCAGGAGAGCGAAATCCTTTGCTCTCCCCGAGTGGTGTTTGTATACGCGAGGGCTCCTGGCGTGTGCCTTCACCCACTTCACATCGAGTTTAAGCGTTATTCAGCCTGTTTGGTCTCTGTCTGGGGCTGAAGGCCACAACTGTTTCCAGAGTAAGTGCTGGAAGTGGGAACCAGGGACTAGACCGGCATGAACGTTGTCCAGCCAGCACCACCGCTGGCCGGAGCCGGCTGATGAGCCCTCCCCCGCAGCAGGGCGGCCGCTCCTCTGGTTGCCTTACGCGGGGAGGCTGCGTCTGGCGGTGCTGAGCATCCCGCTTTGTCACGAAAAGGTGAGCTGTTGCCCGGGGTCCCCTCTCGGGGCGCTGGGCGAGCTCGGTCAGTTTGCTGAGACCGCTCTCCTCTGCAGCGTGCTTTTGGGACGGCTGCCCTGCTCCCGGTCCTGTCGGTTTCTGTTCTCTTTCTCTGTCGAGCAGCCGGCTAGGAGTTCGGTGTGGTGTTGCTCTATCTTTTCTTGCTTTCTCAGAAATACATAGGCAAGGTTTGCTGTGAATCATTCTAACAAATCATTTTCTGCTTTCTAGGTGGGACCTGTTTTTCTGATGAAACCAATCAGTTAAATCAACTGATAATGAGAGATCATGTAGCAGAATTGGGATGTACTTACGCAGTGACTTCCTTTGCTGGCCTGATTATTCATAGAGTTGAACTGTGTAACAGGGCAGAGCTTTGGCCTGTGACAAGGGTTACATCAGATAATAAATTGAGATGTCTGATCTCAGCTAAAGGAGCAGACGCCAACACTTTCTGAGATAAATAGCAGAAAGATGCATTCCTTTTTCTGCTTTTTCTAGACCACTTTTATCATTTGAAGATGGAGAAAAAAGAGCCTGGCCTTTAATGACCTGCTTTCAGCTTGACCCATGTTCCCGAAAACCAGGCTGTGCGAACGATGGTGTGATATTTATTGCAATTTCTGTGTCGTCCTAGTCAGGACACCGACTGAAACAGTGTGGAGATTTCATACAGGCTGCTTTTTTGATTGTCGCAGGAGAAGAGCATCTGAATTAATGTAACATGTGTCTAATATTTATTATTATTAATAAAAATGTGACAACAGTGACTGCAGCACAAGTTGACCAGACTCAAATTTAAATATAGTCTAAACTGACAGAGAAGACAAAGGCTGTAAGAATAGTCAGTGAGGACATGTCTGGATTGCGATTGTATTATCAACAACAAAGAACATATTTATCCTGTTTTTCAGTGGACCCAACCAATCCTTATGGAAAAAAAAAACACTGGACAAAATTTGTCTTAAGTACCTCTTCTGTATTTTGAAATGATTCAGTACAAAGACACATATTTACATACAACTTTAGAGTGGTCTTCAGATCTGTAACATGTTGCTACAAAAAGAGCAACTGTTCTTCAAGTTTACAGAGGAGACTTGCAGCAAATTACGTTTAAATCAGGTGTTAGGATAGGTGTTAGGATAAAATTGAAGAGTGTTTTTATTATCAGGTGTTTGTGACTGTGTAGGGAGAATTAGGCATGGGAATATGCTGTGTAGGAAGAATCCCCCAAATGGATGTTTTTTATTAGGAAAATGCATCCTTAATGGTTTAGAAATAGTGGATTCTATCCTTGGTTAAGGAGCCGGGGAAGTAAGAAAGAACCTAAATATATCATTAGTTTATTTTTTGACAGTCATTATCTTTTGACTGGCATGCTGCCCTGTCCCCGGCATATCTCATTAGTGAACCATTTCAGTGTGTTCGGCTCTTGCCTGGTGCTCTGTGTCAGGGGTCGATTTTGCAGGATTGTGGGGTGACCATTGTCTTGATTTAAAAGCAATGAAAGTCTCCCACTGACAGGAGCTCTCCCAAAGAAGAGGAGGGTCATCAAAGTCAGTGCAGCCTCTGGCCTTTCAGCTGAGATGGTCGGCAGCGGGACCACCAGCAGCAGGTGAGGGTGATTTCACAACGCAGGTCAGCCGCAGGAGGGGGAGGCACAGGGGATGCTATAGTTTTATTGGACAGGTGCTACTGGGCAAAAAAAAAAAGTGCAAGTCTGGCTGTGTGTAAGCAAAGGGCACATAACTGGGCAAAAAGAGAAATCAAAATTATAAGAAAGACTTCTCAGTCTTGAGTTAAAACTAGAAATGAACAAGCACTGATTTTACCAGCTGTCCATGGATCCGAGCTGGGGAACTAGCAGCAAAAATCTGCCTTGTTAACAGTGCTGTGGGTCGCTGGTCTACCAAATAACGCTCAGGCCAATAAATAAAACCTGGGAGGTCTTGTTAAATGAAGATGCTCGCCTGGCAGATCTGGGCTTGGCACAGCAACCACCAAGCAGAATTCTCTGGGGTACAATAATGCAGAAGATCATAAATGATCCTTTTGAGCTTAATGTCAAATGTGCATCAGATTGAGTAAGAAGAGCTTGCCCTTATCATAGAACAGTTTGTGCAAGAGCAGGAGTAGATAAAACAGAACACACATTTCCCCATGAGTTTCTTAACAAAGCAAAGTGGTTTATCAATGATCTGGTATGTACCGGTGGGTCAACATTTGTTCTTTATTTATGACTGTTGGTCTGTTGTGTGCACTGGAAGAACTGGGTCTGTTTTTTTGCAAAGGATATAGGTCCTTAAAATTAAAAGGTACGTGGTTTTGAACTTCTTTATCTTGCAAGCATAGACAATGGGGTTCATGGCAGAATTGGCATGGGATAACAGGATTCCCAAGTACATCAAAGACTGTGGGATCTGACACTCAGGGTAAAAATAGGAAATGCAGTTTATAATGCACAGAGGCAACCAGGATATTGCAAACAGGAAGAGAACAAGTGCTAGAGATTTGGCTGTCTTGAACTCCTGTCCATAAAAAGCTCCTGCCCCTCTCAAGTTGGTTGTACCTTGACTTAGCTTTGTCCGGATGATGTAAAAGATTTCAACGTACAGAGCACACATGATGAGCAGAGGGACAAGGGTCCATGTGAAGAAGCCAAAATAAACCATGTAATCCATGCTCATCACAGAGGTAAATCGACACCTGAGAAAGTCAGAGCTTCTTGGTTCTGTCTTGTTCCATCCAAACATGGGGACTAATCCTACCAGCAGGGACACAGACCAGCACAAACCCAGCGCCCACCAAACTCTTCTCTCTGTAGTGATTATTTTATATCTGTTGGGGAAGAAAACCCAGGTCGTGTCAAACAGAAGTTTTAAAAATAGTTGAGAATGGTTTCAAGAACTCACACGTTCAGATAGTTCAGGTTCATTGTCACAAAATGGAGCATTAACTTTTTTTTTGGGGGGGGGAATAGAATCTTATTTTGAGAGACACCCTAACTCTTCATTTGTAACAGTTACTGTGCAGCACCCTACAAAGAAGTATGCTGAACTTCCCCTCTTTATAATTGGATGTTTTCAGCTATTTTGTTTCTTGTTTCATTATGATCTTAGTGCTCCTCTTGCCTAGATACTGCTTTTCTACTATTAACAGTCCTATCTTATTTCTCAGCTTCCTTGGGTGTACCTTACTTTTACATTTGGTTTATGCCGTTTGTAGCATCAAACTGTTCTTTCACTCTTCAATTTTATTCTTTCTCCATAAAAAATATGACTTCTTTCATGCTTGAGGTTACACTTTGGATTTCTAGCTTATGTACTTTTCCATTTAAATATGGAAAGTGAATAACTTTTTAAGTTAGCCCTTAATAAATCTGTTACTATTTTTGTATTTTCAGCAAACACTAAAAGGTGTTCTATTTAAACGACTAGCCTCAAAACCCCAAAGAAATCTATAGTACTCTCAGCATCCTGTGCAATTAACAAAGCATCTGAAGAATTCAACTGTGTGACCACTGACTCATCCTGTGGCCAAATTCTGGCCAGCAGTGACCCCGATCTGTTGGCCCTGAACAAACCCCCCCAGGGTCTGTCCGTGCTGCAGGGAGTGGGTCCCGCTCTAGAAAGCTCGTCTCGGGTGGGCTTTTAGGCACGGGTACTTTCTCCATGCGCAAGCCTGCATTTAGAGTAAATATTTGTTAGAAAAGGGCCAAGTGAAGGAGGAGAGAGGAGGTGGCACCCGTGGGGCAGAGGCTGGGCGTGGGAAAGCTGGTGGGCACGGGGTGAGCGGGGGGCCCGTGGCGGTCCAGCACTCACCTGGTTGGCAGCTTCACTCGCAGGTACCGGTCGATCGCGATGGCCAGGAGGGAGAGGATGGACGCGTTTGTGAAAACCACCATGAGGCAGCACATGAACAGGCAGGTGTAGAAGTGGACGCTGACGCCCAGACTCACCACGATGGCCAAGGGCATGACAAGGGTCCCCACTGCGATATCAGCCAGCGCCAGGGAAACGATGAAGTACAGAGTCGTGTTCTGAAATGTCAAGTTCAACTTCACCACCCAGATGACCAGGATGTTACCCAAAGTGGCAAACAAAGCGACCAAACACTCGGTACCGATGTAAATCCCGTCCAGGCTGCTCAGCGCCAGGCTGTCATTTGGCATGGCGAGTTGCTGGAGATGCTCCCACCCTGGCTCGAGCTGCAGAAAGGAGCATGGGCATCGATGACCTCGTGTGGGATTCGTCCTCCGCGTCTGGCGCGCAGTTGTTCCAGTGACTCTCTGGTGTGCGATCCTCCTCCGGTATTTCACGTCTTTGGTACTCAGGCAGCAAATCAGCTGTTGCCTTTCCACAGAGCTGCAAATACCTCAGCATCCAGGTCCCTACTCGGGACACACCTGAAGCTCACAGCATTGCTCCAGCAGCCTGGTATCAATAAAGTGCTTTTGAAAGCTATTTTGAAGGAAAAAAACAGAAAAGCTTTCACAAGTCTGCTTACCAGCAACCTATAAACAAACACTTCAACTGCTTCCTCTTCCAAGCCACGGTTTTAAAAGTGGGAGAACTATAACCAGAATTGACTGTGCAAAGCTGTCTCTTATCAGTCTAGATAATCACTCTGCAGTCACTATAGGAAATGAGGCAGTTAAGGGGACAGTTAGAAGGGTGTATCATTAAATTCCAATACTTGATTTAATTCGGGGTATGACGTTTCAGTTAAGCCCTGAGGTGGCCGAAAAAAATGCTCTTTGCTTGGACCTTTCTCAGCCTGACAAGAACACTTGTAATGCAGTTGATGTTTTCAGTGATGTTTTCTGCTAGAAATCAGTACAGCGACTGAGAAACGGAGGAAAGGTGTGGGAAGTGATGGGAAGTAGCGGGGAGAGGCTGTGAAAGCTGTGACCTGTTTGCTGCGGGAGGGCCCGGCAGCGCGTGGTGCCTCCTCGCTCCTTGACGTGGGTCTGCAGTGAAAGAGCTGCTCCCATTTCAGAGGAAACTGAGAAGAGACGCAAACCTGTGACCTCGTGCCAGCCTGCAGGTCGCAGGGTGACCTGGCTCGTGGGCACAGAAGTGCACGCTCTCCAGGAGAGAGCAAAGAGCAAGTACACGATCGGGTGGACGGTGCCATGTCAGGATAACGAAGCCTTAGGCAAACATGGGCAGTATTCTGGTCCCCAGACACTGAGTTCTCCATCTCTTCCACCCAACTTTCTGGCAAAACTGAGGATGGGGAAGTGAAATCAGCCCTGGGAGGAGACAGAGCCAGAAATAAATGAGACTTCATTATTTTCTACTGTCAAAAGAGTTGGACAAATTCCACTTCTTGAAATCAAGGCAAGTGCTTCTTGCCACCTGACTGGAGGTCATTTTGGTAGAATTACTGCTGGGAAAATGGTGAGCTGTCTATAGACGGTCCCAGTCTGCAACAGAACTTGGCTGTGCTGGTTTGCTAATCAAATCTGACACGGGGTATCTGCGGGTGCAGGAGAGAGAGAGGCATGTGAAGGTCACAGCTGGGAGGTATGCTGGCCTTCTGCAAGCTGAACGAGTTATTTCTCTGGGAAGCACCTGGAAGGAGTGGGCAGCAGCACTATGCAGCTTCGAGCAGACACGGGAAATGTCTGTGTGCTTCTGGTGGCCAGCTCAGCTTGGGTAAGAGCGGTACCCACTTCCTGCGCTTGCTGTGCATCTCCTCGTGTGACCTCACCACCAGCTTCCTTTTTCTGTCTACTCCTGTGGCTGCGGGCAGATGCCTCTCGCAGAGACAGCTACTGCAAACCTGAGTTACAGGGGCTTTAGCTGGGCCCACCCTCCTCTGCCGCCCTGTGCCCGCTGGGGGACATTAGGGGAGCCCCTTGTGTAACACGGTCAAAGGAAAATGTTTCTCCTTCCTTTTGCTCACCCAAAATCCAGCTGAATGGCTTCATGTTTGCCGTCCCCATCCCTTCTTTGTAGCAGGGGAACGGACTAGATCACTCGAGGTCCCTTGGCCCTGTTTTCTCTGATGCTACACCTCCACTGCACGTAGTATGGGCTGAGCAGGCTCTAAAGAAGCTCCGAGACAGAGCACTCGGGCTGCAGTGCCGTAGAGCTGTGCGCTGGTATCTCACCCTGCTAGGCAGTACAGAGCGGCCAGCGCCATGCATTTGGGACTAACACAGACCAGCAAAATTACCACACGCGACAGGTAGGCTCTGTGGTTCGCTCATAGTGTGAACATATATAACATTGACTCTCGTACAAAAACGTAGGCGCAAAGAGGTGCTGAAACCTCAAGGAGAGAGAAAGGAAGATGTTACAGGGTTTGTTGTAGAAGATCTGATAAATGGATCTTCACGAACAATTTGCTCGGCTCATCTTCAAAAATGAGTTGTGTATGCAGATTGGAAAGCATAGAAAATTCTGAATGAGGAACTTAATTTAAAGCACATCAGGGAGGAGCTGGCTTCTGACCTGGCTGTTGGAGCTAAAAAAATAATTCAGCCCAGCATTTAATTATTTTGGATGTAAACAGCCTCAGATGTCCAAGATGTCACTAGGCAGCCTGGATGTGATCTATATCATGACGGAGTCTGTTATTGGGATACTTGCAGTGGTGGGCAATGCCTTGGTGATCTGGGCGGTGAAGCTGAACCCAGCTCTTCAGAAGACCACCTTCTTTTACATCGTTTCCCTGGCACTCACTGACATTGCCATGGGGATCCTCGTCACACCACTGGCTGTCATGGTGAGCCTGGGAGTCGTCATCCATTTCTACTCCTGCCTGTTCGTGTGCTGCCTGATGATGGTCGTCTCTCATGCCTCGATCCTGGCTCTCCTGGCCATCGCCGTCGACAGGTACCTGCGAGTGAAGCTGTCGACGAGGTGAGTCTGGGCAAAGGTCCCATCTCATCATCTTTTCCCCATTTCTCTCCTCCCTTATATTTCCCTTCTCCCGTATTTGCAGCATCATGGGGCTACCTGGGCATCATTGGTTCTCTGAGAGAAACTCATACAAAAGAGAGGTTCCCAAACTGTAGGCAGTGGAGCACCAGCAGTCCGGGCACTCCTGGCAATTCAGCAATGCCTCAAAAATCTTAAGCAACAGAGAGCCAGGGAAGGGTTGCTCATAAATGCGTATATTGTTGAAGTCTGGATAAGGTGGTGGTCTTTAGGTTTTCCCCCGGGGAGACAACCATACCGCTCTACTGGTGTGAGTCAAAATGAACCAGTATTTCTCAGGAAAGAGTTTGACCCTGCATCTGCGGGTTCTCATCTAAAAGGGATCAGTGACCATTTGGAGGTTCCCCTGTAGTTTCAAAGTATGTTTTAAATATCAGAAGCTGCTAAGGACCAACTGCAGAGAACTGTGTTTAACTCAAACTAGAGCAACCAGAAAGGAGTCCTTTAAAGCACAAGTTCCTGAATATGGTAGTTCTTTTTTTTTCTGAAGAATTGCATCTAACATGGCTGGTGGTTCCTGCCCACCCAGGTACAGGGCAGCTGTCACGAAGAAAAGGATTTATGTGATTCTGGGACTCTGTTGGCTCGTGTCCATGCTGGTGGGGCTGGTCCCCATGCTGGGGTGGAATCAGCACACAGGCAGCTCCAGCTACATCGAGTGTCACTATTTGGCTGTGATGAGAATGGATTATGTGGTGTACTTCAGCTTCTTTGCCTCGATCCTCCTTCCCTTGCTCATCATGTGTGCCCTCTACACTGAGATTTTCTACATCATGTGGTTAAAACGAAGCCTGAGCTCAGCAAGTCCTGCAGGAGGAGGAACAGTTTGTGGGAAGGAATACGAAATGGTCAAATATCTGGCCCTCATCCTCTTCTTGTTTGCACTGTCTTGGCTCCCTCTGGGCATCCTGAACTGCATTTCATACTTCTGCCCCTCCTGCACCATCCCGCAGCCTCTGATGTACCTGGGCATCCTGCTGTCGCACGCCAACTCAGCCATGAACCCCTTCGTCTATGCCCTCAAAATACCCATGTTCAAAGAAACGTACGCTTTCATTCTGAAGACTTACATCCTCCTCCAGAAGTCGGAGTTGGTTATTTCTAGCACAGGGCACACGGCGGAGCTGGGAGTGAGCACCATCTGAGCAGAGCTCCGTGCGTCAGTTTGTCGGGGCTGCATATAACAACTGAAATGGTGCAGCGCTCGCAGTGTCCCACGTCTGCTGTCACTGCTGGGAGTGCACAGCTTCTACTGATAGAATGAGCTGGGTATAATCCTTTTATATTTTATATAGGTATCGGGATCAATATTGGTTCTTTAGAATTGTTAATGTTAATTATTTAGTCTTATTCTATTAAATCTGTTTACATTTCAACACTCAGGTTTCCTTATTTTTCCCAATTCCCCTTCCCAGGTGGGGAGGGGTCATCGGGTGAGACAATAATTGTCTAAACAACAATAAATTGTTGTGGGTTCCTCAAACCATAACAAGGCTGAGAAAGTTGGGAGTGTTCAGCCTGGAGAAGAGAAGGCTCCGGGGAGACCTTAGAGCCCCCTCCAGTGCCTAAAGGGGCTACAGGAAAGCGGGGAGGGGGGAACCCTTGATCCAGGAAGGATGCGATGGGATGAGGGGGAACGGTTTTACACTGGCAGAGGGGAGGTTTAGATGAGATATTAGGAAGAACTTCTTCCCTGTGAGGGTGGTGAGCCCCTGGCGCAGGTTGCCCAGAGAAGCTGTGGCTGCCCCATCCCTGGAGGTGTTCAAGGCCAGGTTGGACGGGGCTTGGAGCAACCTGGGCTGGTGGGAGGTGTCCCTGCCCAGGGCAGGGGGTGGCACTGGATGGTCTTCAAGGTCCCTCCCATCCCAACCCATGCTGTGATGCCATAGCAGCGCTGCGCCCCGCAGAGCCCGACCCGCCGGCGGCCGCCGGGAGGTGGCAGCGCTGCCCCGCGGGTCCGGTCCCGCCACAGCGGAGTCTTCCTCACTCTCCCGCCGTCATTTTCCCCGAGCCCCGGCCCTCCCCCTCGGGCTGCCCCAAATATTTCTGCAGCCGGGGGGTGGGCTGGGGCAGGACCCCCCTCTGCAGGAGCTCGGGTGACTCCAGCGGGTTGGCGGCAGAGCTGACATGAGCCTTTGGCACTGCTTCTGCCGCCGCTAACGGCTCCTCCGCTGTGAGTATTTGCTTTGTCTCTTCAGCTCTATTTAAGGAAACTGTTTCTCAAATTGGTGGAGCGACAAAGAAATGCTCTGGCACGTTGCCACGGAAGAAATGTCTCTACAAGTGCTCCGGTGCTATAGGATGTGAGGAGAAGCCGGACCGCGGCTGCCGGGTCTGTGCGTGCACAAAGCGCCGCACAGCGAAATGCGGTGGAGAGGACGTGGGTCTGGGCGGGGGGCTCGCAGCCCTGCTGCTGGCAGGAGGGGGCTTCGCGGCCCGAAAATGCTCTGACGCGGCTCAATGGGGCAGCAGCACCCGCTGGTGGAAAGGTGCTTTGGAACGGAAGGAAAGCGAGCAGCCTTTGCGCAAGGGTTTGTTCACACCAGCCCATAAAATTTAATAGCTTTAGAGCATCCCACAGCTTTTTCTTAGAAGGCAGGTGGTTTCCCACGGGGACACTGTCGCTGTCTAAAAGATGCCCACAACACTGCTGGTCCTATCAGAGCACAGGCTGTTGGGTTTCTTTTTGTCTGTCCTTTTTAGCAGCTGTGGACTGGAGATGAGTTCAGGAAAACTCCTGTCCTCAGCAAACCTGTGTCCGTGTACCTGTGCAGGTGCGTGACGGGGATGGGACACCCGCCCCTGAGCAGAGGGAAGGGGTCTTGTGTTGCCCACAGACTGTGCGGTACACCGAGCCCACGTTTCCTGGGCTGTAGGTGAAGTGAGAAATGCATCATCAGCTCATTTCGTGACCCTCCAGCAGGTTGGTACCAGTAGGTGCGAAAGGAGGGGACCACCGCCTTCCCAGTAAGTACACAACTGAGCTGTGCTTGTGCTGCCTCAGCTCTCCATGCTTCTAAGGAGAAATAAAAGAAGACCCGAAGGAAAAAAGCCCTTTGGGCCCCTGTCCCCGCTGATGCAGCCGCGGGCGATGCCATCGCACCCAGCTGAGCTGCACCTGCCCTGACTGGGGCCAAATCGGGGCGCTTCCGCCCAGCACCCCCTGTTCCCGCCGGGTTCCTGCCGGGGAAGGCACAAGGTGCACTTATTTTCTTCAGATGTTTCCTCCGCCAGGCAGCATCTGTTTCCTGTCCTAAATATGAAAGAACTGGGTTGCCGGGCTGCTGCGACTGCTCTGTCACCAACGGAGGATGAGCCTGAGCCCTTCTGCTGTCTCTGCTCCACACGAGCGCGACTTCGCCCCCAGCCCAGGGATGCCCTGGGGGGCTGCGGGTGCTGCATCCCTCCTCGCGGCTGTGCATCCTCCTTCCACGGGCGCTCGGCTCCTCTCCCACCGCCCTCCTTCAGCCCCAGCATCAGGAAACACTGGGCTGGAGGTTTTTATGGCTTGCAAAGTGATTAAACCCTCCCTGCACAGAGGAGCCAAATGGGGCCGGTGCGTGGGATCAGGGAGCATTTTGGTGTGGAAATCAGCTCTGCCCTCCCCTTCGCACTACTTGCTTACAGCCATCCAACCCCAGATCCCGACCGAAGGGTTCCCTCCTTTACTTCTCTACTAATTGCTCCCCCGTAAGCATGTGTTGTGCTCCCGCCGAGAGGCTTAGGGAAACATATGGCTGAGCTCAGACCACAGAGCTCTGTACGTCGGTGCTAACAATCCTCCGCTTATCGCTGCTGATACCTCTACTCTCTACTCTGTGTGTGAGTGTACATATAAATATGTGCTGCCATAATATATAATCCTTCTGCTGGTTGTGTTGATGTGGTTGGACTATTTGGACACCTTTGCTGCCACACACAGTAATACTTTTTTCATAAAAACAGTTGTGGTCTGAAGCAGGCCGCCTCGTGCAGGCCGATAAGGCTGGCGGCAGGAGGGACTGTGAGTGAGAAGGATCAAGCTCGGCTGCTCGGGGGTCCAGGGCTCATTTTCCCATTCTTCCATGGTATCAGGTGGGCATCAGCCATGGAGCAGAAGCAGAGAGTTTGTCGGACATCTCAGCAGTCTGCTCGGGACGAGGGGGAGGATGACACTGAGGTCGATGATACAGTCTTCGTCAGCCCCTGGGTTTATGGCTGTCCCTGGCAGCTTCAGCACCCACCGACCCCCATCCCTCTCCGGTCACCCAGGGCAGCTCTGACCTTCCCCACGGCTGCGGTGCTGTCAAGAGCTCCCAGCTGTAGCTCAGAGCTGCGCCCAGAAGAGCTGGTGTGACCCAGCCCGAGGTGGAGGAAAGGGCCAGACGCCTTTTTGTTCCCCACCACCTTTTACTCTCAGTCCTGCTGCGTGGCACCCGGCCGGCTCTGCCGTCCCCCGCTCCTGCCCAACAGAAACTCAGCTGTGGAGTTGCTGCCATGCAAAACGACCCGCCTGTGAGCGGCTCGCAGCTGCAATAAGTTTGTGAGCCAGCAATTTAAGGCTTTGGTTTAGATTAGGATTCGAAGGTGTATTTTTAGATCCTGTTCTTTAGCTGACGCGGCGGTGCCCGCAGAGCTCTGTGGAGAAGGCGGCTCAAGGAGGAGCCCGTGCCCGGGGCAGGTTGGGCTCAGTGCCGGGTGGCTCCCGTGCAGCAGAGCCCGGGGATGTCGTAGTTCGATGGGGTTAAACAGCAATTTGGATCCTGGTCCCCGAGCACTTGATGGATTTGCCATTTAAAGGCTGTACTCAGCTTGCTCACTTCTTGGATGGCTCCAGTGAAAGGCTTCCAGCTATTCCCCAAGGATCCTCCTACATCCTGGTGAGATAAGGATCAGGAAGGGAAGGTCTATCTGCAACCTCAGCTGTGGCTTTCAGCACAGATTCCCTTTTCACATTGCGGGTGGAGGGGAGGACAACAGATTTTCTAGAAAAAAAAAAAATATTTCCAAGTGACACAAAGTTGCAGGAAAAAAAAAATCCCACACAACAATCTTATCGTGTGAGTCAACAGCAGCGACGGCCGCCTTTGTCCTGGCGGGGCTGTACAACACTTGCAGGCAGAAAAAGGCATCCTCCTTGCAGGCAGCCCTGCCCACGCTCCCCGCTGGGGCTCGGGGCTCCCGGCCGCCCCCCCGGAGCCCGCGCTCGCCGCAGCCGGGCCTCGGCGCTTTGAGGCATCAACGTGCCGCACTCTCCTTCCTCTTCCCTTACTTTCTGACAGCCTCTGCTCTTGTGCCAGGAGGTGTGGAGGAGGTTTTTTTTTTCTGAGACTTTAAAATTGAATGTTTACCTTAAAGGAAAAAAAAGAAAAGGTGCAGCCCATAAACCAAGAGGCGGTGAGCGGCGAGTGCTGCCCTGGCTCTTCCCTGCCTTGAAAGGAAGTGGAAGCAAAGCAGAGAGAGGATGTGAATGTGAAGCAGGGTCACATCTGGTTTAACAGAGAGTGATTGTGGTCTGGTGAATAACGAGCCAGAATGGACATGTCTGGAGCCCTGGCGTTGGTGACCGATGTCATGTCACTGCTCTGTGCCTCAGTTTCCCCATCTGTGGAAAGAGGAGGGTCGATCTGGTCTCGGCAGAGTGCACTGTGAGCTGGGAAGGGCTGGACAGGAGCAGGGTCCTTCTGGTTTCCTTCTGAAACTTCCAATTTGGGCATTGTTTCACCACCCCATTGGATAAGGGGACGCAGTGATGTTAAAAAAACACTGTCAGTATTCCTCACAGATGGGAAAACCTGAAGAAAACTCTTCACACGGTACACATACAGCTTTGCCGAAAGACAAAGTTCACTGTCTTTAGAATTCAGATTTTGTTCCAAAGATGATTTCAACCACTGTCAAAAGCAGATTGTCAGTGGAGAATCAGATCTGGAAAGCTCTCCTTCCCTTCCACATCCCGTTCCCCGAGCTTGAACTGTGCTGGAAATCAGGGGAATTCTCCGGGTGAGTCACCCGCAGTGTTTCGAACAGCCAGAAAAGGCTGCAAACGCGTATCTGCTGCCGACTGCTCTCCAGTGCAACCGCAGCGCACAGTCTCAGTCTTGGCTGGTCCTGAGTGTTATTTAAAGCGGAGCAGTAAAGCTGGAGAGTGTGTAAAACGCCGGACTCGGGGAGCACAGCAGTGGCCGGAGCCGGCAGATGGTGCAGCGAGATGCACCGGTGCCCGCGGCAGCCGCCGGATGGCCGAGCAGCAGCGTGGGAGCCCTCCCTCCGGCCTCTGCTCCCGCTGACCCCCGGCCCTCTGCGCCGCCGGCGCTGGCACGTGGAGCCCACAGCACGTGGAGCCCACAGCACGCGTGACCGCAGCCCTCCGAGCAGCCTTAGCCCCGGGTGTGACAGCGGGAGAGCTCGGGGTGGCAACAAAGAGTGTGAATGCCGCGAGGACCACGGCAGCGCTGGGATAACCTGCACCGCTGGCGTTCGCTCGGAATTTTAATTCCTGGGAGACGGCAATCTGTGGCTTTGCCTGATTTCTCAAGGAGCATGCGTGGTGACCTGGGCACCTCCTGCAGAGACAGCCCGTCCCTCCTGCCCGCCGTCTGACACCGCAGTGGGAGTGGAGCAGCCGGCATCGCTCCCAGGGCTCCGCCGTGGGGACGAGCGCACGCCGACAACCTGCCGAAACACGGCCAGAGTGTGGCTGGGCGAGCAGGGAGAGGCTGCCCTGGGATGTTTCCTGCCGAGTGGGTTTGTGCCTCTCCTGAGCAGGCTTTGCTCCGCTGTGGGAAGAGTTTCGATCCTTTTAAGTCCAGGGGGCCGGTGAAGCTCCCCCGCGGCAGCCGTCTCCATGTATGGGGATGGCGTCCCTTCCCCGGGAGGCTGCTCGCTGCGGGCAGGGCCGGCCGGACACCCCTGCTTCGCCCAGGCAGAGCCGCCTCCGCCGGGGTCCCGGAGCGGGGGGAGATGCCCTGCGCTGCCCTGCGCCCCGGCGGGAGGGAGATGCTGCTCTGGGAGCGAAACCTGTACTCAGAAAAGAGCAAGAACCGGGGCGATACTTACGCTCCCTGTGTGGTTTTGCTCAGCTGGATTATGTGGCTTTGGATTTTTAAACCTCCCGAAACCTGGGAGTGAGTGTCTCTGTTTGCTCTTCTTGCTCAGCTCGTTGGGGAGCGCAGCGCCTGTGTGGGAGGGAGACGGGGCTGCCAAACCAGTATGGCACGCTGGGTTTGCCCACAGGACAGCAGGGCCGGGGCTGCCGCAGCTTTGAAACGGCTGCTGGGTGTCAGTCCCCGGAACTCCGAGTACAAACAGGGCAGGAACGTAGGGACGGGGGCTTGGAAAAATGAAGTTTTTGTGTGTTTCAGAATGAATTGCATTATAATTGGAGTTTTTTATGGTTTTCTTTGGGTGTGTCTACGGAGCAGGTGAAGCCACAGCCAGGGCAGAGCAAGCGGCACAGGACCCCATTTGATGCCAAATCTGCTCACCCGCATGGCAAGCGTCCCATGGGATCAGCAATTCCCCCCCGTTATCCCACTCCCCCTGCCCAAGGCTGTTCCTCTCTCTCAAAGTACCCGGGGCTATGAGAGAACTGTGTCACGCTGTGTTTTTCCCGCTGAGCCATTAGTTATGGGCCAAAAGGATTTGGGGGCCACAAACCTGGCAGGAGAGGAGGAAAACTGTGTCCGGAGCGAGATATCCTGATGCTTGCGGCCATCCCAGGTCCCGGTACCGACGCGGCAGAGAGCTGAACAAACCCCATCGCTCCCTCGTGCAGCAGTGACAATTTCGCAAAGCGAAGGACCAGGCTGCCCACCCCGTTTCCCTGCGGATAGCGCCATCGCGGCGCTGCCGTCTCCCCCATCCCAGCCCAGGGCTGTCCCTGCCCAGGCTCCTGTAAATCAGAATTTCTCTGTATTCCTCTGAGCCTGCCCGGCGTGGTGCTAGCCCGTGTCTTTTGCAGAACAAACAGGACTCAGATGGTTTCTTCTGCTCTTTCAAGTGGTGCTGCAGCACTTGGGAAATGCAGCTTTTTGGAATGTTTTGTTCCCAGAGGAGTTCTTGCACAGCGATACAGAGATGTCACCCACCAAGCGACAGCAGTTTTGAGCATTCACCTCCCATGTAGCAGGAGAGGAAATTATCTCACCATTTCTTTTTGAAAGCCTCTCCGCGGGGCTGTTACCGGGCTCCTGGCAGGTGGCCGCAAACGGGGGATCCTGCGGAGCTCAGTGCCCGCTGCGGAGCTCAGTGCCCACCGCGCACCCACCACCACCCAGGACTCTTCTGCACAGCACAGAACTTTCCGTCCTCGCTCTTCATTAGGGATTGTTTTAAAATCCTATAAAAATAGCATAAAATAAATCACGGGGAGATGAAAGGGAGGTTTGAGCCGGCAGGAGATTCTTTAAAGAGGCACTATTTATACAAATTGTCTAGCTGATGTGAGAGAAACTGTCTTGATGTTTTATAAACTCTTCTGCTGATAATTTTGCATCTAAGTATGGCAAGGCTGGGGGAGGCAGCACAGGATGAAATGCCGGAGCCAAGGGCCTGAGCTCTTTTCCCAGCTCTTATTTTCGACCAGCAGCAAATTATTTAACTGCAGTGGACTGCAACTTACAGTAGCCCCTTTCTCTTAAAAGAGGGAGGGAGGAGAGTGCCATTGCTCTGCTGGTGAGCAGCCGCTGGAGCATTCGAGCTGCTGGGCACAGGCAGCTCCACCGCTGCTGCCGCCCTTCCTGGACCCAGGGATGGAGGACACGGGGTGGAAACCCCATTTAGCAGCTTCTCCGTGTCGGTTTGTCTCCAAGAAGGGCTGCACTGACCCTGCCCGGAATGTGTGGCGCTAACTTCCATCACAATAAATATAGGTGCTTAATAGGGGGTCACTGAATTATTCTTAATTTTGAATGTTTAGCTGCATCTCAGCCTATAAGTGTCCCGGATTAGGTGAGTATTACCGAGGTGTACACAGAGATTGCAGCTGGGCTCTGAAAAGCCCTCTGGAAATGAGCTCTATTCATGGTGCTTAAACAGAGGTCTGCAAAGCATTTGCTCACTTTCGAACAATACACGCCCGCCTTTCTTTTTCCTGAGTGAAAATCCAAAATTTAGACAAATGATTGAAGATGCAGCCTCTTCGATCCAACATCCAGCTGAAGGCACGGCCATTTGTTGTCATTTAAAAGCCCATTAACACGTTCTGAATAGCACTGCTGGTTCCTTTGCCCTGGCTACCTTTCAAGTTAGAGAATTATTTTCAGCCTCTCCAAACTCTCTGCGTACTTGACCGGAGTTCACCCTCCCTTACACCCTCACCCGTGCCTGGCGGTGCCGTGGGCTGGATGGGGACAGTCGCCTTCACCCTGGGCAGCTTCCAGGAGAAACGATCGCGCTGCAGCTTGTAAAGCACTGTCGTTTCTCGGGATGAAAGCTGCTTATCATCTGCAGAATGTTATTTTTATTATTACATGTAATAGAGCTGGTAATGCCTGGTTTCTGCCCAGGGAAAGACCTGTACAAGGCAGTGGGGCTCATGGCTGCGCAGACAGGGCTGCAGCAGCAGCAGCAGCAGCGTGAGAAGCGTGCAGCGCTCGGGCTCTCTCCGGGCAGGGACAGGAGCTCCCGGGGGCTGCTGCCGCGCTGTGCCTCCTCTGCCCCCTCCGAGCCACGTGGCAGGCGGGTCTGGGTGCTGCTGAAGCCCCCAGGGGATATTGATGAGTGGCTGGGGGGTTAATCGAGTCCCATTGCCCCTTTCTCAGCTCTCCCCATCCCCGCTACCACCCCATCTGCTCCCCAAGCTGTGGGAGCCCGGTGGGATGTCTCCCACCTCAGGAACTGGGGACTCCTGGGTCAGGACCAGCTGGAATTTGGTTGCCACGAGGGCGAAGGCTGTGGGCTCTGGGAGTGCCTCGCTCCATCCTTCGCCTTCCCCCGGGTCTGGCTTCTCACCGGCTGTGTTTTGTGGAAATCTCCCACTGTGGGTGAGCGCTCTGGGATGGGAATTTCTGTGTAATTGATTTATGAAACATGACTCACTCTCTGACTGGCATTCACGGACTAATTCATCATCGACAGCATAACTACTTGGGAGGGGGGGCTTATAGTTCCCCTGGATATCTTTTAAGTGATTTTTTTTTCCTGCCTTTAGTTCCCTAATCAAACCATGGTCTTATTTATAGTACGGCCATTTACGTCTGGGTAAGCCCAGAGTGGCCCCAATGGCTTAAAAGGATTTACTCCAGATTTACATGGGTGTAATGAGCAGAGGGATTTGGTCCTGTGGCTGCAGTAATCCTCTGGGAGGTGGAAGCAGAGGCTTTCCCCCGAGGAACAGTAACTCGCATGGAAATGAACAAATGAAACCCCACAGGCCCTTTCTGAAGGCGCAGGAGCCGATGACTCCAAAACAAGAGAGGCGCAGCAGTGCTGCTGCGCGGGGCGTCCGCGGGGCCGGTGCTCCCCGTGTCCCCCAGACCCCCGCCGTGTCCCCACGCGGGGTCCCGCAGCGGCAGCTCCCACTCACCGGGCCCCGGGCTCGGGCTCTGCCGGGAGGTTCGGTCCCGTCCTGCGGTACATCCCCGCGGTGCCGCCACGGCAGGCGGCTGCTGTGCCCGTCCCGCGCAGCCGGGCAGCAACAGCTTCCCGCGACAGAAAACGAAGGACGGTCACAAACGGAGGTGCTGGGGAGGAAGGAAAAACTTTTGGGCTTTATTTGATCAGAGATGCTACTGAAAACAAACCGTTTTGCAGGGCAGCGGTGCTGAGAGGGCACAGAGTGCCCAGAGCCTCCCCGGGAGCTCGGCTCCGCGCCGGAGCAGCCGCCGCAAACAGGAAGATGAGCCGGAGGCAGAGGGTCCAGGCTCACCGGGGAGGCTCTTTAGGAAGGAAGCATTGTTTATACCTTTTTATTTTTAATTTATATATATTTGGATCCAGCCCTTTCCATGATGTACAGCAGAAATCAAGGCCTCTTTTGTTCTACAATTAACTCAAGAGATGTTTTTTGGTTCCTTAGGGGAAAAAAAAAGGGATTTATTTTTCTTTACTGACTGTTTGTGGCAAAACACACACAGATCTCATTGTAGTAGAAAACAGCTTTTCTAATGACATTCATTGCCAAGATTGCTGCCCTGATTTTTAGGGAAATAAATTGTTCTTAAACACTTGCTTCAATACACAGTTTCAGAGTCTCATAACGACGTATGTGGAGTTTGCCTGTACGACAGGTTAGCGCGGGAGGAATCGCAACACACTTACGCTACAGCGTAAGGGAATTTCAGCCGAGCATATTGCTGGCTAAATGATAACGCAACATTTCTTACTGGCCTAAGAATAAGATTTAGTGCCTACTTTGTGCAGCTTTACAGCACCTCAGAGCCGCAGAAGGAGCTGCGAGGCGATGGGATGGCCGTGTTTACGGGAGGTGGGATGGCACAATCAGTACATTTTTTTTTGCTGAAGAAATGCATGTCTGGAAGCACGGTGAGATAAAGCATTAGTGTTTCCATCTCCTCAGCTCCTCACCATTTCCGCTCCGCTTCAAACGCGTGGGGGTGAAATCGCTGAGCTGGGCTGCGCTCGTTTGGCAGCGGGAAATGCAAATCGCGCTCGCTTGAGGTTTCTGTGTGGGGATGGAGCGGGGGAAGCCCGGGAGCCTCCCCGGGACCACGCCAGCAGCAGTGGGACCCGTGCGAGCAGGGCACGGGGAGGGCACCTGGGCTAAGAGCTGGGTGGGACACACACATATACATAAAGAGATAGACTTTTACATATATGTAACTGCCATTATTAGGTGGCAGGATGGAGTCCAGGCCCCGCGGGGTTTGCATCGCCCCAGCTGCGAGCACATGCCCCCTCCAGGAGGGACGGCTGCCATATCTCTTGAGCTGGTCCTCGTCCCCAAAACTCAGCGCTCGGCTGAGCAGGGAGAAGAGCTGTGCCCGGAGAAGACAGACCCATCGACAAGTGCTGCCCCTTTACGAAGCAGTTTGCTGCACACCGGCAAGTGTTTGATTTCCTTATCTCGTGGAAGTTTAATTTATGGAGGAAATCCTGTCCCCCCTTGCCTGCCTGGCATCGCCGTGGCCTCGCGCCGTGCTCCGCAGTCATTAAGGCAGGAAGGATCTTCAGGGCAGCCCCGTTACTGCCGTCCTGACGAGCACGTGGCCAAGGGTCCACGGCAGATAACGCCGTGCGAGGATAAATCGCAGCGTTTCAGGTTCCTTGGATACCCAAGGCAAACATGGTAATTGGCTCTCAGAATAGCAAGGCCACTGACAAATGGGCGATTTATGGCCGCCTTGAGCTGCAGCCTGGAAGGCCGTGCTGTCCCGGGGAGCAGAGGCTCAGCGATGTCGTTCGGGGGCCTTTGCTGGAAACGGACCTGCTCCGGACCCAGGTTTGGAAGGGGGGAGCTCGCTGCCCTGCCTGGTGCCCCGTGGGTCCAGCCCGGCCGTGCTGCGGCACATCTTTGAGGGAGTGGGTCAGTCGTCGTGTTTTAAAGGGTGGAGAAGCCGCAGTCCTCCCTAACATTGCCCAAGAGCGGCGGGTGCGCGCTGTCAAAGGGCTGCATCCCGCTTTTGCTGTGAGTCCTGGCTCCAGCTCCCAGGTGCCGTGTGGTGCTCTGCTGTCCAAAACTGCCTCGTCCGCGTGGTGCCGTTTTCCCACGTGGATATTTCAAAGCTGCGATTACCTCATTTTTAATGCCCCTTAGAGCAGTTCTAGTCTTCTCAAGTCTCAACCCAAGAGAAGATGTTCAGGGCAGATGGAAGTCTGCTGGCTCCTCTCTCCCATGTTTTCACACCCAATTTAAAGTGTGGACCAGGACGCAGCGCCATGGTCACTGCTGGGCTCCAGTGGCCCCTGCAGACCCACAGCCAGCTCCCAGTTCCTGCCCACCAGGGAGGAAAAAGCAGCACTGGCCGCATACGTTACTGTACAAGGCGGATCGGTTAGCTCCAGGCAAGCAGCCATGGGCATCGCTAGGAGGAGGTGATCCCAGGGTCTGCAAGCAGAGCCCACCTCAGCCCATCTCTTTGCCCAAGTTGTGGGGCTGGAGGGCACCTGCTGCTGGGATGGCATGGGAGCGCAGCTCGGAGCCGGCGCGGATGGAGACAGAGCAGCCACCGCTCTGGGAGACATGGGAGAGATGAGTCTGAGGGAGCGGCCCTCTCCTTGCTTCAGGGTCATGAAGTTTGCTGCTGGCACCACTCGCTCGCTCACGGCCCAAGAAGAACATCCGTCCCAGCCCGTGTCCTTGCCACCAGCAGTGCTCAGCTAAAGGCACCACAGGTTTGCCAGGGGGAGGGCGGTGGGCAGGCAGCTCAGCGGTTTGCTCTGTAGGGATGTGCCGGCCACAGCGCAAGTCACCGTGCTCAGAGGAGACGTGGTGACACTGGAAGAACCACACCGAGGACATTTCTTAGCAAGTGCAAGATATTAGTCATTCTCATTCTGCATCAAACCTCAATGGAAAACCCCTGTGTGCGGGCTGCCGGGACACCTGCGGGGTGGGAAGGCTCCGCTCGCTGCGAGGGCTGGAGGGCACAGAGCCCAGCGGAGGAGCAAAGGAGCTGCTGGTGGGGACGGGGAGCCCTGGCTCCCTCCCGGGGACGTGCCCCGGCAGCAGCGCGCGGCGGTGACAGGAGCCATCAGCGAGAACCCGTCAGTCTGGTATGCGGCACCTCACCGCAACATACAGCGCAGGCAGTAAAACAAGCGATTAAATGGTCTGATATCTTTGTGGTTTCTGTAACTCTGGAAATACGAGCGGAGTTTTGTGTTATTAAGGTAACTCTAAGAACTGGCCGCAGTCACCCCACGAGCTCGGTACACATTCTGGTGTATCAGATGGGACGGCAGCTCTTGGGAGACTTCCTGGCTGTTTTGAGTAAGTGTGAGATCTCCTGGCAGATAAATCCCCCACCCCCGGCACGCCGCTTCCTTGGGAGAGCAGCCCTGGGAGCACAGCTTCGCTCCCGCCCTCCCCACCATGCAGCTACAGCGCTGGCGACCTGCTCCTCGCTGGCCCTGCCTGAGTGGGGCTCAGTCCGACGTCCACCCGCCCGTTTTAGTGGGAAGCCAAGCAACTAGGTGACCCAAAACCCGGCTGTTTGCCCCAACACTGCTCAGGCCGTTGCTGGGCTGTCTGCTGGGAGGTCAGTGGGTTCAGCTTTTTTCCCAATACTTGGCATTGCCTGGCATAAATGCCGGTACAACTTTAGTCCGTGAGACCTTAATCTTCCCCGCGGTCAGTCCTACACCTACACCATCATCATGGTCCCATACAAGAGTTTGTCATATGCCAGTGGGGACGCCTGTGGAAAGCAAGAGGTTTTGGTGGCAAATAGAGAAGGACACCAAAGCACTGTGTATGAGAACAAATGGCTGCGTGTGTTCTGAAGGCTTGTGAGTTGAAGGAAAAGATCTTGAAGGTTTTGCATGTTAATGCGGGGAGAGGAGCCGCCGTTCCATGCAGTTGGTCACAAAGCAGTGCCAGGCACGAGCCTGTCCCCAGGTAAAGCTTCTCTTTGCAGAGGCAGCCATTAAAATAGCCGTGCCTCAGCGGGAGTTCAGTCATTACGCGTTTCCTTGTAATATGGAAATTATTACCAAACAGTGCTTTTAGGAAATGCTCCATTTCCCACCTTCTGGGCTCAGTTATGAGTTTTGCAAACCTGCACCCGGGTGACCGGCGAAGGGCGCGGGGAAGGCTGCAGCTGCGCGGCGGGGTTGGCCGTGCTTCCCAAGGAGCGCTCGGGACGGGGGGGACAGCACTTGCCACGCAGCGGGACGAAGGGTCCCGCGCAGCCACTGCCCCCGGGCAGAGCCACAGCAGAGGGGTCCGAGACGCGTGCGATGGGCTCCACAGGCGCCGGCACCGTATCTCGCCGTGCCGAGCCAGCGCCTCGCGCCCAGACACCCTCACTAACGCTGCAACGAGCGGGCGAAACACCCGCAGCCCCACGGGCAGGTTTGTGGTGGTGCCGAGCGGCAGGAGGGGGCTGCTGCCGCCCCGCGCGCTGCAGTCTGTGCAGGCAGGCAGCGAGAGAGGCCGCGCGCGCTGGCACGGCGCAGGCTGCCCTGCTCCTCCCCGCAAACCCATCTGCTGTGTTTCTCACATCATATGCAACTGTTTTATCTTTGCTCATTTCTATTGCTAAACACTGGCTGGGAGATGAGCTATTTTGAAAAGCATCTGCTGTTATTTATACAAACACTTTCTTTTCAAAGGGCAACAGCGGAAAGTGTTGAAAACCAAAGCACCCCCAAATGTTTCTAGGATGTAATTGGGCTGCTTTTCTGCTGGCGATGCAGACACGCGTGCTGCTCGCTAGCGACAGGCACGATGGCTCGTCTTTGGAAGAGTTTCCCACTTTCCACGATGTTTGGTTGCAGAGAGGCAGATGAGCGGGTGCTGCCGCGGGTGCCCGGTCCCGCGGTGGCCCTGCCAGCCCCCGAGGCGGTGCCAGCGCTGGGCTGCCCCCCCACGGGCTCCACGGAGGGAAACTTCAGGAGGGTTGGAGAGCCACAAGTAAGACATCCAGTTCTTACTCAGGCAGAGTTTCCAGTCAACTGAGTCACAACTGGAGTGGAAATTACTCATGACCCGGTGAGGAGGCAACAGCTGATTTCAGAGAGGAATTCGTGTTTGCGTTGCCAGTGGGACGGTGACGGGGCCACGCTGCTTCTGCCCAAAAGGGCGAAGGCTACTGTACTTGGGAGTAGAACATTTTTCTTTTCAGCACAGGCTGTGTGGAAACACGGGTGCCTCGTGCTCCCTCTTGTTCAGTCTTTGCTGTACTGTTAATGTAAAGTAACAGCCTTTCTGTTAGAAAATACCTGCTCTTTCCTGAGCAAGAAGCACAAAGCCAGTGTTATTAGCTGGTGTTCAGGAAGCAATCAGAAAATGAAGAGTGCTATCATAAGGCTAAGTGTTATTGTCAGCGTAATTATAGTGGAGCAACAAATAAAAAGAGCTGAGAAACAGCCTTTCCTGAAACAGCTGTTTTAAGACAAACCCCCGCGAACAGCTGAAAGCAGAAGGAGTAAGAGATTGCTGGAGCGTGCCGGAGGGTCTCCGAGGCTATGGGATGATTAAGCCCACTTAGGAGAGCAGAGCAGCACTAATTGGAAACACACATCTCTTATCCAGGTACAGGTGAGTTCATTATTAACTCACTGAAGTCTTTATAAACCCTGTCCTGCAGCCCTGGGCCTGCCCTGGCTGGCTGCTGGTGAGCTGGGACAACTGGTGGGGGTGAGAGTGGAAGAAGGAGTGTCTGAGGACTCGTGGTTCCTGCCGTGTCCCATCCCTGGATGCTGGCAGTCACCAGGACTGACCCTGGAAGGGACCAGCTGTCAACTGGGAGAAACCAGGTAACAGGTAGAGAAGAAATCTCACAAATCTCAAGGGGTTTCCAGCAGCTTGTGGACAAATAGCTGGATTGCTACTTTTACCTACTAATCAAAAATTACCCCCTGGCTATCCTGCAGCCATTGTGTGACCATGCTTAAACAAAATAGGTGTTTAAAACCCATGAAAAGGAAACATGGGAGCAAGCACTTGTTGAGTTAGGCTTTCTCCTACTTCAATGTATGTGACAATCTCAAGGCAATACTTGCTTCATTGTGTGTGGTTACTAGTGTACCTACAAAGTCAAAGGAATGTCTCTGACTTCCTCTAGTACTTAAAATCTTAACATTTAACTTTTAATTTTTCCTTTTTGTTTTTCCCCATACTTCCTGCCCCTTCCCTATACTGCCCAATTTTTACAAAATGGAAGTAGAAATGTGGAAGCTGCATCTGTCCTAGAAACAGGTGAAACCAGCTGGGGACTGCTTGGGGAGGATGAGGTTTGGTGCTGGGGTGACACACCAGGGCACCACCTAGTCGTGTGGGGCGAGCGAGCGCTCGGCTCTATAGGAAGACGTTGGGTAATAGCAGAAAATACGCGGCTGAGGTTGCCTTTGGGCTGTGAGCGCAGTTTGTCAGCTGAAAGAATAACACTCGTTATTGCTCATCTTGAACTCTGCTGTCCTTTGTGCTTGGGATGGTGCCTCTCCCGGCTGTTCCTGTGTGGGGCTCTGGGAGCTTCAGTCCCCTCGTTTTGGCCTTGTCTCATGTAAATTCAGCAGCTTTGATCAAGTCACTTCCCAGTTTGTCCATGGGATAGGTGAGGACAGAATCAGGCGCTGTGCTGTGTTAGGTGGGTCTCCGCAGGGTGACATTAGCCAGACCTGCCAGGGACGCGTGTCGGAGGGTTTGTCAAGTATCCTACAAACGTGTGGCCCTGTGCTCGGTTCTCACCACCGGCTGCTCTCCGAGTGACTCCCGGAGTGTACTGCACGGCCTCGTGCAGCCCTCGCCTGGGGTAAGGAACTTTCCCTTTCATGGATGAGTAAAATACGTTGTTGTTGTTTTCACTTTCACTGGCCAGCACAAGCACGAGGCAGGTGGCTTTCTGCTTAGCAGCGGGGAGGGACGGGTCCGGTGTTTCCCCTCTGCAGATACCCATGTTTACGAGTGGGCTGGGAGGAAGGATGAAACATCAGCAGCTGGAGAAAGTCCCAGGGTGAAGGAACTGCAGGCAGTACCTCCTCCCATTTCCTTACCAGAGAAGAGCCGAGTTTGCCACTGAAAGCAGTATGTGTGCGGAGCTGTGTGTGGAGGGTATTCCCTTTTGGGCCCCCAGGCTGCTGCCATAAAAATTATATAGACCTCCTGTCGCCATCCTCTGCATCGCGCCTGTTTCTGCTTGGCCAGGCGATTTGTGTAGGCGTGAGCTGCTGCTGGGATAGACCCCACCGCAAGCTGGGAGCATCTCCCGTTGTGTCTCCCAGCTTCTGAAACACAAAATCGCCTCTCCCATCCAAAACCAGACATGGCAAACTGCTCGGTAGCAGCTCTCTGCCATGAACAGACGGGCAATGCAGTGGGGAGGTGCATGGAAAACAGATTGATTGCTTGGAAGACTAATTCAAATATAGCTTCACAACCAACACCTGTGATTAAAGACTGGAGAGGTACATGGGCTAATGTCTCAGCTCCTGTTTTAGCGCTCTCGGGGTCATTTCCGTGCCAACAGTCTCCTCTGGCAGTAAATGCCAGGCTGCTGCAGTTCTGGACAAGTAAATTCTTGCTCACAGAAAGCAAATTGTAAAAGCAGCCCATTATGTTGCCATTAGACTAAAAAATGGGAAACCCTGTGTATGATAATAAGCAGTTTCCTGCCATACCTGAGCAGTGGGAAGCGTGATTTGTGCTTCCTTCCCCAGCGAGTTTCGCAGCCTCCTGTGATATTTGTTTATAAAACCTGTGAATCAGAAACCCATATCAGTCTTTGCCTTTCTCCCCGCTCTGCGGAATCGCAATGAGCAGACACCAGACTGACACTGGGTTTTTCTGGCACGCTTCCTCGTTTGGGAAGCTGCATAAGAAACCTCCGTCCTATGTCCCTTTCAGAGAGACCAGTGGAAGCCACGAAGGAGGAAGGCGCAGGCTGCTGGTCCTTGTGGTAAAGGGAGCCCTGTTCCTGCCTCCTCATCCTTTCTGCAGTCCCTGTGCTCGCAGGGGGAAGCATCTTTAAGGCTCAAACCTGGAAAGTACTTTAGCGTTTGCAGCTTCCAGTTGGGGCTCAGCCTTTCCTGTGTTTTCGGGCAACTTCCACGGTACTGGCTGAGTTGGGAGAGGAGAACGGCAGCGGCACTGCTGCCCCAGGGTTGTAGCTCATGGAACAGCCAGCCCCCCTTTGGCGCTCTGCTGGACCTTCTGTGGGGCACAGCCTTGGGACCAGCCCTCCGTCCCCAGCTTCCACACCCCCCAGCTTATCTGCCTAATTACCCTGTAGCTTCCCCCAGTCTGACAGTGGGCACGGAAAAATAGGTCTGCTGCAGTCTGGGGAGGGATGGCGTTTGCAGCAGCGGAGTCTCCCTGGTCCTGTCTGCTCCGATAAGAGGCTGGTGGCTGTGGAGCTCACCCGCCTCCACAGAACTTGTCAGCTGCTGGTGTGTGCTGAGCGATGCTTCACGGGCTGGTCCCCAGCAAGGACACTGCACCCTCGAGCTCCGCACCCGGGCGCTGCAGGGCTGCCCGGGGGAGGCGAAGCGCGTGCTCAGTGACCCCTGCGGCCGCCTTCCCAGCCGAAGGAGTCGCTGTCAGTGATGTGCATACGCACTGATAATTACATAATTAAGTCATTATTTCTAATGAGACACTGCAATCTCATCTCTAAAGAAAATATTATGTTTGCACTTCAAAAGCTCATATTGAGATCGTTGTAATGAGCATTTTTTTCCTAATTCTTCCATCACTATAGTTTAAAAAATTATTATTTTAATTTTAGAGAGGACCAGTTCCTTTTTTTTCCTGCAGTTTAAGTTCATATAATCAGGATATGATCATGCAGTCAGCACCTTTATTTTTAATGACTAGAGCAATACTAATGTGTTATTAGCCTGTACAGTGTCAAATACACTTTCATTTAAATGTGCTGTTGATGTGTGTTACCGAGCTGACTTCTGCTCTCTGCTCCTGTGATTCTATCAGCCAGGAATCCAAGCTCATTATGTGATTGCAAATTGTTTCTGGATTTCATTAAATCAGCAAATGGGCATTAGCTAGATATTTACATCAGCTGAACTTGTGATAATTTATCCAATTGGGCAATGGTTATTTTGGAATTAAAAAAAAAGTCCTGAGAGATTATGATTAATTTTCATTTCTCTGTATAAAGTCTCAGTGCAACCCCTGCAACTCGGCTGCAAAACCAGGGAAGAATTGCAAACCTGCTGCAGGTGCAGAGGATAGCGGCGTTCTCCCTTCAGTCCCTCACTGCTGCCACATAGTAGGAAAAGAGGAGTGAAATGCTGATGGGATTTAACAATCGCAATGTATTTAGATCAGAGGTCAGAAGAGACACTCTTGCAGCAACCCATGTTTCATACAAATGGAAGGGTTATGTTAAATTACAATATTTTTTATAAAACTGCAATGTTAAGGGCCACTGGGTGTCTTGGGCTGTGTCCAGGAGATACCAGGTCGTATCCTCTCTGTGGCAGGGTGTGGAGACTCGACCCTCTTTGCCTTATAACCTTGTGTTGTTGCTGAGGTCGTCTGGAGTAGAAATCCACTGGGTGGGGGTGTCAGCAGGTTTTACCCACTTCAAGAAGGTGTAAGTGATGATGTCAGTAATACTGTCTGTCCCTGAAATAGTAGGGTTTGTTATAAATTGGAAAATGCACCGAGGGAGAGACAAGGCGCGGACACAGGATTTAACACCCTGTTGACAGACTGCATTTGCTGACACGCAAGCGCCACTGCACAGGAGATAAGGTGCAGCAGTGAAGCGGGCTCCTGCGCCGGCGGTCTGTGCGTGGGGCCGCATCCCTCCTGCTGCAGGAGAAGGGCAGCACGTGGGGCCGGGCGAAACGAAGACCCGTATTTATTCCCTGTTGAACTCGGTAGGAAAATTCCCTCTGACTGCAGCTGAACTTGGACCCCTTTGTCCTCTTCTAATCACTTCATAACCAGGTTCACGTTCATCCAGATCTAATTCCATGTCCTTGCAAAGTCTGACTCAGCAGTAAATGTTATCAGCTTCCATTCAGACCTGCAGAAAGCTGAAAAAAGTCAACCCTCCCAGAACAGATATCAAATAGGTGCTTTGTCTTGCTGAGTCAGGCCCTGAGTGTGCCCGGACCCTTATTGTTTTGAAACTTAGAAGATGGTCCACAACCCATGAAATAGATAAGTGTTTGATTCACTGGCTACAATACAATTCTTCAGTCAGTTCTGCTGAGTGGGAAAAGCTGCAGATGCATTGATATCTGGGTCAAAGTTTATTAAACCTTTAATTTCACAGGAAACTGTGGGTAAAACCTTGCAAAATGTTCACGTACCCCCATGTATGTTGAGCCTCTTAAAGGACGTAAGAAGAGTCCCCTTGTGCAGTTTCTAATCTGCGGGAATGAGTTGTTTTTACTGACTTTACTGATGTTTTAAAAGCTGTAATTACTGATATTTTGTCTCCGCCATGTTTTCCAGATACAGACTCATGTTTTTAACAGAGCTAGTAACTTCCTAAATTCACAGATCTCGCAATAAAGTTTGTATTCAGAGGAAACAAGTTGCTAGACCCCCAGCATTAAGCACCCTTGAAGGCAGATGATGCTGCCACAGCGACTGCCCCACTGCGAGAGGTGAGGCTGAGCCCCGCTGCTGAGCCTGGCGGGGCCGAGTCCTGTGCAGAAGGAAAATGTGGAAATCCCTCTGCTGAGATTGCCCTGCCTCCAGCTATACACATTAAGAAACAGTGATTCACCTGCTCGCTCCCAGCATGGTGGTCCCCGGGGAAGGAGATACCTCGCTAGGACCTGAGCCATAAAGAACAAGGATTTATAGATCAGTATCAGCAGCTGAGTTGTACCTGGAAGCAAAATTCTCTGCGCTGTGCATTTCTAACACAGGCACAGAGACTGTCAGCAGGAGAACTAGAGCACAATTTTCTCTCAGAGTGTGGGATGAGAGTGGGGGCTCTGAGCTGTGTTCCTCTCCTGGCCACTGACTTGCTGGAGATTTCGGATTAAGTCATTTAATCTCTTTGTCTTACTTTCCTCACCTATAAAGCCAGACAAGTAATATTTAGCATTTTTATTGGAGTTCTGGATGAAAGGCAGTGTGAATGCAAAAATAATACTGTTCTCTCCTCGGACTTCAACAAATCTCCTGCTCATGCCCCTGAAGTTTTGCAAGCGAAGGGAGCGGTGTGCTGGGGAGGGCAGCGGGTGCACTGCCTGCTGCCGAGTGATGCCGCTGCCTTCATCCGCAGCATCACCTTCTGTGTCCTCCCGCTGTCCCCAGCTGGTGAATATGAGAGATCCCTCTGCGTTTTAAGCAAGGCTCACGGAGAGCTAGCCATTCAACACATGGCAGCAACTGCAGCTCTTCACGGGGCATACACATATTTTTAACCAGGAAAAAAAATATGGAAAATTTTAGTGAAATTTATTAAGTGCTGACATTAGATTTTCATGAGTATAATATTTCAGAGCTGAATTATGGCTTATGTTAGGAGTAGGGCAGCAATCTAGCGGACTGTGAGACCCTGTGCAGCGACTACGGTGAACTCCTGCCCTGATCCTTCACGCACGGCTGCTGTCACCCGCAACCCCCGAGTGACACAAAAGCGGCATCAGGATATACATGTTATTTCCTCTTTCTGCATTTTGTCGGTTTCTCCTTTGATTACAGGTAGTTTGGTTTTTTTACTTCACTGTTACAGTTCTTTATGCTTTTTCCCAATATAAATCGCGCTCTGATTACAGTGCTGTGTTTCAGGGAACACGTTTTAAGGGGTGATGGGGACGGGGGTCAGCCCGGTGGCGGGGGGGCCGCGGCCATGTGCGCTGTCCCCCGTCCCCTGTGTCGCCCGCTCGGCCCCGCTGTCCGCCGCGTCCCCGCTCCCGTCGCTGCCGCGGCTCGGCCCCTTCCCCTCCGCAGCCCTTTGCTGGTTCCCGGCGGTGAGCGGGGCCGCTGCCCGGGCAGGCCGGAGGGTCCCCGCGGGCCCCGGAGCCGCTCGGGTGGCGAATGACCGCGGGCAGGCCCAGGCCCGGCTGCCGCCATGGGCCCGCGGCGGAGCGGGGACTCCCCTCACCGGTGACCTTCGCCCGCGGCGGCAGCCGGGGGTCCCCGGGGCGGGCGGCGGCACCTG